>PVHX01000282.1:0-82601 GCA_004024805.1 Geosciurus inauris
CGCCTGGCTTTATACACCTTTTACACATAGCCTGAAGGTGAGTTTATATAATATTTTCAGTGCACCTGCAGTTTGTGCAACCCATTTCATGAGGTCCCACACAGAATTTTCTATTTGAGGCATTGTATGGGCAATCAAAACATTTTCAGGTTTTAGAACATTTCCAAGTTTGGATTTTTGGACCTGTCACTCATTAAAAGCACGGTGTGTACCCCCTACCTCCCACCATGTGCTCTCTAACCTGTATAAAGAAATATTAATTGGGCAACTAGGAAGGCAAAAAATAAACAAACTACAGTATTGTTAAGGAAGCAACTACAGCAAACATCTGGGATCCTCAGGAAGAAGTTGGAATTATTCAGACTTGGAAGCTTGGCCGAGGCATTTCATGGAGCTGAATCTCAGGCCTCTGATGGGGCACTGCTCTGCTAGTGCTCACATCTCTGAGCTTGGAGGGATCTCTGGGGATTAGAGCTACATCCAAAGAGAGGGCGCCCAGTGTCTGGTGAGGGAGCTGGGAGAAGAGATTGCTATGTGAAGAAAACTGCAGATGCAAAGGCCCAGTGCAAATGTGCCTGTAGCAATGGTCCTCACTCACCTGCAAGGGTTTTATAAATGCAGATACCCAGGTCTCAGCCCAGAGTTTCCAATTCAGTAGAAAGGAGGTGGGTCCAAGAACTTGTATTTCAATGATTTTCAAGTGCTGCTGATGCTATTGGTCTGGGAACCCTCTTTGAGAACCATAGGTTTTTTTTTTTAAAGTGTTCAAGAAATTGCAAAGAGGCAAAGGCAGCTGCAGCAGAGTGAACACAGGGAGATTTCTAATAGACAAGGTCAGTTCCAGGTGGGTCAAGCCTTGGTGATGACTTCCTATGAAGACTTGGCCTTGATCCTGAGTGAGGGGAAGGCTCCCAGCACAGCAGCAACATGCTGACCCATAGCCTTCAGGGCCCCAAGCTGGCTGCTGTATTGAGACTACATGGCACAGAAGCAAGGACTGGAGCGGTGAGGACAGCTCAGGGCTGTTTCAATAACATGGGAGAGAGACAATGAGAGATGGCTATAGCCCAGTTATGGCAGTGACAGGGAGGCCTGGTCAGATTCCAGACGTAGTGAGAAGGCAGAGCTGATGTTGCTATGGCTTCATTGCAATGGTTGAAAAAGCAAATGGAAGATAAGGGATTGGAGGCAGAACAGTAGGCTTGTGTTTGTTTTGTGAAGGGCTCAGTGATGAAGAGGAAGAGAAACAGAGGGTAACTAGCTACAGGGCAGGTAGGAAGAAAGCTGAACTTCTGTATGCTTTGTTTTGCCTGAATAAATAGGACCATTTGCAGAGGCTGCGTGCAGGAAGCCAGTGAGTGAACACCCCTGTGAGCGCAATAGCAGGGATGAGGCTCCAGCTCCAAAGAAGCTGAGAAGGTGCCACAGGTGGAGTGATGCCACCAGCCTGATCCCTGGGGACCTGTGCATAGGTTACCTCTTGTGGCAAAGGGACTTTGCAGATGTGATCCAGTTAAGGATCTTGAGATGGGAGATGAGTCTTTTGGGTCTAGTGGAATCACAAGAATATTTATAAAAAGAAGACTCAGAGAAGTAGATGTGCTCATGGAAGCAGGAAGCAGAGAGCAATTTGAGAATGCCATGCTCTTAGTCTTGAAGATGGAGGAAAGAACCATGAGCCAAGGAATGTGGGCGGCCTTTAAAAGCTGTGAAATCAGGCTGTGAATTAGCCAGGGGTAAGCCTGGGTGCAGCTCAGGATGAAGACGAGAGGATGGATTCTTCCAGAGTCTCCAAAACACCTTGATCTTAGCCTAGGGAGACCCATTTTGGACTTCAAATCTTTACAACTGTGAGATAATACATTCGAGTTGTTTGAAGCTGCTGAGTGTGTGGTAATTTGCTCCAGCGGCCACAGGAAACACAACAGAGAGTATGCATACAAGAGTGCAGAGAACTCCCCAACCAAGGAGGTCACCTTGAACAAGACATGTCTCTCTGATCAAGTGTTTTTGAGTTTTGAGTTTCAGAATGAGGAACAGAAGAGCTTCATGCCTGTTGACTTCAGTTTTCTCAGTGAAAGAGGTGCTATGGGAACCTCCCATTAAGCTCCACCTCTTTTTTTTTTTTAATATTTTTTGGTTATAGATGGACACAATATATTTATTTATTTATTTTTATGTGGTGCTGAGGATTGAACCCAGTGCCTCATGCATGCGAGGCAAGCATTCTACCACTGAGCCACAGCCCCAGCCCAAGCTCCACCTCTTAAAGATTCCACACCTCAACACCACCACAGTGAGGACCAAGCCTCCCGCCAGTGGGGAGTGCCCTCAAACCACACCCAGACCACCGCAAACACCATCGGCTCCATGCTTTGTTTTTAAGCAACTGTCCTGATGCAAGTGGTCAAGGCTGGTGGTCTCCTGCACACCAGAGGAGGCAGGGCTCTCTGGGTCTGAGTGCTGAGTACTGAGTCCTGGGGCCTTGCCACTCCGAAGGTGGTACCTTCACTCGCAGCATCAGCATCATCTGGGGGCTTGTCTGAAATGTAGAATCCCAGGCTCCACCCAGGCTGAACTCTGGCTAATTCACAGCCTGGATTAATGTCTGCATTTTTAACAGAATCTTCTAATCACTGTATTAAAGTTTAAGAAGACTTATGTTTGCTTCTTAACCTCAGTGATTCTCAAAGTGTGGTCTTTGAACCAGAAGCAGCAGCAGCTTGGAAACTTGTTAAAAATACAGATTTTATGGGCCTCACATCAAACCTACTGAATCAGAAACTCTGGGTATGGGGCCCAGCAGTCTGTTTCAACAAGCTCTGTTGGCTTGTGATTTTTAATGAATGCTCAATTTTGAGAACCACTGGCATAGGACAGACTGATGTAGCAATAACAAGCATGAACTTGACATTCACATAGATTTGGGTTGACTTGGTTCTGCTTCTCAAGTTCCTCTTCTGGTAAATGGGAACATAAAATCAGAATCCTGCTTATTTCACAGAGCTCTTATGATGTTCAATAATCTTCTCTATTCAGTCGAGTACCCAGTGTGCAGTGAGCACTCAGTATCTATTTGTCTTCATACTATCAACAGCAGGTGTATAGGCTAATATTTATTGAATAACTCAGAGACAACACTGTGCTAAGCACTCACTATGAGTTACTCCATTCAAAGCTCACTCCAGCCTAAGAGGTTAGTTCTAGTGTAAGTTGCATTTTACAGATGAGGAAACTGAGGCTTAGGGAAGTTAATCCCCTGTATAGGAAAATCAGCCAGGGCCCAAGCCCAGATGTGTTGGACACCAAAGCCAGTGCTCTTACACACTGCACCTTACTCAGCAGTGCACTTGGAGAAACAGGACACCTGGTGGTGGTCCAGCTGATACACTTCACCACTGGTCATCATGTAGACTGCTCTTCAACTTATAATCTTTGCATGCTATTATTCTGTCCCTGTTCAGGATTGCATGTCCAGTGCCATGTCCTGTCCTGAAAAGGGGTCAGTGTGATTGATCATCTGGTCTCAGTTTTGTTTTGTGTTCCTCTAACCCGCCATTCTTCTAGCCCCACATTCTAAAGCTCTTTAATCAGACCTTGTACTTGGTCATCAGTGACCTCAGTGAGTGGCAGCTTTCAGCCAGCCAGACACCAAGGCTGGGTGCTTCAGGAACACAAATCCACTTAACTCTGGCCTCCACTCTAAGGTAGCATTACCTTCACGTTCCAGTTGAAGGGTGCTTCTCTAAGGGTCCAGTCTGTCTTGGTCACTGTGCAGGTTAGAGCAGTGTGCATGGTGGCAGGAAGCCAGGGCTGCCAGAAAAGCCACTACTAAAGACGCAGTGTCCCCATGAATGCAGTGAGCAGGCCATTCTATTCTAGATGCATCTTAGGGAGAAAAGGTTACCAACTGAGTGAAATCCACCCTGCAGTGGGGACATAAACCCACCATCCGAGACAACCCACCATCTGAAGGTGGGAGTGCTCATGTATCCCGAAGCGGGTGTTGCTGTCCCAGACTGCTGTTTCAGGCAGGTCTCCTGCTAGGAGGAGGTGGCCTCCCACCTAGCTCCTCAGCAGACTGAGAGTTTGTGACTCTGGGTTTTTCCAATCAGTGCATATTTATGGAAATGTCCCACTTGGTTGGCACTGTGCTAAATGACGGAAACTCATAGATGAAGCCAGCTTTTCACTGCTGCGACAAAATAGCTGAAATGAACACTTAAAATGAAGAAAGGTTTACTTTGGTTCATGGTGTCAGAGGTTTCAGTCCAAGGTCTGCTGGCTTCATTGTTTCTGGGCCTGAGGTGAGGCAGGATGGCATGGTGGAAGAGCAGGATGGAGCAAAGCTGCTCACATCACAACAGCTAGGAAGTAGAGAGCGAGCAAAGAAGAGACCAGGCACAGGATAAATGTTTCCAGGGCATGCCCTCAGGGACCTACTTCCTCCACCTGGACCCTCCTCTTAATAGTCCATTAAGCTATGAGCTCACCAATGGATTAACCCCTTGATGAGTTTAATGTCCTCATATTTCAGTCACTTCCCAAAAGCCCCATCTCATAATATTGCTGCATTAGGGAACAAGCCTTTAGGGGACATTTTAGACCCAAACCATCATAGCAATCCAGCAGAAGTTTGACCCAGGTGTTGAATGGACACCTGAGTCAGTGTTAATTAGTATTGCTCAGTTTATTAATATTCTAAACTCTTAATTTATAAATGTACAGACATTCTTGGGCTCTTGATAATGGTCTAAATACCTTGCTTCCTCTACATCTATGACTAAAATTCAGTGGGTAGAAACAATTTGAGGTGGCCTGCTTTGCTCCTTGGGATCCCCCTGATGTGTTTGGAAGTAGCAGGAAAGGGTAGGATGAGTGGATGGAGAAATCCACCCCTTTCGTGCTTAAAATCAGGTTCTGTAGATTTAAAACATGAATCCTTCATTCCATGCAAAACGAAAGGCAGTCAATCCATGGACAGCAAACAATAACCACCACAGGGCTGGGCAAACCTCACAGAGGTGTCTCCCAAGTCATAGGGAGAACATCGATTGCCCAGAGCCAGGTGCATCACATTGGTCATCCTGAAAGAGGAATGAAACCCCGTGAGCCTGTTACCATCAGATGCATTAAAATGGATGTCTAGCACCACTTGATCCCTCTACCTACCTGGGAGCAAATAAAGGGAATGGGACTGCCCATACTATGGGGTGGAAGAGGGAGGTTAGCAGCCTACTGTGGCAGCCTGCCTCCCCTGCAGACATGGAAGCTTGTCAGATGACTGGATGGTGGAGCTCATGTTTTAGAACTAGGTAGGGTAAATTCCACACAGTGAAGAGGGATCCAGAACTGAAACTCCTGTCTCTCTTGAAGCCGTTTTCAGTGATTGATTGAAGGCTTTTTCTAAAAGGGATGTTGAACTTGGAAATGATGGTCCTGGATAATTGATGTAACAGATATTTATTTGAGATAAAATTAAAAGGGTCATCTTTCAATGCCACTTTAAACAAGAAAAGAGAGAGAGAGAAAAAGAAAGAAAGAAAGAAAGAAAGAAAGAAAGAAAGAAAGAAAGAAAGAAAGAAAGAAAGAGAGAAAGAAAGAAAAGAAATTAATTAGAAGTAGCAAACACTCAGTTAATCACATGGAGCCATTATCTGCTCTGTCCAAATCCCAGGCCTCAGAATGGCCCCTGGGTAGTGTGTTATCCAAGTTGGTGCCATGAAGATGCTTTTAAAGCTCAGCAAGCCTAGATTAACCTAGAGGAGAGGAAGGAGGAGCTGCATGCAAAACCATTCCCCACAAAGCCATTTCCTGTTTATGGGCAGTGTTATTAGTTCTCATTTGAATAGCTTTTTTTTTTTCCTTTTCAAAAACTTATAACCACCTTCTAAAGTCCATTTCCTTTTTCCTCCTTTGCCCCATAAATCATTCTTGTAATTTTCTCCTCTCAGACCAAGAATGTAACTTATAAGTGTTGTAGCTTTATAACCACACAGGATCAGTCATTATCCATCTGTTGAAAGGCTCAGCTTTTAAAGAATGCATACATTGCCCCACCATGTAACGACTGTAGTAGACCTTCAGGATTTTTGTATCTGTTCTTTGTTTTCCCCTTTTCCATAATATAAGGCAGAATAGCAGTATTATTGTTGTTCAAAAAAGCAGTACTGAGATATAGAACATCTGGACTGAATCTAATGTTAAGCAAGTTCCTTCATTTCTCAAAACTTCCATTTCCCCTTCTATAAAATCAGAGCAAAAATGCTGCTTCATCCTGCTTCACAATTTGCTGCGAAAGTTAAACAGATTAATATTATGTCTTAAAGAACTTAATTTTTTTTTTCATTGCTGGGAATAGAACCCAGGGCCACAGATGCTAGGGAAGCACTCTACCCACTGAGCTACCTCCTCAGCCCCTTAAAGAATGTTTTACACTGTAAAACACATGCAAATGCCACACATTGATATTACTACTGATTTCTCATGTCCCTGGTGGGTGAGTGATTCTTCTGCAAAAAGCACGTTTCCCTTATAATTGAAACTTTTCTCTTTAGAGGTCTATTTTGGAGGGAAATCATATTTTAGAATAATAACCCCTCCTCATCTTCTTTAGCAGATAACAGTGGACATAATGTAATCTTTCTGGGTGACGCTGGGTCATTATGATATTACCCACAGAATGCCAAGACAGAGGAGGGGCTGAACAGGAGAGGTGCCCAAACCTTTCCCTTAACAGATGTGACATTCATTAAGATTCAGAGGGGCTGAGGACTTGCAGGAGCCCCCAGGGCTTATGTTTATCCCTTCTGGACTGGAGGCCCAGCCAGGAACCTTGGTTTCTGTCTGGTCTCTTCTGTCAAATGACTACTTCCCTTCCTGGGCTTACACTTTTCCCTGCCCTTTCTAATCTCCTGTTATCTAGAAACTTTGCCCTTTAGGATCCACTGTATGGCTATTAATTAATTAATTTATTTATTTATTTTGACGCTGGGGATTGAACCCAGGGCCTTGCACATGCTAGGTTAGTGCTGTATCACTGAGCCACACCTCCAGCCAGTGTTATTTAATACCACTGTAAGTGAGAAAAGTAAGGGTTGAGACTTTAGTGTCGTTCTTCGGACATCTATCTGGGCATCTTGAGACCTCTGTAAATCCCTAGTTTGGGAGCTATATTCCTAAAGCTTGAGCCACAGTGAATAAACTGGAAGTCCACTGTAAAATGCCACCTTGATAAGAAATTTTTATCTTTTTTTTTTACAAAGTATTTAAAACCTCTAACAGTTAGAAAATACTCTTCATTGCTGGAGGTGGTGGCACACACCTGTAATCTCAGCAGCTTGGGAGGCTGAGGCAGAGGATCATGAATTCAAAGCCAGCCTTAGCAAAAGCAAGGTACGAAGTGACTAAATGAGACCGTATCTCTAAATAAAATACAATATAGGGCTGCGGATGTGCCTCAGTGGTTGAGTGCCCCTGAGTTCAATCCCTAGTACTTAAAAAAAATACTCTTCACTTTGTAATAGCCACATCTTACATGTTCTTCCACAAAACCCTTTGCAGATCCACAGGGAGAAAAACCTATCTGTCGGCCTGGCGGCTTCACTAGGGCAGACTCAGTATCTAGCAGCTATCCTGAGGCCTCAAACTTTGAAGATCTCAATGCTGTTTTAAAATAGAGCACAGTAAATGAACATGTGCTGTAGGATTTCATCACTCTTCATTAAAGTGCCATAGGGCTTGTCAAAACTTAGCAGGCCTGAATTTTTTATTTTTCATTCTAATTGACAACATCCAGAAAGGCCCTTCCTGAGTATGGTGGGCCAGAGGAGAATTCACTTGGGAATTATGGGTCTCTAAATGTACATTAATTAATTTATGAAGTCAGTGAAGACTTAGGCTCTGTGTTTGCCCAGTTGGACTTCTTCCCATCTCCTTAAAGGGCACCACTATTTCCAGATGCTCAAACCAACAGCCTGAGCCATTCTGGATTCCTCTCTAGCCCTCACCTCCTCATCCAATTCACGCATGAGACAGGTCATCTTTGCCTCCCAAATGCACCCCCAGTTGATCCACTGGCTATAGCTCTGGTTCAAGTCACGACTGAATCTCAATGCCTGGGCCTCAAAAGCATGCTAGCCAAGTATAGTGTATTTTCCATGCAACTACCAGAAAGACTTAAAAGTTTAATTAGTTCTTGTTAACACTGGTTTTGAGACTTCCGGGGGTTTTCTGCTGTTACAGAAGTGTAACCCTCACTCTTTCTAGGAACCACCAGCCCTACATGACCTGTCCCTGCCTACCTCTAACCTGACCTCCCTCTACCCGCACTTCCATAGATGCTCGAGCCCCCAGTTCTCTTTCTGTTCCGCAGCCTGCCAGAATTGTTCCCATTTCAGAGCATTTATGTTCACAGTGCTCTCTACCTGGAGCTCCATTCTCCCCTCTCTGTATTGGTATTGGAGTCTATTGAAATGGTGCTTCCTTGGAGCAGCCTTCCTTAGAAAGCAGGCTTTTCCTTTCCCCAATCCTTCCCTACCATTTCCCATATCTGACTTTCTTCATTAGCAGAATCTCAAGATTTTTGCTATCTAAAATTTGCTATCTAAATTTTATACTTATTACTTTCCTTCTATGACAGGAATCTGTTTTCCACTGTGCCTACAACTATGCTTGACACTTACTTCCTAAATTTAATGACTACTTGTTAATTATTTATTTTTGGTGCTGTGGATTAAACCCAGGGCTTCATTCATGCTAAGTATATTCTCTACCACTGAGCTACACCCTCAGCTCAAAATCTGCTTATTGAGTGCTGGCCTGCTATCGGAACACAATGTACAAAAAATGGTTATGGCACTGGTTTTCCCCGCTGGTTAGGAAGACAGACAGATGGAGAGGTGCATTACAATTCAAAACAGAGAGTGCTTTAAAGAGCATATACCAAGGTGTTGTCTTACCTCTGAGATACAACAATGCTTGAGCATCATGGAGGCTCCCTTGGTCAGGCTCCAGTCTCTGTTCTTTAGGGCCCATCCCTCCCAGGCCTTGATCTTGGATCAGTTAGTTACCCTTTCTGAGTCCTCACCTGCTCTTTGCAAGCAGGGTTGCTGTGGACAACAGTACCTGCCCAGGTGAGGCAAGGGCTTGCATCCAGGAAGCACTCTATGCAGATGCTACTATTGTCACAGTGCCAGCTCTCATTCAGTCACCTGGCCCTGGAGATGCTGCGTGGATCTGTAAGGATGATAAGATGCCAAGTGACTCTCTCTGGCTGTTCCCTCTCACGTCCACGCAGCCCATGTGCATTTGCATTATTTGTTTTCAGCCACTCCTTTCCTCTCTTCTTTAACATTTTCATCAAAGAGAATTGAAACAGAGTAGGGTGGTTCTGGGCAGCGGGTCTAGGAGCCCAGGCCGCCATGTTTCAACCTTGCCAACTGTGATCTAACAAGTTTGGACAAAGGACATTGGCCACCAGATGGCATTTTCAGGTGCTCTACTTCTATTGGGGGTCACAGATTGCTACAGGCTCATTGCCACCAAAAAAGAAAAGAAAAAACTACTTCACTACATCAGGATGCTCATACTCTTTAATACTCTTAAATCTCATGGGATTTAAAGTGGAATTTACCCTGATGAAAAAGGCAAATTGATATTTGGGTGAAATTGCTTTTTTATATTAGCTACAATGGAGAATCTTGGAAACAAACCAAAGGTTTAACAATAGGGAAGTGTAAGTTATTTTACATCAACATGCTAATATAAGGTAGCCATAAAAATGTTCAATATGAAGACATGGAGAATTCTTAACAAAAAAGAATTTAAACTACTCCAAAGCTATGAAGGGATTATGCTATTGAAAATTCTATTTTCTCTATGTATTTAAATTATGTGTCATTTTTGTCTGTTTATTTATTTAGTTATTTATTTTTGCAGTGCCAAGGATGGAAACCAAGGCCTCATGCATGCTAGGCATGCTTTCTACCACTAAACTAAACCCCTAGCCTTTATGCATCATTTTTAAATTAATTTTTTTCCTTAACAGTTATTTTGTCTTTTCAATGACTCTCCATCTTATGAAGAAATAATCTTTTCTAATTGTGGTATATTGCCTTCCACAAATATGTAATGATAGTATTAATAGTAACATACATCATATATGCTGTGTGTATGATATGTACTATGTGAGTATAATATAAACATATCATGCATACTATATGTACTATGTGTGTGAATATAATATATATTATACATATAGAGTAATAGCATGTATATATGTATAGTATGTACATACACAGTACCATTTTGTCATATTTTGATAATTTACTTTATAATCATTATATATAAAGTATTCATTAGGACATGAAAGGCAGTATATTATTCTTTATGCCTTTAACCTGAGCTATAGAGCCAGATGGTTCTCTTCAATTTAAGTCTGGTACTGTACTCACCTATTACTACTACCTCTTTGGAAAACCAATGAAAAGTTGTAATTATTCAAGAAACACTTGGGAGAGTCATTTAAAGCAAATCGCTCTTACTCAGTATTCTCCTACTCACTTGACTAATGAAATATGGTTGAAGTTAAGCTTGTCTTATAAATGATTCCAAAATCAAGTCCACTCTGCTGTTAACTCAAATATCACACTGCTGCTTAATGCTTTACATTAAGTCTCTTTATATTATATATGGTTATATATATGTGTGTGTGTATCTATATCTATATCTTTCTATATATATATATGTAATGTAAGATTGTTCTCTTCATATTACATATGTCTAAGGATGTTCCAAATACAGCTGTTCTTTTTTGGATACTAGGAATTGAACTCAGGGGTGCTTAGCCACTGAGCCACATCTGGAGCCCTTTTTTTATTTTTTATTTTGAGAAAAATTCTCACTAAGTTGCTTAGGGCCTTGCTAAGTTGCTGAGGCTGGCCTCAAATTTCTGATCCTCCTGCCTCAGCCTTCCGAATTGTTGGGATTACAGGTGTGCACCATTGCACCCAGCTTCAAATACATCTTTAACAATGTCTGAAGTATTTTTACATCATACACACATGTGTACATGCACACACACACACACATAGTGTGTTTTCTGCATTGCTCATTATCAATAAAGATCAATTTTTTAAAACTGTAGAACAAGCCAGGCATGGTGGCTTAGCTACTTGCGAGGCTGAGGCAAAAGGATCACAAGTTCACAGCCAGCCTCAGCAATTTACTGAGTTCCTAGCAACTGAGCAAGACCCTATCTCAAAATAAAAAATTTTAAAAGGCCCGGGGTACAATCCCCAGGGCGGGGTGGGAAAAATCCTGTAGAACAGATCCTAATTTTGCTTTTGCATTTCAAAATCATGCTTGTAAGTTTAAAGTGTTATATTTTCTCAGCCACTCATAATCCTATTATTTGAAAAATGTATATTTTCAGACACCGAGGTTCTAGGGATATATTATGGTGGCATTAGCTTCTTAACTATAACATGCCAGTGTTTCCCGAGCATAGATACAGAGAAATGATGAGAGGAAGGCTCCAGATGTTGTCTAATGCTATCAAATTAGCCTACATTAATCTCTGTCTGCAAAGTGCCCAAGTAGATACATTTTTGAAGGTTTACCAGAAGCAAGGGGATATTTATTTCTTTAGGGACTCCGTTATGGGCGCCCTTTCTCTTGGTGCCCCTGCAGCTTTTATTATCCAACATCTTCTGCAGGCCTGGGGCTTCAACATAGGGTCATTGGAAGAATGAAAGTTGCACCTCTCTCGAAATGTATAATACCAAGTGGGAATTTGAGGATTGGAACTCTATGTGCAATAAGAGTTTATAGACAGCAAAACTGAGGCCTGCACTGTTCATGATTTATTTAAGATAACAGTGCAGTTCAGGGACAGTGCTAGAAGGTAAACTGATATCTGTGAGTTCCCGGCAGTGTGCCAGGACTTGAATCATCCTGCCATGTAAATGAATAAAGCCACAAGCAAAATGAAAAGCCTAACCACTGGATACCATCACCTTCCAAAATCCAACATTCACCTTAATTATATTAGGAATATTATATTATATTATTTAAGATATTTCTACTCATAAAGCATGCAAACAAATAATTAGGATATTATTAATTATATATTGTTATGATCAAAATTGCTGAGGCTGGCCTTGAACTTGTGATCCTCTTGCCTCAGCCTCCTGAGTAGCTAGGATTACAGATGTGTGCTACCGGGCCTGGCTTTTTTGGTAAAAATTGTATTGAGATATAGTGCTTATATACAATTCACCCATGTAAAGTGCACAATTCAATGATTTTCAGTATATTCAAAGTTTTAGAACTACCACTAAAATTTACTTTAGAATATTTTCATCACCTCAGAAAGAAACCTGTATGCTTCATCTGTCACCCCCAGTTCTCTCATCCCTGTCATTTAAATTGTGAAAGATAGCTTTGCTGCCTGAAGCAGCTGTACCACTTATATGCCCATTAACAGCTCATCCAGTGCCAGTTTCTTTCCTGTACACCAGAATAATCTTTATCAGTCTTATATGTAACAAAGTCATTTTTTATTATCTTTTTTTTTAATGTGGCGCTGAGGATTGAACCCAGTGCCTCACACATGATAGGCAAGCGCTCTACCTCTGAGCTACACCCTCAGCCTCCAAAGTCATTTTTATAATAATATCCTTGTAAAATATTTCCAAATTTTCTGTTTATGGCTTTTATTTTTATTTTTACTTGTTTATTTTTCTCTGATTCTGGGGGATGGAATCCAGGGCCTTGTGCATACTAGGTAAGTACTCTACCAATGAGCTACACCCCCAGCCCTGGGGTTTTTATTTTGATTTAAAAAATTGTTTTTTAAAAGCTCAATAGTAATTATAATAATTGTTTACAGTGTAAACCAACAAAAGACTTTTTTGAGACAGAGTATTTTTTTCACCAACGTTATTTAAAACCATTGGCATTAATAATTCGTTTAGGATTTTGCTTTTAAGTTCTCTGTAGACCACGCACCCCTTCCCACCTACGTGTGGAGTAGACACCTCCCGTCACCTACCCTCAATAGACGCTGATTGCATTGGCAGATCAGAATTCCCTTTAAGTGGTGAGACATGGGACCCTGGGCCAATTGAAGCCTTTGAACATGGAGGCTGTTGGGGACAGTGTTAGGCGGGTGGTTTGGACAGCTTTTTACACACTGTTCATACAAAAGTGAGGTTCCTATACAATATCTAGACAGTCCACCACTCATTCCTCCAGGGCAAAAACATAATTTAATGTCCTTCCTCCTAACTAAACTATTTTAGAGCTGAAGGTGGCAAAGCAGCCTTTGAGTGAACTGCTTCTATGGGGTGGGATTTGAATTTAGGTGTTTCAGATGCTATCTGAGGACCTTGGATGTGTGTTACTGATCACAGGCATCCACCCTCAGTGTAAGTTAGAGTTCACCAACAGATATACTTGCTCACTTTAATTTAAAGTAAGTGACAATGTCTCCCCAGTTCATATCCTAGAGAAGAAAGCATGGATGCTCGATCTTCATGATATCTAGTGCTGTGTACGTGCACCTTTGTGTGTGTGTGTGTGTAAGTGTGTAAGTGTGTAAAATCAACTCCATTTGACCTAAACCCTGGATTGCCCAGATCCTTGTCACCTTGGAAGCAGGCTTGCAGCTCAGCAAGAGATTTGAGAAAGCTCTTGCCCACAGCCCAGGGGAGGCACAAGTACCAAGGCAGAGCAGGCCTATGGCAGGATCTGAGCCTGGGAGCAGGGGTGGCTGTCTTTGCCTTGTGCTCTGCTGGCTGCTTGCCCACTCCATGCAAGCCATGATCTCTATGATTAGAGCAGAATGCTTGTGCAAAGGTGTCCTCCCGTCTTCCGGAACAAACTGGTGTTAGTAAAGCTTCAGGTTACCTGAAAGGAAACCCTGTACCTTCTCTGAGAATGTCCATTTGACATTTCCACCATGAGATCCTTGAGCACAGGTCCCCATCCTGTCTGTAGTGCCCATGGGTGCACACAGCTCTCAAAGCCTGATGGACATAACAGTCACTCATGTCCCTTGTTAGAGGTTTAGGTCCTAGGATCCTGGCCCAGGGGCTCTGCTTCCCCCAGTGTGCACCTGAAATCTGAATTTTTAACAACTGCCCACTATTTTTGATGCCTGTGGTACATGATAAGTTACTCTAGGGGCAGGTTCACAGGCTTTGCAGTCAGAAAGCTCAACTTTCACCTGCTGGGCAAGTCTCCAGAGCTCCCTGGGCCCTGGTTTTAAATCAACATCCATTGTCTTTTGTGAGGATCACATGTGGTTTTCAAGAAAACAGGGAATCTTGTCCTGTTTCTGCTATTAACCTTGGTGGTCTCACAGTAGATGTCAACACACCACTCGGGTTGAGTCCTTCGGGTCCCTCCTCCCCAATGTGTTAAGAAGATCTTGTTCCCTGCCAGCCTTCAACACAGCCAAATGTGAGAAGCTGCAGAAGGAGAAGGAGGACCTGGAACGGAGGTTCGAGGAGGAGCTAAGGAGGCTGGGCTGGCAGCAGCAGGCTGAGCTCCAGGAGCTGCAGGAGCGGCTGCAGGGGCAATTCGAGATGGAGATGGCGCGCCTGCAAGAGGAGCACCACAGCCAGCTGCTGCGGATCCGATGCCAGCACCAGGAGCAGGTCAGTCGTCCCCGCAGGCACAGGCTCTGATGTTGGGCAAGGCAGGTGATAGGTGGAGGGGCCAGTGTCACATGAGCAGGAAGTGTTGTTCAGTAGGTAAGCTTGTGGCCAAGTTCACTCTCCAGCTATAGTTCTTTCTTCTGACCCTCCTCACCTCTCCTCCAGCCTTAAGTGGCCTCCCTTGACCTTCGTTAGGGCTTTGGCACTTGCTGTGCCTCTGCCTGGAAGGTTGTCCCTCTAGACATCACACGGCTCCCTCTCTTCCCTTCTTCCAGGCTTTTCTACAACATCACCTTCTCAGTGAGGCCTTTTCCTCTCTAAAATCATACTTCCTCCCTTCTTGACATGCACACATTTCCTGTCCCTTTACCTCTACTTTAGAGTTTTTTCAGCACTTGTGACAGTCTAACATATTATAAATGTTTCTTTTCTCCCTTATTTATCATCCGCTTATTCTGTGAGAGCAGAGATAACAGGCAAACACGCATTTAGCCCTGGTTCTGCACCAGGCACTTCATTTAACTGTTTTTTGTTTTGTTTTGTTTTTTTGGTACCAGGGATTGAACTCAGGGGCACTCGACCACTGAGCCATATCCCCAGCCCTATTTTGTGTTTTATGTAGAGACAGGGTCTCACTGAGTTGCTTAGCGCCTCCCCATTGCTGAGGCTGGCTTTGAACTCGCGATTCTCCTGTCTCAGCCTCCCAAGGTGCTGGGATTACAGGCGTGCGCCACTGCACCCAGCTTCACGTAACTCTATATACAGCAGCTCACTGAATCCTCACAATTACCCTACCTGTTAGATACCACATTTAGCTGCATTTTGTAGGTGAAATAACTGGGTCCCTGGGGCTAAATACATAAGCTGGCAGATTCAGAGCTACTCATAGGAAAGCCACAGTGGAATTCTGACTGGCTCCGTAGTCCAAGCTGCCAATCACTAACTTAGAAAGGTCTGCCAGGTTTTCCACTGGATCTCCGCACCTAGAACTGTACCTGTGCAAAGTAGGCACAAAACATGTGTTTGTTGAATGAAATAATGAATGCCAGGAGTTAGCCTTATCTCAGCAATCTTACTGGACAGGGAAATTCATCCATGAAATAATGAAGGAATGATACTTTGGGGGCCTGTCAATGTGAAAGTGGGTAGGAGCCAGATGTGCCCGCCCCATGGCCATTACTGCCATGAGCGCTGATGAGAGAGAGACAGGTGGAAGCCAAACCCAACAAATCTACTTCCACAAAAACTGCTCTGTGCTTTTTCTCTTCTTTCAAATTCTTGAGCTCAGATGCCTTGTTACCCACCTTCTAATTGGTGATTATTTTATATGTTCTGCTTTTCACACACCCAAGGAAATTGACATTCATGAAGAGTGCCCTTTAAATCTCAGTGACACTCAAGGTAGTGCTTCATGGCCCTTCATTATCATGAACCTTTGAGCTGTCTCCCAGGTTTGCTTCCAAATAGACCACCCAGATGGCAATACCATGCACCACTCCCCACTGCCCCAGGGGCTTGGAAATGCTGGGAAGCATAGGAGAAATTCTAGAGTACCATTATTGTAAAAAAGAATCTCTTACTTCACAGTATTTTATTTGATATAGCAAGCGTCTCAAGTTAGTCATTCTTTTCTAGAGGCCAGTGAAATACAGCAGCACCTCCCTGCTCGAGGTATTTAGACTTAAGACTAGGACATAGAAGAGGTTGCAGCTTAAGTTACCTGCTGGTGCTAAAAGTGGAAACTGAAATCTTGGCATCTTGCTGCTCAAGCTGTCTGCGTGCAACTGCTGAAAGTAGACTAAGCACCTGCTGCAGTCCCTGGTCTCACCTATTTCATGACCCCTTTGTGAAAATGGAGACCTCAAACCTGGTGCAAATATCAACTTGTCCTGTGCCTTTGTCCCTGGGCTATTCAGCTTGACTGTTACCCAGAGAACGTATTTATATGTTTCCTCCATACCACCTCCCCTTGTCCTCAGAGTGGAAAACGTGTTTGTTGAACCAAAGACTTGTGATCCACAGGTCTGGGTCCTTTAAGAAGATGCCAGAAATTGTAGGTAGGCAGGAGGCGGTCAGCAGGCAGGAGAATGTGCTGCAGGGGAACCCCTGGATGAGGGCTTGTATAGTGATGCCACGTTGCCAGGGCCACTACCAAGTGAAACATTTCCACCAGCAGAGGCAGCCTAGGGCCAGGTCCTCTCCATGCACACGCTGGAGGTGTATTCTTACCTGTTCATTAAGCCAGGTTGCAACACCCTTTTGGAAATTCAAACTGGAAGAATTGAAAGGATAAAAAGGCCTTCACTTCTGCATTTGAGAATGAGTTGCATTAGCTACCTATGTGTATTTTAAAAGTGCTCAGTCTTATGGGGCCTTGGGTTCTGTTCTACTTGATCCTTTATGAGAGTTAGAACCATTTATTTGTTTATGCCCTTATGCAAAGAACATTTGAGTGCCTACTGTATGCAGAATACCATGACAGGGTATGGCAAGAGATACGAAGATTTATAAAATGTAGGCTTGCTTCTTTCATGGGGCAGTTCAGGGACAAGTACCCAAGGAACAGTAGTATAGGGTGAGCAACATAGATGTGTTCAGGCATTGACATTGACTTTCCACTCTGAGGACAAGGGGAGGTGGTATGGAGGAAACAGCACCTGCATGCTTCATAGGTGAGAGAACCTTTCCAACAGGGACCCAGCGGCTGGGGGAAACAGTGATTCAGGTCTATGAATGCTTCTGACCCCTGGTTCTATTCCTCCTACCAAATGCCTCTTTCTCTGATCTTCAGCTTCCGCAGCAGAGCTATCAAAAGGTGAGGAGGAAGAAGTGCACATAAGTTCAAGACTTGGATTTCCAGACGGATTAAATGCTCATTTGTCCTGTGGGAGGGGAGACTCAGTGGATAACTGAGGTGGAGAGGCAGTCACTCCAGGCTGGACGCTCCACCTTGGATCTTCCTCTTCACAGACAGTCACATGTGGCAATGCTGGCTCCATGGATAATGGCATCTCTGTCCTTTTGGAACCTTAAAAATCAGGTT
The DNA here is from genome assembly GCA_004024805.1 of Geosciurus inauris. Taxonomy (NCBI): domain Eukaryota; kingdom Metazoa; phylum Chordata; class Mammalia; order Rodentia; family Sciuridae; genus Geosciurus; species Geosciurus inauris. Next base: position 17,707 of record PVHX01000282.1, read on the forward strand.
AACCAGTCTGGCCTCTCCACAAGACCCAATATCCCCAAGGCCAGCAGCATAGGCCGGGGGCCTCCTTCAGTTCTGACATGTAGGATTTTCTGAGGCTTTGGAATTCACTGAGGTTGGGCCTTGCTCACCAAGGCACTGACCTCTGACCTCTCCATGACAAAACCAGCCAAATCTCCTCCATGCTTAGCCATCCACTATCTCCAGGGGCAAGTCCTATCTCCCTGGGCTGGGTCTCTGCTCTGGAGACACATGGAAATCATTTGGAGGATTTGCAGAACATTCACACCCATTGAATTGGAGCTGCTGCATGGGACCTGGCTGGGGGCTGTTTTGGATGCCTCCCCAGGAGATTTCCTGTATGCAGTGGCATTTGTTTGGAGAGAGGCAGATCTTTTTCCTCAGCCTGGTTAAGGGCCTGGCCATTTGGGCAGAGATAGAACAAGACCTTGTATCTTGGCTTTTTAAATTGACTTTGACGACATGATAGGGCTTTTATTTTATTTTATTTGGGGGGACTAGGAATTGAACTCTACCACTGAGCTACATCACCAATCCTTTTTATTTCTTATTTTGAGACACAGTCTTTCACTAAGTTGCTGAGGCTGGCTTTGAACTTGCTATCTTCCCACCTCAGTCTCCTAAGTCACTGGGATTACAAGTGTGACCCACCACAGCTGGCTTAGAACTATAAAGTGTGATGATAAAGATGTTTAATTAAAATCAGATCTCATTTTATAGCAACAGAGGCCACATTGCCACAGATTCCCATTCTTGAAGCACACAAACCAGATTTTTCACTGTAAAGGTGAATTTTTCCTTTTTGCCCAAAACATTGTTACTTCTCCATCCAGCTTCAGGTGTTCCATTCTGGGCTGCCTTTAGTTGTTCCCCAGAGCCTGGAATTCAAGGATGGAACTTGTGATCTTTGCCTCTTCCCCAGGACCCTTTGGCAGTTTGTCTTATATCACAACCTGCCCCAAGGCACTTGCTTCGGAGGCTTGTTCCTAGATACACTGGATTTTTCAGATTCCTTCTCCTTGAGAAGGGCTCATCCTTTGGAGTTGAAATTTGCTTATTTCATATTTAAGACATCCCCTCCTACCTTTTCTTAATGAAATCATCCTTTTAGACGAAATGGCAGGAACAGCTTCCCTATGATTCTGCTGAACATAGAGACTACTTTGTCTATCATCTTGCATTATGTCTCCTTAACCGGCCTGTCCAGCAGGCTCCCAGCTGCCATGCAGAAAAAAACCACACTCTCTGTAATCAAATAAAATGAGATCCCTGGGTCCTCACTTTCCCAGCATCCAGCACAGGAGCTCCCTAGGCTGAGAGGAGGCACTGCAGGGGAGATGGAGCCTCTGTGGACACCTGCCTGCGTGGTGGGCTATAGAGGGGGCAAAAGGCAGAGGGATGACATGGGACTGGGAGCCCCAGCATGGGTAGCCACCTGCTCTGAGCTGATGTCCAGGACACCATAGGAGGGAAAAAGTGAAGGAAGGTCTCCTGGGTATCAGGCAAAGAAAAGGCATCAGCTGAGCGCCCGAGAGAGTAAGCATGAGCCAGCATCCTCTGTCTCATCCAATATGAGACATGCCTAGGAAGAGGACCAGTGGGAGTTTAATCTGGTTTTGTTTAATAATAAAAGCCCGGAGAATATAGAGCGACGCGCTTCTTTATTCAAAATGTACGTCTTCTCTAAGTGGATTGCGAAAGTCCCAGATAATTAAATTTTGCAAACAGCTAAATGAAGCAAACCGCACAGGGTGGTTTTGCCACCCTTGGCTCTATTTTAACCAGCCCAGCTGAATAGCAAGAAGTGGTGGAAATGGAGTCACATCACAGGGAATAGCTGGTTTCCAGAAAAACCAGGGCTATCTGATGGGCAAATTGACAGACTCCTCCAGGGCACAGTCCAGAACTCCATCTTTGTGGAGGGAAGCAGACGGTGGGCCAGCAGTGGTTCAATGGGGGCTGTACCCACCGTTCTAACCAAATGAGAAGGATGCTTCAGTCAGAGAAAGCTTGCTACAGGCTGGCGATGGTTTGGTGCCTTTGTCTCTGATTTCCTGACTTACAAGGTATAAATCATCTTGTGTTTCCATTGGCCCACTTATCTAAATTTGCTCAAATACCTTCAGAAGGTTTCAAGATCTTCTCACACTAGGGATTCTTGTTGGCTGCTTCATGACTGTGAGCCAGTCATCTAGAAAAGAACCAGGAGCCATCAGAGGAGAAGTCAAAGTGATTTAAACCATGACAGGAGAGAGGATGGCCCATAGTGGACAATATCTCTTCCTCATTGAGGGAACATTCCTTAAAAACCATAAAGGTGCATAAAAATTGCTGAAGAGCAAGGATTATTGTGTTCAACTTTGGGCTCATAGGCTCTCATTGGTTTCCCTCCAAACATACTGGTCATTCCTCTAATTCCATATGCAGTTTTAGATTTAGGAGATCAGTATTTCATTCATAAAAGCACTTCCTAGCATCAGCAGAGGGTATATCATATCCTTACATCATCCTTAATATGTTGGATGGGGTATTGCATCACAACTAAATCAAAGCTGTGGCTTCCAACAAACCATATAGACATTCATTTTAGCCACAAAGAGAATGTAGTATTGCCAATTGGGACATGTCCACTTCCAAGGACACATGGGTTCTCCTAGAACTTAGTCTTTCCATCTATTCTTCTTTTCTGAAACCCGGTGGTTTATGTAAAAGCCCAGTGAATTAGAATCATAGTGAGGACTGATGAAAGATTTTTCATTATACTGAGCTCTGTAACATCTCCAGATAATGTGTGGGTACTTGTTGCTACAGAGAGGAGAATATACTGTGGGTTTAACTGACATCTGTAATGGAGCAGAAAGAAATGATATTTCCATTTCCTTTTATTTAATCATTTATTTATTTTTCCAACGTGCTGAAAGGCTTTGCACAAAGATTCCATTAAAACCTCATATAAACAGGAATTGGACAATTAAATATCATTGTAATCAGCCTTTCTGCTGAGTGGATTCATAGCTCTGAGCCTCAAGTAAAATATTGTTTAATCAAGAATGTCCAGTAAATAAGAGTGAATGGTTGCACATTCAGTTCATTTTCACATTGAGATGTAGCTTTCCTACCTAATGCTGTGGGTTCCATTATTGCTTTTGTCCCGTGATTCTTCCCATTTTAGAGAATAAAAATATCAATTACCTTAAGAGGAAACTTTTCCCATAAAATTCTATGATCCACAATGGGAATCTAGCCATTTTTAAATGAAAATTCTCTCCTGGATTGATAAGCAGGCTTCCTTTCTTGTGAAGAGCTCTTCCTACTTCTAGATCACAGATGAAACTAAAAGAATTATCCCCAAAGAAATGAGGTCCTTGCAGAGGTGGCTGAATATTACTAGAGAGAAACAATGGGTTCCTAATCAGTTCAACAAATCAAAGACAAAGGCACCAAACCATTGCCAGCCTATAGCAAGCTTTCTCTGACTGAAGCATCCTTCAGGACCCAGGCATATTGTCTGATTCTGTTTTTCAAATGGCAGGTTTTCATACATTCCTAGGTCATGAAATAAGGTTAATGGCTTTTAACTAGCATTCTGTAAGATAGAATAAAAATTTTAAAACCAAATTATTGTAAGTAGTATTATTGTGTGACACTTTGGTTTCAGATGTGGAGCTGTACGTGTGCATGTGTACATGTGTGCTGCGTTGCAGGGCACAGTGGAATTTTTTACAGTCGATCACCGACAAAGAATTCAAATAAACATCATATCATATGCTATGTCCAGGAGAGATTTGCCGTCCTAGGGAGAGGTAGTTTTATGCAATTACTCCAATAAGTCTTATATTTGAAGTTAAACAAAACCATAGCCATGATTAAAAAAACAAACAGTAAACACGGTGGGCAAGACGATGGGTTGAGATTGGCAGGGTAGAAGAATCAGGCAATGTGAAAAATTAGAAGTCCTAAGTGCCTGCAGCACTTGTAAATAAACTCCTGGAAATGTGCCTTCAGCAGGGCATTGGTGACCCTTCACAGAGCAGCTCCAGGTTACCTGTGTGGGAGGTTCAAATTGTAATCTGTGCCAGGGATGGAGGTAGATTGGGGGCAGATGTTATGTTTAGGAACTTGAAAACTCATGTAAATCTGGGGCCTCATCTAGGCATTGATGAAGGGATCTAAAGTGTCACTTGATGGTCTTGCTTGGGTAGAATCCCCAGTGCTGTGTTTGAGAGAACTTCACCTTTGGGGGTTAGACAGACCTCGACCCCACTGATACCTCTGCCATTCACTAGCCCGTGGGCAAAACATTTTATACCTCTCTAAGCCTCTGGTTTCTCATCTATAAAATGGGCATAAAAATATTCATTCATAAAGTTGCTCTGAGGGTTAAGTGGAATAACCCAAGGCAGGTTGCTCAGTAAATGTTAGTTCCCTCCATTTTGAAGGGAGGACCCTTTTCTTTTCTTTCTCCATTCTTACCTCCTAGAGTGGTGCAAGAGGAAGGGATGGGATTGGAAAGGGGAACCGGACCAGGGCTCTGCAGAGGCGGATGAGGCAGCCATCTCCAAGTGGAGCTTCCATCTTCCTTCCAACAGCCAATTTATGGCAGTGACTTTCCCATGACTCTGGGAACTGCCAATCATCAGCAACTCCTGACTCCCTTGGCACCAGGTTGAAGGTGACTGTCACTTGATATGCAGGGACACTGGCTTTCTTCTTATCATTGGATTGAACCTCTGTTTTCCTAGCAGTGAGGCAACCACTGGCAACCACCCCCCACCTCCCTGGTAACCAATATTGTGACTCCCCTTCAGGTGGAAGATATCACCGCTAGCCATGAGGCTGCTCTCCTGGAAATGGAAAATAACCACACGGTTGCCATTGCGATTCTGCAGGATGACCATGACCACAAAGTCCAAGGTACCTACCAGCCTTGTGTGCAGCAGAGAGGGGTGAGCTGTGCAAGCTGACCAAGCAGCCCTTTTCTCTCTCCTTTCCATCTCTTCCTTCCTAGTACATCCTTTGTGTTGGTTCCTGTGAAAAGAAATAGAAATTAAGGATCTAAGTAGAGCTGGGGATATAGATTATTGGTAGAGCACTTTCTGAGCGTGCATGATGCTCAAGGTTTGATCCTCAGCACTGGAAAAAAGCAAAAAGGATCTAGGTAACTATTTCTCTACTTCAGAGCAGTTTGTTCTAACCTTGCCTGAATACTGAAATCCCCTGGGGAGCTACAACAAAAACAGATGTCACCTTTGTTCCCACACCCAGAATCGGATCCTGATGTGGCTGGTCTGGGCTGTGGCAAGGACATCAGGATTTCTTATGGTTCCTTGGGTGATTCTAATATGAAGTCTAACTTGAAGACCACTCTTCTGAAGTAGGCACAGAAATCTTGGGCTTCCTTTTATGCTACAGCCTTACAAAACAGAGTGGAAACACCCATGAGGGTGCACTTTTCCCACATGTGTGGTGCTCTCAGGGCCAGAGCAGCATCTCCAGAGTTTGTCTTCCTTGTCCACATCCACCATATATATAAATTGAGTCCCCAGATCTTTATTTCCACATTTTTGTAAATGAATTATCTTTGTGTTGTGGTTTGGTTGTGGCTTGCTTGTGTGATAGAGGCTTGGTCCCAGTGTAGCAATAGAAGAGATAATAGAGTCTTGAAGAGGCAGCACCCAGTAAGAGGTGCTTAGATCATTGGAGGTATGCCTGCAGAAGGGATTGTGGGACCCTAGTCACCCTGACTTTCTGTTCGGTGATGTGATCTCCTTCTTACTGTACTCTGTTAGTCAACTTTCTGTCACTATAGCAAACTACCTGAAATGGTTAACTTAAAAAGAGAAAAGGTTTATTTCAGGTCAGAGTTTTGGAGATGGCAATCCATGATCAATTAGCCTTACTGCTCTGGGTCTGGGGTGAGGCAGTCCCTCGGGAGTGTGTGGCAGAGTACAATCACTTGCCTCATGGCCAGAAAGCAAAGGAGGAGAAGAGGACAAGAGTCCTCCAATCTCCTTATAGGACATACCCCCAATATCTAAAGACCTCCTGCTGGGCCCTACTTCTTAAAGATTTCACCACCACCACCCTGGGGACCAAGCATTTAACACATGGGCTTTTGGGGGACACTCAAGATGCTATAGCAAGCTCCCACCATGAGGCCTACACTAAATCTGAGCTGTTGCTAGCACCTTGCCTTTAAACCTCCTGAACTGTGAGCAACATAAAACTTTTTGTCTTTATAAAATTAACCTGCCTCAGATATTTCATTATAGTAACAAAAAAAAAAACCAGATGAATATTATTTGGACACTTTGGGTTTTATGCAAGTCATGAGAACAATGTTAGTAAATTCTACTCAAGTTTTCCTTTGGGAAAGAAGAAGCTTTTTACACTTTCAAATGCATTTGTATTAATATATGCAACTTATTTTTTTAAAATTTTCCCTCTCTTTAATTTTTTTCCCTCAGTCAGCTGGTTGTTAAAAGTATACATTAAAAACAATGAAATTTAACAATGGATTAATAATTTTTTAAATCTGAGAATTAACATCAGAAGTTTTTATTATTAAAATATTCTTAGTAAACAACAAAACCCATAGCACACTAATCCATTTTGTGTTATTGCCTCCGTCAAGCGCCAGCCCCACCACCTCTGGGAACTATTATTAGTAAGTAAAAAAGTCCAAGCTGGAGGCAAGAAAGAATAATTTCCTGAGAACTAGTTAAATGTATTACCTGTGTCTTTGGAGTACTAGTCCCTATGGTTGACTGCACATTAGAACAACTTGGAGAGCTAAAACAAACAACACACTCATGGGTACATCCCTCTCAGAGATTCCAATTTAACTGCTGTTAGATTCAGCATCAGGATTTTTTTAAACTCCTCAAGTGATTCTAACATGGAGCAAAATTTGAGAACCATTGTTCTAGAACACAGTATTAAGATAGGACAGACTGCTGTGACCTTGAAATAAAGAACTACATTATGGGGACACAGATTGTATAAGCAATGTTTGTATCATCTTCAGAATAGATACTGGATTTTCTCTTCCCCTGGGGTTTTAGGGTCATCTGAAAATACTTATCATCACAATATAGAAACCTGGTCTCAGAAAAAAAGGAAATATGAATGCAAATGGTACGATAATCTATGATATTGCCTTTTGTTTATGGATTTTCACATAAATAGACCTTGTGGATTTTTTTCTCACAAAAGAAGTCTTACTTAGACACCACATCCAAGGCCTTTGAATTATATATGACATCAAGACAATGTGGGTATATGTAATAAGAGCTTAAAAAAATCATTATTATGGTTAGGATGATGCCTTCAATGACTCTTACAACTAATCATTTAGACAGAGGCAGGTATACCAGAAGGCTACTTGGTTTTATGTCAGAGAAATCAGCACAAACTTTTTTTTTTCCCAAATGCAAATTTTAGCTACGGCAACTAGACTTTTTTTAGCAATCCTACCGCTATTAGTTAAAAGATTTGGATCAATGGAAACCACAGAATTTTTCCTAATTGCAGTTCATGGCAGCCAAAATGGTAATTGCTAGTCTCCAGTACTTACCTATTCTAAGCATACAATCCAGTCTGATTAATGACCTTTCCTCTCTCTTGTTATAACATGAAAACAAATCGCTTGTATAGCCAGAATGAGATGGGCTTCACCCAGCTAATAAGACTCTTCCCATCTGGAGGAAAATAGAATCCATTTGCTTAATAACTCCTACATGACATTTCTTTCTGCCTAACTTGCAAATTACTTCTGGGATGACACATTTCATGGAACAGAATTGCTGCAAACCCTCCGAGAGGAACCAGTTCAATTAGTCTTTCCTTCTGTCTGAGTGTCTTCACACTGGATCTTTGCTCAAGCAAATCCTCAAGATCTGTAGTTCTGAGTGTGGCCCAGAGGCCACCAAGGGGTCCTTGTAGACCCACCACTGGTCCCATCCATCCTGTCCATTCTCCAGCAAGCCAGGTTGGCAAGACAGCTCTTCTGTAGGACCACTGTCCTTGGAAAGCTCCTTCCTCAGTCCCCAGAAAAGTCCTGGGAGGGGGAGAAAATGGGCATTTAATGTGAAGTACCCAGTTGTTTTACCATTAGGAAAAGTGAAAGGATCGATGAGGATTGTAAACAAAGGATCTGACCTAGCTGGGCTGGTGGTGCCACAGGATGCAGATTGCGTGTGTGTGTGTTTGTGCACACATGTATGTGGACATGTATGAGATGTGTGCAAGAGCACACATATACATACATGTGCTCTGATTCCTCTCTTTTTCTCTCCATTCCCCTACTTCCTTCCTGCTTCTGTGTTTCTTCTAAATTACAACCTGGTCATCACAAACAAGCTAGCGTAGAAGACTCTTTAGCCTTAAATCTGCTCTATCCAGGAGTTAAAGTAATCTACCTAAAGTTATCAGCCTTAGTCTGCCAAGAGTCTTATTTTATCCTTTTCAAAAGAAAAACCAACTTAATAATTTGATATTGTCAATGTCTTCACTCCAGAATTGATGTCTACCCATGAAATTGAGAAAAAAGAATTGGAAGAAAATTTTGAAAAACTGCGGCTGTCGTTACAGGTTAGTATTTTCTTAATTTTCTTAACTGAGGCCAAAACAGCAGCAGCAGTATTTCTACTCACAAACATTTATCCAGCACCAACTGTATACTAGATCCTGATCTAAACACTAGAATATATATGTAAATAAGACATATTCCCAGCCCTTTGGGAATTGGTTGTCTACTCAGAGAGCTGTGACACAAATCTGACAGCAACAAAAGGTAACACATAATTGCACCAAATGAAGAGCACAGTGAATGCTGCAGAAGTGCTGTAGTTGGAGATGGATGAGTAACTAAGCTGTGTTCAAGAAAGGGAGTACACAGGGAAGAGAACGTTCTAGGCGGGGGCAGTGGTACATGGGGAGTTGCAAAGGTTGATTCGTGGATCACACTCTGGGTATTTTAAAAGGGACTTCAGTCACCTGGAGATAGGTGAGATGAGAAATGCCCCTTCTGCCTTGCTGCCACCTAAAGAAAATGTTGGTCTCAAATGCCAGAGGAGCTGCCTGGCTTCCTATTGATCTCCCACGGGGATAGCAGGTCTCCCAGGTCACATGCACATCCCGCCTGCCTTCCAGAGACCCAGGCCAGCTGCTCCATGAGAGGCCAGTGACAATCTCAGCTCTAAGGAATTGCTGCCTTGCAAACAAGGGGCAGGGGCAGGGGCAGGAGCAGGGCAGGGGATTGAGGAGACCAGTTTCATTTTCAAGTGTAGAAAGTCTAGTTATAGTAAGGTTTTTTTTTTTTTAAATATTAGGGACACTTGAACCTAGAAATTGTGGAAGATGATCCTCATAACTAATATACATGCAGAATTTTGCTTCTTCAATGTGGGGTCCTTTTTCTATGGCAGTGCACATTGTATAGATCCTGCCCTGCCCAGAAAAGCACCCAGGGTTGTGGAGATACCAGTGTCACAGCTATGGAGGGCATTATTTGAAAACTGTTAGGTGGTGGGGGTGTAGCTCAGTGGTAGAGCTTGCCTTGCATGCACAAGGCCCTGGGTTCTATCCCCAGCATCACACACACACACACACACACACACACAGTTTTGTTTCATTATTTCATCTTTCCTCTGCCACTAACATTTGCATATTTTAATTGTAGCTCTTCACCCAGCATAATCCATTTGGGCTGAAGAAGATTCAGTACAAGGAGTATGGAGTTGCTAGAGTCAACTTCCTTGGGCTCCTGGCAGCTAAAAAAACAGTTAATTTGGGCAGTTACAGATTTTGAGCTTTGGGTTTAAGACTTCACTGGGCCTGTTCTTACTAGCTTTGAGACCTTTGGCAATCACATAACTTCTATAAATGTTAGTTTACTCTCCTGTGAAATGGAGAGGACAGCCATACCCCTCTCAAGGTGTGAGCAGATTAAGGGAAATAATGTGTGAAAAGTGAATAAGCATTGCCTTGGCTCGTGTTGAGTACTAATAAGTAGCAGCTCTTGCTAGCATAATAGCCGCCTCATCATCATCACTATTGATATCATGCTATCTGTTGACTTCTGAGTGGTCCCTGCTGGGTAGGGCCACCAATTGAGTCTTTGTGTCTCAGCCTGAGTAAAATAGCAACCCAAGTTGAGGAACAGCCTGTCTTGGCTGATTACTGCAGCACTGTTCTGTCTCTGTGGGTCTGTTTTGAATAATGGTGAATAAGTCAGAAAAGCCAGTTTGGTATTTTAGACCCATCCTGAGTGGTGATTGTCTGATGTTTGGTTTTTTAATGGTGGGGAAGAGGTGAAAGGAAATGCTTCCTTGGACAGCTCTGACGAGGGTGGGGTGGGCCTCATGTAGCCACATAGACAGTTTTATAGGCACATTCTGGAAGGCAGCCACAGCAGCACAGTGGACCTGTGTTGAGCCCCATGGGGCTGTCCCGGGCTGTGATTTCCATGCACTTGTCAAGTGCGTACAAACTCCTACTGACAGCTCTATTGCCCTAATGCACAGCATTTGCATTTAATGGTACCACGGGGACTTTTATTTCTTAAAAAAGGAAATGCAAGTAACTGGAAGAAAGAAAAAAGGAGGAGGAAAAGGAACCTGTCCAGGGATGTCTGCAAACCAGAGCATCTGCCAGGATGAATGAAGAAAGCAGACCAGCTAGTTCTTTACACTAGAGTCACCGTGAAAAGTTACAGAATTTAAAATACCCTGTTCCTACTTTTTGGTGGGATAGAAGATCCTAGTCCCTATGGTTTAATACTGCAGAAATGGAGTCCTTGGGTGGGGGACTTTGGAATACTCAGCTTGAGTAAGCCAGGAGAATGAGGCTGTCCTTAGGCATCATAAGAAAGTCACTGCCAGCATCCTTCACTCGCCATGGTGATGAGATCCACAGCTGAGTTTGGGTGGGGAGAGGTCAGTGTAGTTTCCTCTGCCCTGGGAGCTGGGGAAGGGGGCTCCGCAACTCCTTGAGCACACCTTTGTTCCTTCAATATACACATAGAAAGCTGCTTGTTGCTGGCATGTACTAGGAGCTGGAAGTGTCACTCTAGTGGGGAGAGGGTCTGAACAGGGAAGTCATAGTGAGTGGCTCAGCTCGTAGAGTGACTTGTACTGGGGACCTGCTACCCAGCCCTGAAGCCAGAAGTTCAGTTGGGGCCCAGAAGTGCACAGGGAATGAGAGGGAGCTGGTAGAAGAAGGGGCTGCCAATGGGGAAGCTGGAATGTGAGGTGCTAGAACCTCCCTGGCTCTGAAGGGAGTGTGGCTGTATGAAGGAACGTGCACTTCACCTTGAGGACAGTGGGGCTACAGCTAGTGGGATGGCAGGTTCAGGTCTGCATGCTACAAGGGCAGCCTGGCTGTGGCCTGCAGGCAAAAGAGCAACCAAGGCATGCTGGGAAGGAGGAGCCACAGGAAGGAGCCATAGAGGTGCCTGAGCCTGGGTGGAGGGAGCAGGAATAGTAGAGTCCATGAGTCCAGGGACATGAAGAAGGCAGGACTTACTTGATCAGTTGCTGACTTAGTAATTAGAGGTTTTGGTGGTGGTGGTGGGAGGGGTCTCAGGGCAGAGAAAGACACCCAGGAGGGTGTGAAGCTTCATAACTGAGAACAATGCTTTGCAGTAGACCAACTGCCCAAGTATATTGTCACTCGCAGGACCAGGTGGACACACTGACCTTCCAGAGCCAGTCTCTACGGGACCGAGCCCGACGCTTCGAAGAGGCTTTGAGGAAAAACACTGAAGAGCAGCTGGAGGTAGTCACTGCTGCCCAGGGCTCCCAGCACCTTGGAGGCCTTAGTGTCAGCAGGCCAGCCCAAGGACGAGGCCTCTGTGCTGATCCGCCGCCAAAGTGACAGCTGATCACAACCTCCCTGGGATGTTTAAACCATGCCTGCCAGCACCTGTCCCCCAGGCAGGCCACAGCTGTGGCCTTCTCCATCAACCTGTCATTTTTAACCAAATCCCACAGCATTCCCCAGACAGAGTTCCTAGACTCCTGTGATATGAACAGTCTACAAACTCCACCCCAACGAGGTCCCCCTCCATGCCCTTCTCCCAGCTGCTCTTGGGGCTGACCCCAAGGACACCAGCTGAGGCATGAGTTGAGGAAAGCTTTTCCCAGAAAACCTAGAAACCCCCTTCCCTCTAGTGTAGTGCTGGAAAATAAAATGTTCAACACCCAGTCAAATTTGAATGAAGGGGGATGAAGTTTTGAGGATTAGTATCTTCCATGAAATACACTCAAAGATTTTTTCATGTTCATCATCTGAAATTCCAATTCTGCAATTGTCCTAGGTTTTTTATTGCTTGTACCCATGAACCCTGCTCTAACATATCATTTTCTTAAATGACTTTTCTGGTTTTTGAGTGACTTTGCTTTCTTCCTATGCATGAGGCAAGACCTCCCCAGGGGCTCATGTAGCATCCACAAGGTCCCCAGTTGCCTGGTGAATCAAATTGTCTAGGAAAATGTTCAAAGGCAGTGTTGGATTCTTTTTTCCCCATGAATCTCCTTCTGGAGGTGGGTGGCAGCATCCAGCAATTCTAGTATCCAGATTTTTTAGTGGATGATGGCCCATGACAATGGCCGTGTCTCACTGCTCCCCACCACCCAGAGCTGGGTTTGCTTGAGAATTCTCAGCAGGAAACTAGCAGGGCACCTTGTCTGGGAAGGCTGTGAGCCTCCTGGCTCTCTCGCTGGTGCCACAGCCACCCACCAGGGAGCTTGTTACAGGACAGATCTAGCTGGATGCCCAGCATAGGGTCATACTGGGTTTTGCTGAGGACCCAGGCAAACAGCTCCTTGCCCTCTTTCTGTCCCTGCAGATTGCACTGGCCCCTTATCAGCACTTGGAAGAAGACATGAAGAGTCTGAAGCAGGTGTTAGAGATGAAGAATCAGCAAATACATCAGCAGGAAAAGAAGATTATTGAGCTGGAAAAGCTGGTGAGTTGGTGACTTGCTTGGGAGACACACTGCTGTGATTTTCCTACATTGTCATTGATGTCCTTGACATTGACAGTTGTTCAGCCAGGCAGATCCCTTCTCTGCCTATTATTCACATGTGAGCAGAAAATTCCATAGCTGAGCCCAGGGGCCATTCTCAGGAGGCTAGGGGTTCTGATAAGGAATCTCGGAGGTGGCCTGACTTGGTCCTTCTCTGGGGCCTCCTGATCGCCTGTCTCTTCACGCTGGGTTTCCTGTGTAAGCTCTAGGTCCTCCCTCATCCCTCAAGGATGTGTCACTGATGAGTTAGCACAATGAAGCATCTATCACTAATGTGTGCCCAGTGCCATGAAAAGCATTTTTTCTCCCCACTCCTGATTCTGCTGTGCAGCCTGACTTGCTGGGGGCTGGCCACGCTGGGAACATCAGCCATCTTCCTCTCCTGGGCTGGGTTGTCTGCCTTGGACCACGCACCAGCCACTGGGTTAATCTGACGGTCTGGAGCCGTGTTCCAGGCTGTCTGCAGGCATACACCCCTTCTCATCCCAGAAACCCTTCCAGGCATATGAATTTATTTGCTCACTTCCCTTCCTGGGAGCAAAGTTGAGGGCCAGGTGGGGTCCCTGGCTAAAGATCAGGGACAGAGGCCACTTCTATGGCTAGGGTTCCTAAGCCCTCATCATGGGCAAGTGGCAATTTTCTTGAAAGATTAACTGCATGAACAGTGAACATGTCACATTCTTTCAAAATATAATTCATTTCTAAATTATTTTAGAATGGAACTGCACAAGACTAGGTCTCAGGCCCTGGGAGACACAATGACAGCAAAAATGTCATAAATTGTGGGGGAAATACAGGAATGGGCTGGTGGGATTTCTGATAATGTGCCAAGCTGATCTTCGGCTTTGTGTCCCTGGCTATCTTGACCCCAAAAGGAAAAAAAGAAATATGTTCACATGGTTTGCACGTCCATCCTTCCATTAAGTCAGAAGAGTCTATATGGGATAGTGTGTGCACACCTGGCCAGGGACACTGATGCAGTGAAGTTGGCCCTTGAGAAGAACCATAAGACTCATTGGTCACACTACATCCGGGTGCTGGCCACCATTTGTCTTTGACAATGGCAGTGGCCTGGGACACTCACTGTAAGAAATACATTTACACAGAGCCCAATACACATATATACATAATATATACATAATAAAAATTTATATCCACAATGTATACAACAGTGCTTACTTTTACTACATACAGTGCACTCTGGCATTTTCTATTCTGTTTTATTTTGTTTAAAACAGAAATGCTGAGCACATCCCTCTAACCTGATTTTACAACCCACGAGTGCATTGTAAACTGCAGTTTGCAAAATTCTGCTCTTTGTAATCCTCCAATGCCCAGAAGCAGAGGGTACTGGTTTATTGCATACCTTGCTTAAAATGTCTTATATACTGTCACCATTATAGGCAGAAAAAAACATTATTCTGGAAGAAAAGATCCAAGTCCTCCAGCAGCAGAATGAAGACCTTAAAGCAAGGATTGACCAGAACACGGTTGTCACCAGGTAGGAGTCTGTGCTCACGGATCATGCGTCACTCTCAAAATGGCCTTGCCCTGAGCCTCTTCTCATCAAATTTGTCTTGCTCTGAGCTTTGAAGCTTCCCTGTGCGGTCTCTTGGCATTTCCCATATGACCAGAAAAACAAAACACGTAACTGATCCCCTAGCCTGAACCCTGGCTGGGCAGCTGAGGAGCAATATCCCCCACCAAGAGACATGAGAACAATCAGTAAAAGCAAGTGGCAGGGGCCACCACTAGCACGGGGAGGTAAAGAGATCTGTATCTGGATCTATCTCTGTTCCCAGGCAAAAGAAAACCAGCCATCCTACTCCTCGTGGTTTCCAGAATCTGCTCTTTCCATCTTAATCCTGCCTATCCGTACAGGATCTTACCTGGAGAACCCTGACTTCCAGGGAAGGGTGTGGGGTCCTCATTCCCATAGTGCAGATGAGCCAAAGCAGGATTGTGGCTTTCTTGGCTTGTTGGAGGCTTTCTCATCCACAGGGCTAAGCCACCTTGGTGAGACTCGGGCCTGAAGCCTTGCCCACTCTGCTCACCCGGGCTCCTTGGTGCACCCACAGTGTGTCCTTCTGTGCACACACACTCAGATGTTGCATGCTCACACATACACCCACACACTCGTGGCTACACATACTTGGGCACGCTCGCCTGCCCTCCTGCTCACACTTACACATTCACTCACACTCTACCCTCAGTCACACATTAACCTCACACCCACTCACAGCCACTCTTGCACATGCACATAGGCATTGGCTCTGCAAATGAGCCCCTGATGCCGCCTCTGAGGCACACAACAAAGACTGTAGGGAGGGTGGTATATCCCAGTGTCCTTGTCCTGTGGGTCCCAAAGCCCCAGGCTATAGGCGGGCAGTCTCATCAGCCTCCCTGCAGACACAGGCGGAGAGTGGGAGGAAGTGCCAGAGTGGCACTGGCCTTCAGGAATGTGCAAGGCATCCCCATCAGAAAAGCAAGTGCCGGCTTTGTCCTGGAGGGGTGCCTTTCTGTGCTTCAGTCTGTCCAACTGTCAAATGTATATGTACTTCTTCCTGTCAGTTCCTCAAAAGTGCTATCGTTTTGTAAAATGTGCAACAAACCAGTAACTCAGTCTTCATGACGGAAGGCACAAAAAGCATCAATTATATTTCATTCAGCATCCTTTATCAGCAAACATTAACTAAGCATCTATTATGTGCCATGTGCCATGTGAGAGCCCAGGGAGTCAACATAGCAGAGCCTTGCCCCCTGTTCTCTAGGGCTCCCCATCCAGCAGTGGACAGATGCACAGATAAGCTTCTGCAGTGGGGTGGACAACTGCTATGGTGAAGGCTCATGCCTGGGGCAGGAGCTGCCTGGAGGCCATCATGACCCTGTGCCATGGCCATGGTCAGTGTCCATCTCCATGAGGTTGAACTTCCTTTGAGCCTCCCAGCAGTATACCAACACTGCCTCCTGCCTCCTGCCTCCCTCCTTTCCTCTCCAGTCTCTGCCATTTTCCATGGGCACTGGGCAACCAGTATAGTATGTACTGCCTAACCTGCCATAACCTCACAGAAGCCATGTGAGCAGATTAGGTGTTGGCTGAGAGGTCCTGGAAATGAATGAACCGGACAGACAGAAATTAAGTTTCAACCAAAGTTCTTGGTCTCTGGGACAGATCTGTCCTTGTTCCCCATGAAGGCGATGCCACCTCCTCTCCTTGCTCTGCACCCATCACTGGATCTCAGGTTAAGTGTCCTTAGCTTCTTGCTGGCTAACTGTCATTCCCACCCCTCACCCCTTGCAGACAGCTGTCGGAGGAAAATGCTAATCTCCAGGAATACGTGGAGAAAGAGACCCAGGAGAAGAAGAGATTGAGCCGAACCAATGAAGAGCTGCTTTGGAAGCTCCAAACTGGGGACCCAACCAGCCCAATTAAACTCTCCCCCACATCCCCTGTTTACCGAGCCTCCTCCTCCGGGCCCTCCTCCCCAGCCAGAGTCAGCACCACGCCCAGATGACGTCATCATGCAGCCTGCGGGAGCTCAGGCTTCTGTCCACCCTGGGGAGTGCTGACCATGTGCTGGCCAAGTGCCAACCACCGCCCTGCGCGCATGCTCAGTAGCTGCAAAATGCATCCTAGGCAGCGTCCTCTTCTGATCCCTTTGTGAGACTGTTCTGGTATTGGCGCTTAGGAAGGTGTAAATGGTAGAGTCTGATGTGCAAAAACGTTTGACCATAGTTAGAGCCAAAAGACAACTCCAATTGTTCTTGAGTGATGAACTTTCACTGCAGAATTTCAGGTTAGTTACAGATAGCTCAATTTTGAATATACATTGTGTACTGCACCGATATGTGTGTATATTTAGATATACATATATACACATGCAGTGGTTCTGAATTGCATTTTTTATAACGTGATTTGCTGACATATTTTAGTGAAGGTCAGCAGTTTTCTAACTTGTGCCTAAGAATTATTGGGAAATGAAAATGCATTTCTATCCAGCTTCCCAGGACTATTTCTACCCAAAATAGAAAAAGGAAAAAAAAAAAAAAAAGATACAGAGAAGAAGCGCCTTTCGATCTACCACCAAGTGGTACTCTAACACACCACCAGCGATTTGTAAATGGTAACTGCCTTTGGAACAATTGGCTTCGTAGTCACCATGACATGAGGTCACTACTATTCCATCTTCAAGTTTTAGTTACAAATCCTCCTGTCGTGAGTGGATGAGGGATAGCAGTGGGAAGCCCTAAGGTGGCTGAGCAGTTTTGCCAATGTTACTCATGACAGTGACTCATCTATATAGTCTTGTGACACAAGTTTTGCTTTTCTCCTAAATGGCATCTTGGAATTGGTCATAAGCTATTAGTGCACCCTCAAAAAAACATGGAGGAGCATGACCTTGTAGAGTAAGGGTGAGAATGACCTTGGAGATGACCAAGACCATTTATGTCCTATCCTCATGAAGGAATACTGCTGATGGATCCATATTTGATGAGGCACAGAGTAGGAAAGTGTTCTCCTCATTCCATTTGGTTTGCTCTAAAAGGATGCTATAAACAGTCAACTTGTTGAAATCTGATCCTCAGGCCTGCATTTCATAGGCAACCCCACTTTGATTTGGTTCTGTATCTCAACCCCATCATTGCACATTGAGATGGCTCAGGGGTTCTAGCAGAGGCTTCCAGAAAACCAAACTGTCCTGGGGGACCATTTCTGAGAGGTGCTATATCATCACATGATCTCCCCAAAACCCAGCTGTACTTTCTCCCGGATGCTGAAGCAATTTCGTATCTGACCGTGGTCCTATCCTAGGACCGGAAGGATCTCCCAAACAGAGAAGCCCAGTGAAACAGCCAGCCAACGGTCCCTGGCTACTGGACTAGCCTTTGTCTCTGAAATGGTAGAATTAGAATGTGAAAGATATTCATGTAGTGCTGTGGAAGATTAGGAGCATGATACACAAAAGAAAGAAGTAGTTTTAACAGTCAATATGGTGATGATAACGATGCCTTTGTTCCCTGTGACGAAGATCCTGCACTTTTCTCCCCAAGGCCTCTCAAAGTTGTCCTGAGCCCAGGTCTCTCTTCAAGCATGCCCACAGCAAGAAGAGTCACTGACCAAGAGGAAATGGCCCATGGAAGAGCTGGCTTGCCCAGTGTCACACACGTGGCTAACATGGAGGCATACGTGATATATGTGCCTCACACCACTCCAAGTTGGGCTTCTTGGCCTCAGGCACATCTCATTTCTAGCAAACTTCCAAGGGTCTTGCCCATTCTGGGGACACACACAGTAGCTTCTCAGTGGAGAAACAGTTCTTTTCCCTTTAGTGGCTTTGCATGATCTGTGGTATAGAGTTGGGCATTCCGTTAGAGTAGATCATGCCACGTTGACTAAACATACAATGTTTATTCTTTCAGCAGGTACAGCCTGCAAACACAAATTCGGAAGCAGCTTAGCTCTCCGAATTAGGAACCGCTTCCATAACCGCACATGCTAAAAACACAGTTACACAGCAATACAGACTTCAGTGTGTGATGCTAGAATGTGGTACAGTGTGTTAGACTGTCGCGGTCAAAGTCGTAGCAATGTTAGAACTAAGGAATCCCTCATTAGGTGGACTAGAGGCTTGCTCTACACAGCCCTGACCCGGGCTCTCGAGCTCATTTCCATATGGCCCTGGCTTCATTTCTTCATCACCAACACCCATCACGTAGGGCTCCTCATCTAAGTCATTACTGCTCCCCAAAACACAGGTGGCAGTAGCAGCTGTGTCTTCTTAATACCTCTACCCCACACCATTAGGATTTGGACCTCTCTCAATATGGAAATCTGCCTCTCTCCACCTCCCACGCTGGGTGCGGTGTCCTCATATAGATGCCACAGTGTCCCTACCTGCTGCAGACAGACCTGTCCAACAGCACTGGTCTCTTCATAGGAATGGGAGACCTGCTGGGCCCTATCCCCACCAACTGTTTGCCACAGGCCGGGACGAAGAGGTTCTGGCTGGATGTCAGGATGGGGTGGGGCTGGGGGCTTGTGCTCTCTGGGATTAGTTTAATGGGGCCACAACATTCCTCTTCCTGTCCCTCCAGTTTCTGTGTTGCATATTTGTGTTTAAAGCCTATTAAAATGAACTTGAGGGACCTTCTGTGATATCCACTTGATGTAACGGGAGACCTGTCCCTCTCAGGTGGAGGATCCCAGGCAGGAGGCAAGGGAGGTGTTTTGCAGGTGGGATTCCTTTTCTGTGTGTGTGCCAGGGTCAGCCAATTGTCCCTGAGAGAAGTCTAGAGACTCCTCTGTCCCCACACTCAGCAGGTCCAAGTTCCCTGCATCCACTCGCCCAGCCCAGCGTCTTTGGCGGCCCATGCTGTGGACTTAGGGAGCTTGAAGGCTCTGCTCTGCCCAGCTCGGCTAAGTCAAAATTGGCTGGAAAGAGGACACAAAAGATGGAGTGAAACCTCTCGCCATTATTTTAAAATTCAGACCTAGATAGGGATGCTTCTATCCCAAAGACAGCTCAACTTGCCTTAAGTTCTGTCCATTTGTATTTGTACCCCTCTCTCGGGCCCTCCTGGTGGGTGTCTACCCCGACAATGGGGGAGAGGAGGGTTGGCAATCTGGGTGTCTCTCTAAGTGCAACAGGACAACTGTTCACTCATTTCAACCTAAAAGTGCTCCCTTCCTCCATCCTGCCACTCTGGGGTATGGCAGGTTTGGCCAGCCTGGCCTGACCCTGGAGGGTCCTGTTGGTATCTTGCTTTGCCAGTTCCCTGTGGTAGTTTACAGGGCACGTGGGAGTGGCAGCTACTTTTGAGAGACCTCAGCAAGTCTGCCCTCGTGAACAATGGTTGAACAACATCGTGGGACACCACTGAAGAACCCCAGTGTAGAGGACACATTTCAAGTCACTTCCTGACCTCTTGAGAAATACCAGATGATCCCCTCCAGGTCAACTGTGCTTCCCAGATTATTTTGATGGTGACCACCTATTGATTAATGCTTTATTTGTCAACATGTCTCCACCTAGTTTCTTCTGGGGTAAGTTGGGTGCCTCAGGCTTTTATAGTAGCTGCCCACTATTGTCTTTGCCCATTCCTGTGCAGTAAATGAGACAGACATCAGCAACTCCTCTTAACAAAGGAGCCAAGTGATGACTCATGCTTGGCATATGCAGGAAATGAGATTAGCTTCAACCCTGTCCTGTCTGTAGAGAAAAAAAAAAAAAAAAAACCTGTCCCCTCCTGTGGCTGATTTAGAGCAGGCAGAGGAGACCTCTGAAATCAACCCATTATTTGTCATCTTCCCTGTACCAAGAAGCCTTGGTGAGCCTGGCTATCCTGCATTGGAGACTTGTATCAACTCAGAGCTATGGAGGAATTAATGCAGGAGTTATGCAGGCAGAAACCCAGGAGTTGTATGGCTTCCCATCTGCAGGTGTCGTTGAAGGTCATTTGCAAAACAGGTGCTTCATCAGTGCATGGGCATCAAGCATTGAATGACACGTGTCCTCTCATTCATGGTGATCAGAAGGTGAGGATCCTGCCCACTCCTGAGTCTGCATCACATGTTTAAACACATGTATACCACCACCACCGTCACCACTGTCCACCATCACCATCACCACCAGCACTATCACCACCAACATCACTAGCACCACCACCATCACCATCACCACACCACCATTACCACCATTACCATCACCACTGCCACCACCATCACTAAAGACTAGCAAGCCATTCTGGTTGCTAAGACAGGAGGAGTTAATTCACTTAAATTACATTTGCCAAATATCTTTTTAAAAACCCGCCTGCTTCTCTCAAACCTCTTGACCCAGATCTCATAAAAACAAAACAGTGAAAGACACCTGGGGTTTCTGAATGCCAAATTCTATCATTCCCATCTCAGTATGGAGATACCATCCATTTGCTTCCTCACTGTGTCTGGAAGTGTTTCCAGCACCGTTGGGGTAGGAATGCTCTGTAGCTCTGAACACCTGTGTGTGTGACCCTCCTGGGGAAGCCTGCCTTCTTTCCTCTTGGGCACTCAGCACACAGACACCTGAGAAGTCCTGTCTCTGCCTAGTGACTGCTCATTTTTCTGCACCCAAATGCACTTAACAGGGAGCAGTCTAGCAGTCTGCTTTTCCACCTCTCCCACCATGCTAGCGGAAGAGCAGAGCACACTGCTATTGGGGAGAACTGAAAAGCATTGCTGGCAGTTGCCTCGACCCCCCAGTATGGCTCCTGCCTGCTTCCCTACTCATCCTCAGTCCTCTGGGATTAGAGGTTTGGCCTTGCTGAGAGGCCAAGGCGTTTGCTGGAGCTGTTCTTTCCATTAGCAAAGACACTGTTTTACTCCTGAAGCTTTTGTTTTCCCCCCACATTGTATTTTTTTACAGCAATATGTATGACTTGGTAAAACAACAAATCCTTTTAGACGGGGCAGACACGCTTATCAACAGTTGGTCCCAATCCTCCCCATTGAAGCCCCAAATTCTTTCCAGGACTGTGGTGACTGAAGGCTAAGGTAGTCCACTGGGCTACAGTTCCATAGGATTCCTGGTTACCAGGAATGCTGAGCCATTTGAGGGCAGCTTTTGATTCACCAGAAGCATTTCATAATCGAACTACATGAGGAAAGGCTTGCCTAGGTGAACTTCCTTCAGTACTGCAGACTGGAATGGCTGCACAGGGGCTTGAGGAACCCGTCTGTGTTTTCTAAGAAATTGCTGAAAAAATGGAGCATCTTTCCAGGCTACCTTGCAGCACCCAGAATGCGCCACTAGATGTCAGTGTGGCGCCACAGGAACCGAGGTCCACCTTGTGCTTAGCCCAAGTCTTGCAGTCCAGGGGTTGCCTTCTCACTAGACAGACCTTCAGGAAGAAGGTGTGCCCCGTGCCTATGCCCATTTCCCAATTTCAGGATGCACTGAGCACTCTAGGATGCTTTGCGAAGACAGCCCCTTTTCTAAGACTGAGGTTGGACACTGGTTCTCTCCTCCCTATAAGTTGTATCGAACCGTAATCACACTGGGGGTAGGAGGTACCCTGTCTTCTTGGGACACACTGCACATTCTTGCTTTCACACTGCCCAAGCACTGGGGTCTGGTTCCCTATGTGGCCAAGGAACACAAAATATGTGTTTATTGCCCCAGCATGGATGTGCATCGCATAGCCCTGATCACAGCTTGTCGCCCTTCCCTGTCCCTGTCCAGTCCCCTGTGTCTCTGCTTCCAGTGCCATCCATCAGCTCAGCAAACTCAAAGGTTAAACCTTATCTTCCAGGCAACCGGTCTTCCAGTATGAATCACTGCGTTCAATGTCTGGGAATTAAGATCCACTTGGCTGAATTTGCCTTCTGTGAAAAAAAATGTGTCCTTTCTCCAGGGAGCTGGAGAAGTGGGATATCAATCATCAGAATAGCTATAGTCCTGCCCCCAGCTCCTCTATGCCCTGAATGCACCACATTCCCCCTAACAAAATAGTGTGCATGTCAGCCAAGGTGTCAGTGGAGGCGCTTTTGCTGAGTCCCATGCCCTCCAGTATTTTTGCCCAATGGCTGGTGACCTCTGGAACTCCAAACCCAAGCAGGTTTGGAGAGAAGGCAGAAGATACAAATGTGGGTTTGAGGGATTCCCTGGCTGAGGCTCAAGTGGTTAGGATGAGGATTCCCCCAATAGCTGCAAGAAAATAAGGCCATATGATTAAAACCATCGGCTATGGGAAAGCAGGAAGATGTTGAAGGAGCTGAGATCTGTAACCTTCCATGGTGGGGCACGCTTGGGAGGGACCCAGCCAAGAACTGCTAGAATTCCTGACATCACAGTATACACAGAAGCCATAGACAGAATTTATTAGAATTTGCAGGAGCATGAGATAATGTACCACAAAATAGTTTGATTTTACAACATAAAGCATGGTAGGAAGTTGTCAATGTACAGTGTAGTCAGCAAAAAAGGAGAAACAGAGCGGTTTCACATTTTTTTTTAAAGGTGATGGATGACACCTGCCCTTGTCCTTAAAAGAAAATACAATATAATTAGAAAACAGGAGGGGCCCAGCAGAGACCAACCTGATTTGCAGTTTGCATCAGAATCTAAATCTAATTTTACCATTATAAGAAACTATAAGAAAACTATTAGAAAAATAGAACATCAAACAAGCAAAGAATATCATACAATTTACATAATAAAAAACACACAACTCTTTTGTAATGGCTCCATATTCAGTAGAAGAAAAAAACTTACTGGAGAAACCACAGCTATTCAGGTTTGATAATAAACCAACCCTCATTAGTATCATGACCCTTTGTGATCCTTAAACCCATTGAAGCTGAAAGGCACAACGGAAGCAGGAAACATATCTTAAATATATATTATAACTTCTCAAATGGGAAAATAAGTCCCAAAACTGAAAAAGTTTGTCATTGAGAAACATGAAATCATATACCTTGTTAATAAATTAACAAAGTCTAAATGCATCTTCTCAGCCCTGCTTCCTGACCCTGCTGGACACATTAATACCCTGAGAACATCCCCTTGGACAAGGTCTCTCGTCTCACATGGGTTTTTGACCAGCAGGCAGTTCAACTGTTAACAGGACGATCCTGGAGGGCTCCTTAGTAACTGTGCCCAGAGTGCCTTGGCCCCCTCTGGCAAGAGAGCCTGTGGCTCAATGAAGCAATGGGCACAAAAATGTTCCAGATTAAAAGTGACAGAGATGAAAGATGGGTGACTTTTTTTGCCTTAAGAATTCATTAGGCACCATAACCACGATGTCACATGGAGTGTAGCATCTTGCACCACTGCATCAATGGAGCATTTCATGATCCCCCAAAAGTCTGACAAAATGTACTTCTCCCTTGGGAGCCTCACAAAGAATATTCATGACGATGGCAAACAGACAGGGTTTAAATTATACACAATTATACACAATATACACTCAGTTCTGTCTGAACTTGAACTCGGTAACAGTTTCACACAAGCATAACACGTCCTCTGCCCAGCAATTCCCCTGTCCTGGGACCACAGGAGCCCACCAGAGTGTGGACCTGGACACACTTCTCCACCCATCCACCAACACACCCAAGGAGTGCCCTGGCACTTGGGTTCCTTACTGTCTTTATGGTGTTGGCTCTTGGGTACCAGTGGAACTGTCAGCTCCTATTAGCAAGAACAAAGTGTCAGTGAACACAGCACTTCCAAATCAGACAAGGCAGGCCCCAGTGGGGAGCTAGGAATACCCAGGACCTTGCCTGAAATGCCCAATGCCCAGGACACATCCACACTTGCCCCAGGAACCCGGCCTCCTGTCCAGTACTCACAGCTGTCTCTGAGCCTCACCATGTTGGGCGAGAGCCCACAGCTAACTCAGAATGCCTGCTCAATGTCAGGGGTGACGGGGGGACAGGAGACTCCCCCATGAGTCTCCCCATCTCCTGCATGAAGTGCAGCAAAGTGCAGGGCAGGCTGGGGGTCTCCTCCACCTGTGCACGCAGCCATACCAAAGGAGCAGGAGGGGGCGTGCCAGGGCCTTGGTCAGTGTGGGTAGAGAATCCCGGAGGCCCCACGTCCTGCAGTCACTTCTAGCCACAGTCAGGGGAGTGACATGTGGAGCCCAAACCACTGCTTCAGCACTTGGGACTAGGTGGCTGATTGCCAGATAGAGATAAGGGATTCTTTTTTTTTTTGGCCTGTGTGTTTTTATTTCATGGGAAGGAATGAGGGATGTGATAAGAAAAAGCTTATTAAAATTGCGAGGCTCACCCCAAATACCATTATATGTATCACTGCCCCTATAACATAGAAAAGCCCCCTGGCGAATGCACACAATCTTAATAAAAGCAATAAACTCTTCATGCAAGTCACCCTATGTGTCCTTTCTGAAGAAGTTTTTCCTCCAGGAAGGGAAGGTACAGGGGCGCCACATCCCCTGCCCCCAGCCCCTGTGAGCTTCTGTGTTGCACACTAAGCGTCTGACTGAGGAAAGGAGGACAAATCTGAGGTTGTCAGCATGTTCCTGAATTGGGAGACTACAGAGGGTCAAACCCCCAAACACCCCTTTCTACTGTGTAGACTGATGACTGATACAGGTTACCCGCAGGCACGCCAACATGTAAACAGACCACCAGGCGCTGTCTTACACAAAAATTTCAGCCAGAAAGGAAGTTTATAAAAAAAAAAAAAAAGAAATGCTCTCTCCCTACTACCTCTTTGCTCACCTTTGTTCCTTCAAGTTCTCTTTGCCTATATAGAAAAAATAACAGGAAAAAAAAATCAGGCAAACAAACCTAACAGGTCCTAAGAAGACAACAACAGACAACTAAAACCCCCAACAAAATAAGTTAATGTTTATCAAAATATTTTACAGCACCAATCTACATAAATTTAAATACCTTTCTTTGGAAACCCAACCCTTGGGGTCTTAGGATACTCCCTCTGGGACATTCACAGATGCTATTTGGAATAAAGCTTCCAGCAAGTGGTCAGAACTGGGCACAACTGCCTAGCCCTCAGCCACTCGGCCACCTTCCATCGGATGACCTGGTCTTTTAGCTGCTTCACTAATTGTTTCTATTTTTTACTTTGCGTTGCTGGGGATCAAACCCAGGGCCTCACTCATGCTAGGCAAGAACTCCGCCACTGAGCCACATCCCCCAGGCCAGTTTCACTAATGCTTACATCTCTCTCTAAGAACCTCCTGGAACAGAGGGGAAAAGACAAGTGCTATCAATCAATCAAGTTTCTTTCTACCAGATTAGCATCAACAGTCAGGCAGGAAAAGAAACAGGAATCTAAGCTTCAAAAGCAGCAGCTATTTCTCTGTGGTGTCTAAAATGCCAGTCTCCCTCGCCCTCCATCAACGTGGGCCCTGCTGGCTCCCCGGTGAGACTTTAAATGGAAGTGAGACTCCATCAGCATTCTCCTTTCTTCAGGCTTCAATCTACAAGGAGTGTGTCAAATGGTGTTGGTCCTGGGCCCCATCCCAGCTATGGAGGAGGAGACGGAGTGCAGGGTGTAGACAGGAGCCACAGAAGGACACTGAGGTCTCAGCTGAACCTCAATGGTATGGGAAGCCGCAGAATTTGGACCACAGACACACAAGAGCAATAGGACTCCAAGTTGCTTCCCATGCGGACCACACACCCTAACCCACATGCCAGAGGCACGCAGTCATTATTTGGCCACTTTCCAAGATAATGTTAAGCCCCAACTTAATCTAGTGGAATGATTCACAACCAACAGGAGGATTCAATTTCCTTACATGTCAGAAGCCAAACAGACCATGTCAGGGGGCAGAAGTGTCACAACCGCAGACCAAGCTGCCACCTGTTTTGAGAATCTTGTAAGACCCAAGACTGATGCACAAGCACCAGAGGGCAAGACTGAGTGAATGGTGAAGACCCCAGAAAACAGTGTGAAACTCTTCTGAGGCCAGTCCTACACAAACACACACAGTCTCATGTTCCAGTTACTCAGGACACATGGCCAGCAGTGACAGATGCCAGAAGCAGCAGGAACAGTTCCTGACCTCCAGGGAACAGGACTGGAGAATGTCCCCTGGTCTATGGGCATGCACATGAGCACAGCCAGCTCCCTGACCTCAATGCCTTTGTTTCCACTGGGAGCCTCCTGTCTTCTGTGCCTAGGATGAACCGCCTGCCCTCAGTCCTGCTGCCCGGCAGCGGACTGGGGTCTGTAACGGTGTCAGAGCAAACCTGCTCAGAGGGTACTGTGGGGACAGGCCCAGTCCTAACAACCCCATCTGGAAGCAACTCAGAGAGCAGGAGTGGGGGAAGTCAAACAGCCTTGTCATTCTTCTAGTGAATTGCTGTCGCTTGGCTCTGGGGTGGCACTGCTGGGGACATACTGTTTTGTGGTACTCATCTGGCATCTATGGCCGGCTGTTTGGGGCTGAAGGGGGAAATGGCTACTGACGGTCTGCAATATGTACGTTTGCAATACCAGAGCAGTCCCCAGGAAGGGAGACAAGGTGACCTCCCCTCTGCCTGGGGCCACAGCAGCAAGGTGCCGGCTGGCGAGGAGAGGGGCCGTTTTCTTTGTTCAGAGGGAAGTAAGGAGATATATGGCCAGCCACAGCCAAGTGGCCCTGGTCAGGGAGCTGTCTGGAGGAGGCCGGGGCTTTAGGCACTGGCTGCGGCAGCAGTTCAGTTAGTTGCACCTTTGGTGGCCCTGGGGGTGTCGCAGATGTGGGTGGTTCCTGTTACACTGGTACAGAGAGTGAGGTGCTGCCCAGTCTCTGTAGACATCCCTCGAGGCTGCCGCCACCTCAGGCAAGCGGGGCTGCGTGTCACTTGCACTGGTCCAAATTGCCATCAGGAGTCCTTGCCTGGTCAGTGGCCAGGGATGCCTCCTCGCTGTGCCACAGCCCATAGCCGAAGTAGATGATGAAGCCTGTGGGCCGAAAGCAGAGCAGAGGCATGAGGAGGGTGGGCAGGGCTGCCCCACACCAGCTGGGCTCAGGTGCAGGGGGCCGCCCGGGCTGACTTCTCCATCCGGACAAACAACATAGCACTTCAAATAAGGTCAGGCAAGACTATCATCTTGCTTCTACTATGGCAAAGCTACCCGCATCCTTCCGAGTGTCCTCACACTGCACTTTCCTGAGAAGCTCAGGGGAGGGCCGGGGAGAGCCTCAGGCCCCAGCTCAGCCCCTACTGCTCTCGACCAAGGTGGGATTTTCAGTAGGTTCCTGAATTTCTGCCTAGACAGTTTTTCTACGCAGTGATTGTGTGACTACAGATGACATTTCACTCCAGGAAATCTACTCAACCCAAAAATCCAGCATCCAAGACTCCAAAGGTTAGTAGTGGGGCCTGGAACCTGTGCTTCTAACCACCCACCTAGGGACTGGCCAATGGCCCCAGGGACACCTTGTGCAGTTGACACAGAGGAAGAGGCCTAAAGGAAGGACTCAGCAACCAGAGGTTCAGGAAATGACCTCACAGGTAAGAAGAGACGCTCTTCACCTCCACCAGCAAGTGGCCACAGTGGGCTAAAAGCAGCAGTTTCAAAAAGGGTGCTATAGAGAGTCTGTCTAATCTCACAGGTGAGACTGCAGAGGAGAACCTGTCCCTTGACCTAAAGAGGAGTATACGTCCTTGAGAAAAAGTGCCACTGGTGAGCTCTGGGACACCAAGAGGCACCAGCCATCTTCCTATCACACCTGGACCCAGGGCTGACAGTCTTGGCAAGGACACAGCCCTCAGGGGCAAAGGTCAAGGCGGGGCCACTGGGCACCAGCATAAGGACTCAGGCACTGAGGGGAAGGAACCAGGTAGAGCTCCTCCAGCTCCAGGGGTCAGAGGCCCACAGAGAGTGGGACACAGCCCTAGAGAGGGCTCACTGACACCCAAGCAGCAGACCTCTAGACAGCCACCCCAGGTTGTCGCACGTCAGCAAGAAGGGAATGTGTCCTGCCGTGAGCCTCAATGCCTTGGCAATACCTTTCCCAAGCTCCAAAGTGCTGTCCTTCTATGGTCAGCACTGTTGTCAGCAGAGGATCCAGGGGAGTCCAGCAACACCTGTGCCTGCCCGGGTCTACAGTCCCACACAGACCTGGCACAGGCCAGGCTGCAAGAGACACAGTCCAGATTGTTCCACCTGGAGTAAGAGGTGCCTTATCAACAATGCCTCATACTTAGTAACATCCAGCCCCAGCCTGACGAGGTAACTAGCTTGGGCAATAGACTCTTAAAATGGTAAGTATTTAAAAGGGAGGGGAGAACCCACAACCTACCAGGGGTTCAATATTGTCTGAGAGAAAACAGCTGATGACATGTGTTTCCTTGTGTTATGAAATCTGAAACGAAGGAGGCTCTATGATATTAAAGGAGGCTCTTTGGGTTAAGTAGCAGGCATGATGAATGAGCAGCCCTGCACAGGCCTTAAGAGCAGGGGGACCCCCAAGAGAAGACGGCTAAACCCCTGACCTAACGTACCTATAAGCATCCACACAGCAAACCGGACCCACGTGCCCTGGTCCAGTTGCATCATGAGATAGATATTCACAAAGATGCTCAGGACAGGAAGCACTGGCAAGAAGGGGACCTGCAGAGACAAAAGGCGGTGTCAGATCACAGAGGGTGGTGACTCCAGCACACATTCCCACACCTCCAGTTCACACAGACACACACCCACTGGTAAATCCTAGTATGTGGGAGTTGGATTCCAAGCTACTAATTGCCAAAGTGAACTCCTTTCTAATTTTCCTCTCATTATTCTCCTGGTAAAGAAAGAACTAAAAGAGGGATGTTCACTTATCTCTAAAGTTGAACTATTTTATTTATTTATTTTTTAAATATTTTTTTTAGTTGTTGATGGATCTTTATTTTTTTCATTTATGTATATACGTGGTGCTAAGAATCGAACCCAGTGCCTCACACATGCTAGGCAAGCGCTCTACCACTGAGCCATACCCCCAGCCCTCTAAGGTTGAACTGTTTTATGATTTGTATAATCTAAAAATGCAGAGGCTGTGGTCATATCCAAGGCTTGAAAATGACATGCAATCCACTAGGACAGACATTTACGAAAAGTCCCCACGGACAGGGTGCACCCCACCACCTGAGAGTCACAGCCTCACTCAGCAGACATCCTCTGTGTCCTAAGGGTCCTTGGCCTATTCCCCAAGGACAGCTGGCCAGAGCACCTCTGGAGTATCAAGGTCTGGATCAGCTTCCCGGGAGGACCATTCCGAGACCTACCAGGAAGTTCCCCACAGGTCTGTTAGGCTAAGGTGCTCACCTTGAATGAGAGCTTGGTTTTGCTTTCAGATTGCCTCCAGATGATGCCCGTGACCAGCACACAGAGGAGGGCAGATCCTGTGACCACAAAGATTGCCCACAGCTCCCCATTACCCAGAGCCTCTCTTCCAAGCACGGCCACCATGCACAAGGTGATGATAAGAATAGCTAAGAGGGAGAGAAAAAAGAGAGGGGTACAGCTCAACTAGTTCTCAAATTCCCACAGGTGTCCTCAGTTCTCCCCAAAACCTGTCTGGAGGGGGCCTCCATTTCTGTGGCATTAACTACAATTAGGACAGAAAAACTGATGTCACAGTCTGTTAGCAAAACAGATATTCATCTTCTCCAGCACCACCCCTCCCCACCATCCCCACAGAAAAGAAACCCTATAATATCAGTAAGCAAGACCCCAGACCCCTTACAGGGAAGAGGCAAGCTCTTACCTATGAGGCTGGCTGAAATGTTCACAACTAGTCCAGACACCTTGGAAGGCTCCATGTTTTTGGGTGACAGTATGGTTTTCAAAGAAAACTTCTCTGCTTCGGGTAAAAAGCCTGTCTGGGAATCACTGGTGCTCACCAGTTCATTCTGGTCAACTTGATCTAGCTCATCAGTGGTTCTGGCCATCTGGTACACCAGGTTAGGTTGTTCTGGCTGATACCTGGAAAGAGATGCATGGGGCATGACCACTGTAATCTGCTTTCATTAAGGGAAAGAACATGTACCAACTGAAGTTCTCAGCAAGTCTTCAAAGGTAAACTGCCCAGGATATAAGGCATGAAATGGGACAGAGATGGTTAGCATAGTACAGAGACTAGGGAGAGACCTGGGTACTTCTTCCAGCTTCTAGATAACACCCTCAATGTCTCTGTTTTGGGGGAACATGACTTCCACTGTAAGGCAGCTCAGTGGAATGTCCCAAGAGTTTCTCTAGCTCTGTCAAGTAGAAGTGGGCCTTGAATATTAAGATATTAGGCCACTTCCCACAAAACCATGGTTGCAGGGAGCTAAGGGCAGAAATAGAAAGCAATAACACTAGAATCCTATTTGGTGCAGAGAGCCAGAGAATCATGTCTGCAGGCTGATGGATTTGAGAAACTCTGTTTGCGTGACCTAATTGGATCAATTTATTCTAAAACTCCAAGAGCCTTGGAGTAAATAACTCTATAGAGCTGGGTGAAGGATGGAGCCCGAGGCATGATTTCCAAGACAGGAGCTACCTGCAAGAAAAGCATCTGCTTTAAATGAGGTTCCTTATCTTCCTGCCTAAAATGAACGAAGGGCAAATCTCTTCCACAGCTTTGAAAAACAAAAATGCATTTCAAGTTATTTCGCATATTATCAATTCTAAGAGTGAGCAATAAAGATAGTTAACCGCTTTGGCACTGAGTCACTTGTGTAACACGACTTGGTCCATTAATAAAGTGTGGGAACTTCTGAGAACATTCTAGTGTTGTGCCAAGGGAAGGAAGGAATAAGAGGCGTGTAGAATAGTTTTAGCTGATTCTACAAAGCCCACTACTGAGGCTCAGCCCAGGTCTTATGTAAATTACATGCTGAGTACATCAGAAATGGAACCGATAGCCTCCCAAGTATAAATACCTGAAAAGAAATGAGGAGGCTCTTGCTGAGTGACCTCCATGAACATATGTTCTCGTGACAAGTGCCATCTTGGGCCATCCCTGAGGCAGAGCCCTGTCTCCCCATAGCAGAAGGAAAACTGAAGCCCAGGGCTGTGCTTTGGGAGGGGGTGAGAACACCAAGCACGGATCTTGGGCCCACGAGCCACTTTACTGACTGTCCTCAAGATGGAAATAGCCAGAACCTGGAAGGTGTCCCTGAATATCAACGTAGGCTACCCACACCAACTAATGGAATTCATTTTCTTAGTCACAGTGCAGCCAGGCTCCAGGAGCATCACATTATTCTTTGGATTCTTCCACAGACCTTGGATTCTCCCAGTGCCCTCTAGGGTCAAAACCCACTCTCCTCTGTCCCAAGAACTTGGACCAACTACAGAACTTGGACCCTGAACCTTCAAAAACTCTGATCCCAGGATCCAGACACTACAGTGGGGCGGAGAACCTATCTTTATCTTCCTAACAACCACCCAGAAAAAATGAGGAAACATGATTCAGGGAGTTTGGGGCCACCCTGACTCTTTTCAAGGATGTGCTCCCAATTGCCACACCACGTACTTTTCTTGGCAGCTCCCAACTGTCACCAACCTAAAATTTATGCCACATAAGCCTTTTATTAGGACTGTCAAATGGCTAATGCTTGCACCTACATTTGTCATGGAGCACAGAAATGCCATACATACCGTAAGACTAAAACACAAGCAGCCACCAAAGAGTAAGCCAGGAGTGTGCCAATGGACATGAGGTCCACCAAGTCCTTCAGGTCAAAGAGAAAGGCCATCACAGCTGGAGAGAAGACAGACATCAGGATCCATGGATGGTCCTCTGCACATGTCAATAGCCAGGACCACCACCCACCACCTGAGATCTAGGACACATGAGGGGCACTGCTTTTACTCCCAGCCCCAACCGCAGCCTTTCCATGGAAAGATACTGCTTCAAGGGAAGACAAAGTTCAGGATTAAAACACACATGCAGTTTTCAACAGATAATAATAATAATTAACAATAACAATTAACATTTGCATAAAGATGTACTTTTATCCTTTTTGACCTCCACTGATAAACTTTGCAAGCCATCTCTATACTACAGATGAAGAAACAGAAGTTGAGAGTTTAGGAGACTTATCTAAGGTTACACAGCTAGTGAATGGAAGTGCTAGGTTCTGAAGTAGGTTCCTGTGATTGAGTCTTCCACACTGTACTGACTCATAGATGGTCAACGTCAGTCCATCCATTTATCAGTCAATCAATTATCCATCTACCTATCATCCATCCAATTATCCACCCATCCACCCATCCTCCATTTATCAATCATTCTTCTATCCATCTATCATTCATTCATCATCCATTCATCTGTCTCCATCCAGCACTGTGACAGTCAGTGGATTCTAGGTACAGACCAATAAACAGGGCAGATGGCAACAGGAATGGGTGGCAGCGGAGGCAAGTCTGATGCTCTGGGAGGACTCACAGGGGCTCCTAACCCAGGCAGATGAACAGAGAAAGCAGAGCTATTCTTCACGTTAAATCACATCACATGGGAGAAACCTGAAGAGTTTTTTCCAAATGATATCAGCCCTGTCATCATATCCTCCATGCCTCAAGAAGAATTAGACATGCATGCTTGGATTAGACCTGTAGCTCAGAGGTAGAGCACTTGCCTAGCATGCAGAAAGCCCTGGGTTTGATCCCCAGCACAGCAAAATAACATTTTTTAAAAATTCTTAAAGTGTGCTTTTTGAAAATCCTTTATAAAATTTCTGTAAGACGTCTATTTATGTCAATGTACATGTCAAGTTTCTCATTTAAAAAGTAACTTAGCAAGACCTACTTTGGGGTATGTTCAAATCATTTGCAATCAACACAAGTTAAAACATAAACACGAAAACATTATTTTCCACAAATATTTCTGAAGCTCCACTAGATCACCACATGCCACACAAATTTAAATTGAGGATAAATAATAGGATTAAAGCGCAATGAAGGCCTTCTGGATAATTAGAACAGTATCCAACTGTGCATGCCACAGATGCCTACATTCCTGCTCACAGAGAAACCCGAGACAAATTTCTTCCATGTGAAGTGATTTCAGAAAACCAAATACTTACCACTCTTGCCAAATGAAGACAAAAGCAACTCCCTGGCCTGGTGAGTGGCATATGCTTTATAGCTACTTAAGAGATTACGAGTTGATCTCCCTTTATTGGCACAGGGAGGAAATTAAGGCTTGTCTTTAGTATGATCAACTCACATGTAAACACTGAAAAAATTTCCTTATTTCCAACTCCTTAATCCTTCAGAGGTCATGTTCTGATATATACTGCCCTTCAACCTGACCACCTGGATCACTTGCAAGAGTGTAGATTACACTAAATAAAAACCTGTTAAATAATTTAAAAATTGCTTTCTATATATATATAGACGCATACATATATATATGCATATATGTATATATATAAATCTACAGAACTAATCATGCTTTGTTAGGGCATAGGTACTAATGTAACTTAGTAAATAATTCATTCATTTAAGATGGTCAACTGTCTTGCTGGTGGCCATTCCACAAATCACAGAAGTACCAATTCTAACTGGTGTCATGTGTCCTAATTTATCAAAAAGAACCACAGCTCTACTTGACCTGGCTGCTTGGGGCATAAACACAAACCAGGAAGCAAGGGTCAGCTCTGTCCTTCCTGGGGATGCATCCTCCCTCCGCCTTTCTGGGCCTCCATTTGTACATATGTACAATGGGATGGGGCTCCTGTGGTCATGAAAGATCATGGAAGAAGGAAACTATGAACTCATTAATGGATCAGTGTACATGAAAGCATCTTCTCACTTCCCCTTTCCTCCACTGGGGTCCCTGGAATGTGACACAGTTCAGAGAGCTCCATATTCCACTGATGTTATCCATCAAAACTGATCTCTCAGAGATGAACCTGATTTGATAAGAGAAACCTCCTCTGGGTCTGCCATTGTTTATAAACTTAGGATCAAATAGCTTCATCAGCAACACCCTTAATATCCTCCAGGGAATCAGTGGCACATTTTATTAAACACCCACTTTAAGGGACACTCATTTTCCAGAGAATCCATGAGTAAAAATTCACAGATTGGATTTCCAGGTACTAACCAGAAGTCTCACTTGACTTGTCTCATGCAAGTTGCCAGCCTGCTGAAGTCTACCAAGGCACATGCTCAAAGGAGGAAAGACAGGTTGTCCTCGGAGAGGATAATGGGAGCTCACACTGTCTGGGAATTCCATCATGTCCTCTGTAAAACTGGCCTCTCTGCCTTTTGTCAAAAGGGGCAGTTATCTTTCCATGAACCAGTTCCAAGTGCAAAAACCAAGAGTGAAAAAGGCCAGTGAAGATTTCTCACAGACAGGTATGATTCGAGGTGCCTCCCTGGGGGAGTGAGAACTCCATTATTAAGACACTAGCATGTGAAATGAGTTCCTGAGCTTACCAGCAATGGCACCTGATGTCACCGTGGCAATTATTGGGGTTTTGGTCCTATCGTTGATTTTGGCCAAAAATTTAAACAGCAGTCCATCCTCAGCCATGGCGTAGATAACTCGCGGCATGGGAAACATGGAACCTAGAAGACTAGGCAGAGGAAATAGCAAAACGTGTGTCAAACAAAAAGAGCTCATTGGGAACAAAAGCGCCATATGCTACCATGCACTGAGGAGAGGAAGGCAGCTGGTATTTCTCACCAAGAACTGGCTCCACTCCAAGCTGTGCGAAGCCCATACCAACCCCAGGAAGAGCACATACTGCAAGCATGGGCTAGGCTAAAGAATGCAGAACGTCTGATGTAAACTAGTTTGCGATCCAGACGTAATCATTAGGAAAGGGAAGTTATATTTTTATTTGTGCAATTATTTCTAGTTGACTCAAACAAAATAAAAGCATCACGCATTCATGAGGATTCTCTCTGGCAAATCAATATTTAGCAAATAGATCCTGTTTACACAGGCTGGCAGGAAATACCCAGGGGAAAATGTTTTTCGTTTTAAGGCACTTACTCCTTTTTTCAAAGTAGTCCCTGCTTTATAGGCAAACTAAGGGCCAAAATATGGGGGTCAAAAAGGTCAAAAAGGAGGCCCCATTCAGAGGCCAAAGTTTGGATCAGGGTTTAAGTCACTGATTAACCAAATCACGTTAATTAAACTTGGTTAACCAAATCACGTCCAAACGTTAACCTCAGGTCCTTCAAGATGAAAACACAGTAGTCTCCCCTTGTCCATAGTCTTGCTATCCATGGTCAACCACAGTCCAAAAGTATTACGAGAGATTCCAGAAATAAACTATTCATAAATGCTAAATAATTGTTCTTGCATTATATTCTTATAATTGTTCTACTTTATTATTAGCTTGTGTTGTTCATCTCTTACTGAGCCTAAATTATAAATTAAACTTAAACACATGTACACATGCATCAGAAAAAATGTCATGTATGTATGAGCTCCATACTATCCACGGTTTCAGGCATCCACTGGGAGTCTTAGAGCATTATCTCCCTATGGATAAGGAGGCACGACTGTATCAATAACTCATGCAACTTTTGAGATGATTAAAAGCAACAGTGAGGGGGGGAAAATTACAAAATCCAGGTTGGGGAGCTGGCTTGAATTCAAGAGAAAGGAGGATTCAGTGGAAAGTCAGCTTTCCCCCTCTCCTAGAGCACCAGGCTCCTGTGAGGGGCATCCCCAGAAGTCCTTCTCACCTGGCGGAAAGTGCACAGAGGGAGCCGACAGCCACCGCATACTTAGCACCCTCCCAGCCCACGTGCTTGAAGGCGTCGGGCAGGGGGCTATCCATGTCCAGGCAGAAGTAGGGCATCATGAGTGTGAGGGCAGCAGATACCCCAAAGTATGCAATGAAGCAAATCAGGAGGGATGCTACGATGCCCACAGGGATTGCCTTCTGTGGGTTCTTGACTTCTTCACCTGGAATGAGCAAGGACTCAGCTAAGAAGGGTCAGATAGCAAGAGGCGACCCACCCACCCGCAAGACACTAGGGTCCTTCAGCTTCAGGGAGCCCGTGCAACACCAAGAACAGCCCCCTCACAATGCTCAGCCCTGCAAAACCAGCCCTCCTAGCTTCTTATTGTGGAGAGGCGGCACTCAGTGACACACAATGGCCAGCCCACAGCCCTGGGTTGGAGTTCTGTGCCTTTGTGCTGTGGTCGGCTAAGGCAGACACTTGTTTCCTTTGGCCCAGAAAATATCAAAGGCTCCAGGGAGCTGGGCCTATTCAGTCCACCAGGATGACGCCGATTCTAATGGCCTCGTTTCTCCCAGATGATGCTGATATGAAACCAGGCCGTAGCCAGGCTGTCCCTATCCCATGCTAACCAGCTCCGCTATTTACGTTCATGAGGCAGTTTCCTGACAGGCACAGCCACTCGAGGAAGTGATAAAGGGTGTGGGGAACATCAGCAGGAAGCACGGACCTATGAGTTACTAGTGTGCGGAAGAGCAGCAATTAGGACGTGCCAGCAGGAAGGGAGGTGTCGTGTCATGCAGGCCATGGGTGCAGGAGTCCTGCCTGTCTGTTGGGGGATCCCGGTGAGGGCGTACCTGTGGTGGCAATGCAGTCAAAGCCCACAAAGGCATAGAAGCAGGTCGCTGCCCCTGACAGGACACCAGAGAATCCAAAGGGCATGAATCCACCCATGTCAACTTTCCCTTCTTTTGTGTCACTAGAAAAAGAGTCAAAGATTAGGACAGCTGCTGCGCACTCTGGACTAAGGAGTGGAATGTATCTCCTAAAGAAAAGTGACCACAGACAGCTCCTCCCAACCCTGTCAGGCCCCAGGGGCTTCCGAACCTTAGGCCGCGAATCATTAGGCCAGGGCGTTTTAACGCTGTGGACAGCAGGACTCCCTGTTTTTCTGAGTCCAGAGCCATGAGGGTACACCGTATCCACCCTTCCAGAAGTATCTTTTATGTACTGACTTTGATAGAGACAGGCAGGGGGTCCAGTGGGAAACAGGAAGACTCTGGCCACTGTGGCTGATCCCCTACCCTCCTCCCCAGACCCTGAGGAAAAGACATGAGCAACCAGTCAACAGCACTGTCCCTGTCCCAGGTCCTCTATTTACCAGTAGTCTCAAAACAGGTATTTTTCTAGAAACTAAGGTTAAAAAAGGCCAATTGTCTCTGTCAACCACTGCATTCCTGAGGTGCCCCTGTACATGAGGTCGTGAGCTGCTGAGGTGACCTGAATAAAAATAAAGGAGTGTCCATCCTTGATGGTTGCTTTAAACAACGAGGAGGCGGAGCCCCTGGGAAGGCTGAGTATTACTTGCAAGGAAGGAGGAGAGCACAGGGAGCTGCGTTGTTACTAAGCACCAAGACAGGCTCACAGAGGGGCAAGGAGCACCCAACAAGGAAGCGTGGGAGAGAGGGAAAGAAAGGGTTCTGGGTGACACATGGAGGGAGGAGGCAAAGGAAAAGTGGTTCCCAGGACTGTGATGAAGGGGCACCAGACTACCCTCGAAGCTGATGGACGGAGGGGCAGATGGAATCCTGGAGCTGCGAGCAGAGGTGAACCAGTGCAGCTGTGGCCCCCGCTGCACCTGCTCCTCAAACCCCACCTGACACTAGGAAGGCCAGATGCCAGGACACCATCAGCTACAAACAGGAGCAAAGTCCTGACATTCAAAGATCTGCAGGGGCTGGCAAATAAAAAAGACGATGATCGAAACAATAGATGAAGAAAGGAAGGAACTACAATGCACACTCTTGCACTTGATTGTATTTATGAAAAGAAAAACTAGAAGCTTACACACAAAAATAATAGAAATGGCTCCCCACCGGGGGCAGGGGGTGTCAGAGAATGAGGCAGATTAAGAAAGGAATGGGAACAAGATTTTTCAGTGGAAATCTTAACATTATGACATATGAACCATGCAATCATTTTATTCCAGAAGTTAAATTCAACTTTCAAGTTTGGGTGTTACTGATCCTAGTGGCATAGCAGGAATTACAGGGTAAGTACAGAATCTGTTCTATAGAGCCTCAAGCCACAGCATTTATTAGTATTTTTAAAAGCCTCTTCATCTATCATCAATTCTTAAACTGGCACATGCACACGGAGCATGGGACCATGCGTCACGGCACTGCCACCTCGGGTAAACAGACTCACTGTCAAGGTGTGGGGATGGGAAATACTGCCCACCAATGCCACCTGACAAATGGGAGCTGGTGACAAAGAGAAGGTCAACCCAGGTCTCAGTGTAGCATCTGTCCCAGGCAGTCTGGGTGATCAGCCGTTCTGCATTCCACTCCACAGGCTACTGAGAAGTTAGCAAGGAGGGCAACTGACAAAGTAGGGGTCTGTGCACCTAGCAGGGGCACCACATGTGGCCTCTGCCTGCAGCACCACCGTCAAACACCTTTTATCAGGCCTCGGATGCCCTAACGTCTCCCGGCTATCCTGACATAAACCGTTGGTCGTCCCTGACAACAACACCCCCCACTCCTACATAGCAACGGGATGCTTCATTATTTTAGTGGGCCAAACAACCACTCAGAATCAAGACTGTGTGCTCCTCAGATTCTCCAGCTGTAGGTGCAGCCATGTGACTGTGTTCAAGGAGACTGAAGCAGACGTGGTGTGCACCTCTTCTGAGAAGTGCCTCGGATGAGGTGGAAGAGGGAATGTGCTCTTCTCCTTTTCCTTTCTCCTTCCTGCTGGATGGAGTGGGAGGAGCAGCCATTGTGGGCTCTGGGTGGCCTTGGGAATGTAGGTGGTAGACAAAGCCGCGAGATGGAAGCACTGGGTTCCTGGTCCAGGAATGGAAGATGTTGGACTGACCACGTCCACATGTTGACTAAAGGGAGCTAAGTCTTTATCTCAGGAAGTCAATGCGATTTTTCCACCGTAACAGGCACCATCCAACAAAACTTCAACAGACTCCCATGTGGCATGGATGAATTACGGTTTTTTCATGTGTCAGCCATTTCTAGCACCCTGGGTAAGGCCAGAGGAGGCACAAGTCAAGGTGGCAAGGAGCTATCCACATGGTAGGGTGACACTCCTATCCCAGACCCAGAGATTAACCAGCATAGGCTCAAAGGCTTCCCTACCAGTCACAGAAAGAAAAGGCATCGGAAAACACTCCCTACCTCGCATTTGGAAGCTCCTGTGTCATCACTTGGTTGGAAAAAGCCCTGTTATTTTAGCAGGACAAGCAATTTCATGCAAGACTTCATGGCCACTGTCATAGACAAAAATCTAAAGCTGGAGATTTTAATAAAATGAAAGAGCCAGCTCTTCTTCTTAAAGTGGCTGGTCCCTTGCCACCCCCAATAGCAGGGTCCCAGGTCTTCAGTTGGAATGAAGGAGTACCACCTGTGATCAGGTGGGCAAAAAATTCTGCTCTGTCTGGAAGGCCAGTACACTTCATCATCTCCAGGGCAACCAGAACAAAGACAACCGATGAACGTAATACCGTCACTGACACAAACAATCTCTTGACAGAAATAATAAAATTAAATCTCGACTGGCAGCCAAGAAACAAGAGGAGCCCTCTGTACTTCATTCCTGACCTGTAAACAGCAACCAATAAAACATGCTCTCAAAGTTTTCAAAGTCTACTATGACAGTACTTCAAAGCATATTTTGAATTGGCTTTATTCCACCTTGAATTAATAAATTTAGTATAAATATGGCTCTGGAATGCTTGGGAATGATATGTTAAAAGTCCTCATCTCTCTGTCATAGTGTTTAGAAAAGGAAGGCTGATTTTTATTGGAACTGATAACCACATAATAGCAGCATTAGTGACGTTTCATGCATCTAATTCAACACCTCCCTGTCCACATTCCAGTAGTCACACATCACTGTCTCACTGATCAGAGCACTGCAGGAAGTCGCTGGAACCCTGGCCCTTAACCAATGACCAACTCGGTTTGTATGAATGCTGAGGTCCCTGGTGGGACAGTGTTTCTCTGCCTCCCTTGCAGCTAGATGTGGCCACCCACTAGATCCTGCCATAAGAATGCAGTCAGAGGGCTATGTGTCTTCTGTGTCCATCCTCAGAAGCCCTGGGCACACTCTCCCCCATCCTCCCTCTTTTCCCTTCTGGAAAAGTGGGGTCATGCTTATACCCACAGCCCTATACTGACCAGGCAGGGGAGGACGACAAAGACATCACTAGGGATGACAGAGCAAGACAGAAGTCTGGGTCTCCAGGTTGGCCAGCTACTGCAGGGGTGCTCACTAAAGGACCTGACTCATCAATGTAAAGCCACTGCATATGAGGAAGGTGTCTTCTACTAGCAGTTGAACATTTAGCCTTAATGAAAACAATCACAGATAAAATTAAACTCTCCATTCTCCATCCTGAGACACTAAGATTCGCCTGAAAATCTAACAAAGAAGATGAAAAAGATACATTATGATTGCTTGCCTTTGTTTCCTAGATAAGAGCTGGTCCCTGGGTGGAAGCCAGCTCTCCATCCACCTTCAGCTCTGGGTATCCTGAGTGGTAAACGTCAGGGTAATAGGGCCCTCCTGTGTCAGGGCTCAGCAGCTCAAGACAAATGTGAAAGAAAGATCCCTTTGATAAAAGTTCCACGTTGATAATATTGTAGGCAGATGTTTCAATATAAAGTGATATCACCAAGGAACAGCAGAGAAAATCTTTTAAATATGAAATTCACAGGTTAGTCTTATAACCAAAAATAAAGGATAAGATTAGAGTCTGACAACCACCCTGAACTACATACAATTTGGAGTTGGGGCACCTTCCTTGTCAGGCAATGTTCTATCCAGTTCAGGGAATAAACCTTAGCAGAAACTCCAAACATACAAAACACCCTCAGCTACTTCATCGTAAAAAAACAGCAAAGGAAAACATCTTAACAAAACAAACTCAAATGATATTAGTTCTTAAAGGCACATATTATCTGAGTCAATTACATCCCCAAATATGTGTGCATGGTGTTAAATACCAAATATGGAGAACTGTCACATGCCAAGAAACAGGAGAAATGACTCACTTGTTCTGATAG
The DNA here is from genome assembly GCA_004024805.1 of Geosciurus inauris. NCBI lineage: Eukaryota > Metazoa > Chordata > Mammalia > Rodentia > Sciuridae > Geosciurus > Geosciurus inauris. The sequence continues at coordinate 59,199 of PVHX01000282.1, forward strand.
GGATGGCAGGATGCATTCCGGATATCCTCCTGTGTGAGCTGCCAGTTTTTAATGGATCCTTTCACAAATCCTGACACCATTATAAAGCCCAGGACCAGAACATTGACACAAGTGAAAATTTTGTTGACCATGGCTGACTCCTTCACCCCAAGAGTTAAAAGTCCTGAAAAAGGACACAGAGACAACTGAGTATGTTAACCACACACTAGGTTAAGTCCCCTTAGAGACAGGACAGGGACAGGGACAAGGTAGCAAAAAGTCCAAAAACACCTCCAAAGACCTCTGGGAATCTCAGCAAATGGGGAACTGTCTTTCTAGGGGTAGGAATCTAAACAATCAAGGTCCACACAGTGCTTCTCCAGATACCCAAGTTAGCTTTCCAGATCCTCTTGGGAACTGAGGACGACCACCATGGGACATGTAAGGGCTGCAGACATCTGGAGCACGACAGTCCACCTTCTGTGGACAGCAAGCAGAGGACGGATGCGCTGCACACCAAGTTGCTCCCTCTCTTGGGAAGGACATACGGGAAACCATCTGCTCAGCCAGCTTTACTTTTTCAGAGGAGACACTGTGCTCAGTTTTTTGGTACCATGAGAGTTTTTCAGATGATGAAAATTATTCAGATGGACTTTAGGAAGTTAGTCATGTTGGCAGTAACAACTATTTGGTGGTTTTGGAACCACTAACACATATGGTTCCTCATTGGACTCTGGATATAAAATCATGTCTAAGCTAGACCAGCTGTGGCTGGTAAATTCCCATTTTAAAACAAACCAAAATGAAACAAACAAAACTGTATGAAGGAAAATAAAACAGCACAGGGACCTCATGATAGCACTGTCTTTGAGGCATACTCCTCAGGACCACCTTGAGGTGATCACGCCATTTGGGGGACTTCCATGGCACCACAGTTTGGATCTTAAGCATCCCCTAAAGCCCCATATGGCAAAGGCTTGCTCTTCAAAGCAGCACTATTGGAAGTAGTGAAGCCTAGTAGAAGGTCTAAGTAACTGCGGTCATGCCTTCCCCTTTCTCTCTTTCACTTTCCAGACATGAGGGAAGCATTTTGTTCAGCCACATGTTCATGATGTTCTGTCTCGTCACAGCCCCAGAGCAACAAGGCAAACCATCATGGACTGAAACCTCTAAACTGAGCCAAATGGAAACTTTCCTCTTTCTAAGATGATTATTTGGGGTTTATGTTATAGTTACAGAAAGCTGACCAATACACATGGCTAAACTCCAATGGTCATAAAAAGGGGCCCAGTGCCACTCAACCACCACTATGATTTGAGACTATTGACCGACCATAGACACCTTTTATACATTTTAAAATAAAAACTGCTGTACATATTAAATTGGATTCTGAAATACAGACATTATAAGAAAATTGAGTAATTAATCACAGGAGGGAAGGGGAAGAGATGTCATCACACTCCAATATATTTTTTCAGTGTCCCTCCCTTTCATCTTCATGAAAATGAAAATCTTATCATAGTAGTGCAAACTTATTTTCTGATACATGTTTTTCTGCCAACTGGACCAGAAACATTGCTGAGACTGCCGGTATGAAATTATTTCAATTATGCAGCGAGTAAGGGAAGGCATGTTGTTTTTAAAACTTATCCAAGATTTTCTAACCCCAGATGAAAATCTGTCTGCTTTTTTGCCTCACGCTCCATGAAGGAAAACTCTGTTCTAGTGGCGAGACAGCCACTACATCACTAATAAGAAGTTGCCACTGCCTGTGTGGAGTAGTATCTGGGATTTTAAAATACTGTAACCACGACTTACTTACTGAAAGGGTGTTTTGGTGATTGTTAGGTGTAAAACCACCAAGAAGTCTTTAAATGCCCAGTCACACCTCAGTGTGATAGACGGAGCTCATTCCTCCACATTTGCCTGGCAGACAAACAACTTTTCTTTCCAAATGGTCACCCACTGGGTCAAAAGGATTTCTATTCCTCAGTCACTTGTACAAAGAATCTTCAGTGCTAACAAAATCTCCCCTCTATGAACAGTCATGTTCAATACCTTAGACTCTTTCTTTTTAACATTTTTCATTAGTGCAGTATAATTATGTGTAATGGTGTGATTCATGATACAATATTCATACATGAACATAACATAATTCAACAGACCTCATTCCCCTATCCTCCCTCTCTGATCTACTTTTCTACTCTGCTCATCTCATTATTATTATTTTTAAACTAGTGCATTATAATTATATGTATAAACAGGATTCATTGTGGTATATTCTTACATGGACACAGCATAAGATTCTCTTAATTAAATGGCTTTAAATTAAATTAAATTAAATCAATGGCTATTCAACAGGCTAACTGTGTGAATCTATAAGAAGCTATTAGCACAGGGACAAATGAACAGATGTCTCCATGCATTATCAAAAAAAAAAAAAAAAAAGTAGTGGGGTAAAAAGACAAGAAAAAAAAAAAGGAAGAGGGTTGGGGTTATAGCTCAGTGGTAGAGCACTTGCCAGTCATGCGCAAGGCTCTGGGTTCCATCCCTAGGGCAAGAAAAAAAGAAGAGAAAGAAACTTAACAAAAGCATGTCATGGAATCTCCTCCACCCACTGCACCAGCCCAATCTCCCTGTCAAGGTGTGGCTTTACCTGTTAAGATGAGAATTATAATCACAGCAAATATGTCAGGGTTTTCAGCCAGCACGCCAGGGGCATTCAGGGCCATGTGCTTCCGTGAGAATTCCCCAATAGGTTTGCCTATCAGCTCATCAAACGTCGCACTCCAGGCTCTTGCTACACTTGACGTACCTGCCATAAAGCACATGCAGTAATTCGAGGACAACAGTCAACAGAATATGCGTCATCAGGCTAAATGCAGGGTCATATGACAGCGTGCTGGGACCTCACAACAGCAGCCCAACCACAGTATGTGTTAAGCCAGAACAGAGGGTCAACCAGCAATTGGAGTAGAGTGAAAAGTGACAGAAGGCTTCCAGGGCCTGGAAAGAAGTGTGTTTATGCCTCAACCCAACATGCATGCAGACACCGCATGTTCAGATGCACATCTTTACAAATATTTGCCCTGATTTACAATGAATGAACTTAACAATGTTTCAACTTTACAATGAGGTGAAAGCAACATGCACTCTGCAGAAACTGTACTTTAAAGTTTGAATTTGGATCTTTGCTGGAGCTAGAAATATTTGGTATGGTCTCAGTGCTGGTCAGCAATAGTGACCACAGCTCCTGGTCAGCGCTGTGATCACAGGGGGACACAGTGAGACTACAGAGGACTAGGCTGCTAAGCTAGGATGTCAGGAGGATTACCCACATTTCAGCTTATGATATTTTCATATTAATGATGGGTTTATCAAGATGTAACCCCACTATAAGTCGGGAAGCATCCATATAGTTGAAACAGTGTATGTTTGCATATATACATATATATTTATATGCCTTCTGCCAGGAACCCCCTGGCAGAAGGGCTGATGGTACCTGCACCCCAACAACTGCTCTACAAGGACAGCATTGAAGGGGCTGACCCCATCTCAGGAGCAAGGCCACCACTCATCCCAGGGCAGGTGGCAGCACCACTCTGGGTCTGAATCTGAGCTCTCATCACCTGACCCAGAGGCCACAGTGTCCCCATCATGCAGGACGACAGATGAAGCCCTGCCACTTTATCTCCATGCACCCCCCAGCCACAAAGAACACAAACCGAAGCTGCACCCCACAGGCCAGTAGCAGCTGGTTGCCTTCCATCTCTTATTTAATTCTGAAGACAGCCACTGCTTTTCTAGTGGCATTTGTCAGGAAATGTCACTAAAATTCCAGTATTTGCATATAGTATTTTCCTTTACTTTCAGGACCTTGCCAGTGACTGGTCTGAATTATCCACAGAGCTTTTCCATAGTGATCTGCACAGGATTCCATTTCATTATTTGGTCTCATGCTAAGTATTTTTCCAATATCTCAAAAATTTAACCACACTTCTTCATCCTAAATAACAGCCTGTTATGAATTCTGCTCCTAAAGGTCACAACATAAATGAAAAGAGATGGTCTCACTGTCTTCCCTGAATCCTCAAAGAGGCTAGATCACTGCAATTGGGTTCCCAGACCCCACCCTGCTATACATCAGGGACTGCCCAGGCCTTTCTTCTCAGCCCACCCACTTCCCATTTCTGAATCATGACATACAAAAAGAAAAAAAAAAGTTGGAAAATTTGCCATTCCCCAGTAGCTAAAGCTAGGAATAAATTTCCATAATGCATGCATGAGCCTTACACAAGCAAATAGCACTTTGAAAAAGACTCTTATTTGTTGGTCTAGAAGAAGCAAACACTTCATACTTAATATTTTTGTTTTATGACCAGGAAAATCCTCTGAAAACATAACAGTCCTTTTAAAATAGCTACATTGCCACTGAGAGACTTCAGTGTAGTGTGAGAGCCATTTGTGGTTACAAGTTTTGATGTTGCACTGAAAAAAAAGAAGAAAAAAAAACCATTGTGAATTTTATTTTAGAAATCGGAAGAGTAAGCTCTGTTGGTTCTCAGCAGATACTGCAGCTTCTAGAAAGAAAGAGAAGGTGCTCCTCAAAGGGTATGAGCATTGACCTCTGCCAGCTGGCCTGGTGAAGTGGCAGTGGTGTCCCTCAGGCAGTGATGAGGCCACAAGGGTCCCAAGAGGGTAGCACCATGTAGAGCTTCCTCAGGGGAATGGACACAGAAGTGAGCTAAGAGTCACAAGACTCCACACTTACCACATCTGGTTTTTTTGGACAATATTAAAGAAAGCTTGTTTGTTTAAAAAAAAAGAGAGAGAGAGAGAATATTTAGTGGCCACTTGTATTTCTACTTTTGTGAAGAGACTGTTCATATCCTTTGTTTATTCTTACATTTAGGTGTTTGTTTCTTTTATGCTGATGTGGTCACCTTCAGTTGTGATGGAAATACCAAGATCATAAAGAGAAGTAAAGCATTTTTACCTACCCAACCAAAAAGATTTTGTTTGGTTGCTCTGTTTATGTTTATGTTTAATGCTAATGTCCAGTGTGAACACTGTGAGGAATGGGTTCCCTGGGGGAACAGAGGGTCGGAGATGATAAAAGCCTTAAAAACACAGAGGTGCATGGATCTAAACATTCTGCTTGTCAGATAGTTTTCAGGAAAATAATCAAGACTATATTTAAAGATAGAGTAATTAACTGTTACAATAACAACATATGTGGAAACAATCTGAACATTGCACAAGGAATCCATAAAATTGTATTGTTTATAAATCTATATAATGGTATGCAACCATTAGCAACATTACCATGAAAAAATGGCTAACAATGAGAAATTTACTGTATCTTATTGTATAAACAGACACATTGTCCAAAAACATACACTTAAATTCACAGAAGTATTAGCAATGGTTATACTCCAGACAGCAAACTCTTAGGAACTCGTACAAGACTTATTCTGCCAGCAAAATGCCCGGCACAGAATAAGCACTCAATAAACACTGTGCTTCTTAAGAGAATGAATGAATGAATGAATGAATGAATGAATGAATGAATGAGAGAATGTTTCTCTGGTTATGAGGTTGAATAGCTATACTTTGTGCTTTTCTGTATTTCTCCAATTTTTTTCAATTGGTGATGTATTGAATAATCAGAAAAAACACTCAAAGAAACGAAATTACTTTTTAACTAATTAGAAACAGCCTATTAATTCTATGTCTCTTGAGTGAACAGAATGGATTTGGCTTGCCTCCCTCTACCTCCGCGGCAGGTCACTACCCATAGGCAGCTGAACATTTTTCATAAAACAAAAAGGCAACATGGACAGCCCTGAGCTGGAGGAGCTCCTGGGAAGGAGCCAGCCCCAGTCTTCATAGGGAGCAGAGTGGGGCCTCCACCACTTTGGAGGTGGGAACAATGGGGGTGAGAGGGCTGAAGCTCTAGGCCTGAGGGGACCTACCGATAATGTAGGAGAGGATCAAATTCCAGCCAGTGATGAAGGCCCAGAGCTCTCCCACAGTCACGTAGCTGTAGAGGTAGGCAGAGCCTGTCTTGGGGACACGAGCGCCAAACTCGCCATAGCACAGGCCGGCCAGCACAGAGGCCAGCGCGGCAATCAGGAAGGAGATGACGATGGCAGGACCAGCATCCTCACGGGCCACGGCTCCAGCCAGGACGTAGACACCTGCACCCAGCGTGCTGCCCACCCCAAGGGCCACCAGGTCAAAGGTGTTCAAGCAGCGGGATAGCCGGCTCTCCTCCCGGCTGCAGTCCACCACCTTCCGCCGCAGCATCTGGTGACCAAGACGGAGCAGAACTTTGCACCCCATCGTGCTTGTTCAAGTCTGTCAAGAAAGAAAAGGAATGAAGGTGTTATATCACTTCTGTGAGTTTCACATGGACCTCATCTTATTGCAGGATCACAAGGTCCTTTATAATTTCCTGCTAAAATGTTCCAACTCTTAGCATTCCACCAACGGTTGTCAGAACCAAGACTCCTCAAGTCTCAGGGCTCCCCAGCACCTCCAGAAGTGCCCCCGGAAGTCGATACACCCAGCTGCCTTTGCTCTGAGGTCTCTGGGCTTCCATGTTTATTTTGGTTCTTAACTGAGAACTTTCCATGGGCAGAAAATATGTGGTACTGGAAACACAAATTAATGACATTGTTCCTACCTGCAGTAATCATATAAAGGAAAAATAAGGTGTTATTTCAAGTACACTGTAGTGTCATGGAAGGCAAACCAAACTGTCTTACTTATTAAAACCCAAAGGTCTCAAATAGCACTGACGATGTTGCTAGATCTTTCCAGGATCTTCTAAGGTCAAAGACCAAGTTGTTCTCACTTTTAAGTTAAGATAGAACTGGGGTCTGGAGCAGAAAAACACCAAATTGTTTCAAGTGAGGGCTTTTCATAGCCATACTACTCCAGGAAGAACTTCCATCTGGGCCCAGGGGTTGGCACAGTGTGCTGAATGGCATGCTCCTGGCTACTCATGAGAAGGCATGTGTTGGCTAACATCATCTGCAGCCACGTGGAACACGTTTCATGGGGGCTTCGGGAACACATTGTGGAACCGTGAACTCATAGCAGCTTTTGACTACTTTCCTGTGATGGACAGGTCCTCCTTGCCCAGGCAGGTAGGCACTACCAGTGATTCCTTAGTCCTGTGGGCAGCAGCCACCCTTGGGGATGTGGAGTTTCACTCCCAACTCCTGAAGGGTGGGTTCCAAATAGTGACCTCCTCACACAGAGCACAGTATGGAAGGGGGCTGGGAGGTAGTTCCTATGCTTGCAGGACCCCGAGAAACACGGCCTTAGCCAGGCCACCAAGGTCAACATCAACCCTGTGAACCTATGCTGAGCGTGTGATGTGATGAGAAGGACACTGGACTTCTGTGGCCTGCGTCCCCAAACCCACAAGCTGGCTGAACCTTGGGAAAATCACCAGACAAATCACCATTGGACATTCTACAAAAGAGCTGACCAGTACTTCATAAAACTGTCAAGGTCACCAAAAACACCAAAGGGTTGGAGCCACTCTGTCAGATCCTAAAGAGGTATGACAACTAAATGTAAGGTGGGATCCTGAAATGGAAACGGAACCACAGGGGAAAACTAAGGGGATCAAATAAGGTAAGGACTTCATTAATGTGTTAATGTGTCAATGTTGGGTCATTAGTTGTAAGTCATGAACCACACACACTCATCATGACACAAGGCCACTGAGGTACCACAAAATGAACTATTGATTTTTTCATTTTTTTTTTTTTGGTACCGGGGATTGAACTCAGGGGAACTCGACCACCGAGCCACATCCTCAGCCCTATTTTGTGTTTTATATAGAGACAGGGTCTCACTGAGTTGCTTAGTGCCTCACCGTTGCTGAGGCTGGCTTTGCACTAGCCATTCTCTTGTCTCAGCCTCCCTAAGTGCTGGGATTACAGGCTTGAGCCACTGTGCCTGGCTGATTTTTTTCATCTTTATCAACTGATATTTTATTTTATTGACCTAACTCAGCTGCAATTAAGCCATTGGTAAGTTTAAATGAAGACCACACATCTGGAAAAGCCCATGCCTGGCCACCTGAGACATTTCACTGCCTGCCCACGCCGTGCGCCCTCCCAGGCCTCAGGCTCATGTCCCCTCAGCGTTGTTCATGTCCCTGGCTGACTCCAGGTCATGGAGGAACTGGGGGTGGTTCTTCCTGTACTTTATCTGATAGCACCAAAGGAGGAAAAAAAGAATCTCAAGATTTGTGAAGTATTTAGCTAGACTGGGGAATCCCCTCACTACACAGATGGGGAAAAATCAGACAGCCAAGTGGCAAACAAGGTCAGAGTTCTAAAGGTGCTGGTGGCCCATGGCTCATCTGCAGTTCTGGTAGCACTACAGGTGGGGGAGAAATGATATCCTGGTGTGGCAAGGTGGAGACAAGTGGGTGGGAAATGAGGGAAGAGAGTTGTTTGTGGAACAGCAGCCACAAGTGAAAATCACAGAACCAGAGTTTGAAGAGGCTGATGGCTCCCTGGTGACCAGTACTGAAACACGCAGGAGAAGATTCTGGGTGTTCTGGCAAGCTGCGCATGATGCCTGGGAGAAGCGGGTTTTCTAGAGTCAAGACAAGGCTTATAGACTCAAGAAGAAAGAGCAGGAGGTACCGAGGCCTTGCCACTGCGGGGGCCTGCAGAAGGCTCCAGAAGGCTCTAACCCTCTTGAAGTAAGCCCAGGAGCTAATTTCTCCTGAAACTGCCTTTTTTTTTTTTTTCTCATTCTTAGAGGATTTAACTTGATTTATTCAAGTCAAATTATAAATCACAACAAATTGATTAGTGAACAGTTCTTGGGTGGTGAAGTTCTTTGACAGGAAAGGAACAGCACCGCCACACTACAGCTGTGCTGACAGTGCAAAAACTGTTGGAGGTCTGGGGGTGCAGCTCAGTGGGAGAGTGCTTGCCTAGCACATACAGGCCCTGGGTTCAAGGCCCGGCACTGCAAACAACAACAACAAACAAAACAAACTGTAAAGTGCTTCAACATCTCTTTTCATGACAAGGAGAGTACTAAGTTGACAGGAACATAAAGGTAAGTGGGTGTGTGAAAGCTCTATATTATTTGCACGGTTGTTAATTTGGCTGATGAACTTGACTGCTGGATGGACTGAGAGACAGGACCTGTCTGCTCCATCCTGTCCCAGATTTCATATCCTCTTAACAATGGGCAGATTCTAAAAGCCAGATGCAAGGTAAAGACAAGACCACTCAATAGCATGTGCTTTCCTGGGCTTCGCAGAGTACAGGAAGTGATGAGCCCAGAAGGCTCTGCCTTTCTGTCCTGGGCCCTTGGGGAGGCTGGTCCGCAGTTCCCGCTCCTTCCCAGAAAGTATGCTATTGTCCTAGGCAGGACCAAAAGCTGTAAGGGTCCCACGGGATTCTTGGTGATGAGTACATGCCCCAGGAACAGAATTCCAAGCTTACTTAGAACAGAATGTGAACCCTGGGACCTCATGTTAGGACAAGATGACCCACTTGGACACGAATGCATGCAAAGCACACATGTTCACATGCACTATGTCATCCCCTGCAGATGGCTCATGCCAGCAAAAGGGCCACTCGAACCAATTTACTTACTGTTGGGCAAACTTCACCTCCCCCTTCAAAATGAAGGAGGCAGGTTATTAAATACTATAAATTTGGAGACAGATATTGGTTTTAGACACAAGGTGAAAAGGGACTTCTTTGGTGAGACAACCATGACCACATGGATGCAGTCATTTCCCTCGAATAGGCAAATGGTGGCTCCTTGTCTTCTGTCCTAGCCTTGGCACTCGGGAAATACTCTGTGTATCAGTGGGAGAGGGCACTGGAGGGCCATGACAGTGGACTAAATTTCCAGCACCTCTCCCTTGATGACTTTTTAAGCATTTCTTGCTATCTGGGGCAAGGGTGAGCTCCATTCTTTGGAAGGTGCAGGAACACAAACACCGTCAGTCACAGTGTAGAGGGGCAGAGCTGATAATGGGGGAACATAAATGTCTCAAGTTAGGTGTTCATTTCTACTTCCCCAGGAAAGAGAAAATAAGATACTAGCTAACTAAGCCCAGGGTTTATTTTAAGAAGCATCTTTTGTGTCTCTTTGGAGATGTTGCAAAAACCCGTTTTCTAACTGGAATTTTCTATCAGCAGTTTGCACACGTTACACTTCTGTTCGTACCAGGACTCTAAAGCTAGTTGTTCAACCAACACTGAAGCAAAAAAAAACTATCCTTCATTGCACAAAACAAATCTCACCATGCCAATCCCAGCAGTGTCAGGTGGAGACAGACTTCCTGCTGTTGGGACCCGCACAGAAAGCTACCAGCATGCTTTGAAAACAGGATCTGGAAACTACATTGCCCATTCTTGTGGGGAGGGATAATTTGTACAACCCTGGACTTTTATTTGAGATTTTGACAAGAATCTTTTAACACCAAGAGTCTCAGCTACATCTTACTGCCTAGTCACCTATTATTAAAGAATGTTAGCTTTAGATGATATCCTCTTAGAAAAGTAAAGAAAATCTGTCCCTTTCCCAAAGAAAGTCTAACTCCAAATTTTATTCTAGTAACCACTACATAAAAATAGGAGTGAAATGATCCAATGGGTCAGGATTTTAGAGAGAAAGACCTTCCTGAGCTTTGTTTTAAAGTAAGATGGGCGGTATCCATGGGGTGATTTTTTTCACTCTCAAATTTAATCATTGATTAAATTTAATGGCCTTAATGGCTTGAGGGAAGGAGGGAAGAAAGGGGTCAGAAGTAGGCTGAGAGAATACATTCCTAAATGCCATCCCTGGAAGAAAACCTTAACCCTGAAATCCCCACCAGAAACTTTTACTAGGTCCTCCAAATGCCTCAGGTTCCAAACAACCAGTTCCCACCAGGTACCTGGTAGAAATATCCAGAATACAATCTATCATTCCAAAGGCAGAAAGAATGGCATCTACATTTGTACTGGGCTGGAGAAACGATGCCTTTGCTAGGGTGCTAGCATTCCTGGATATCATGAGTGGGTGGGCACAAAGTCACTGGAGTTATTTCACCTCCCCTAAAGCAAGAGCAGCTGGGCAACCACACAACTGGCATGCAGGCAGCTGCCCCAGGAGCACCTGAAGGGTTCCGGAGGGTGCATGCAGCTTTAACAAGGAAGGGCACAGTGTTTATGATGGGGTGACCTGAACCAGAGGTGGTATGAAGGGTCCAAAACAAGAGCCTTCTAGGATGCTGGTCATTGTGAGGGAGGAGGAGGAGAATCAATGGCAAGGGAAGGAGCTGGGTTGAAGGAAGTGATCTCAAAGCAGGATCCACTTCCCTCCAGATGTTAGGAGGCCCAGGTGCCAGAATTTTTTAAAATTTTCAATTAAAAAAAAAAAATCAGAGTGCAGCTGGGAAGGGTAGACATTAGGAGGAAGACGTGGTAATGTGAAAGGAGAGAAAATGACAGAACTGAATAAGGTCCCAAGAAGCAGCCATCAAGGTCACTTCATGGGCAGAAAGAGACAAAGGAAAGAAAGGAGAGTGGCCAGTGCCTCAGGCTATCAAAGGCTGTGTAAGAATCAAGCCAACAGAGAGTGCTTAAGCTTCCTGGGCAATTTAAGGTTCTTGACAGAGAAGGTTCAGGGAAAACAAAACAAAGCCAAGTCCTGGGAGCCACTACCAACTGGGGCGGGAGAGGGTATCAGACAGAAGGACTGGCTGAGCAAGTTTAATATAAACCATAGGGAAGCTCCATCACAAAGATGCCGTTCATGCACCGTGTACAGAAGATATTAATAGCAAGTAAAGAACAGTGTAATTGGGAAAATCATGAGGAATATATTCACCTAGGCTGAATAAAATTTAAAATAACCCTGTATGTCACCAAGTAGAGAAAAGAGGGGAAGTCCTTTCTGTTGAATAATAGTAAAAACTGTGTATAACATACAGTAAAATATGAAATAATGTAACCATTAAAAACGAACAGACATACTGACTCCAGCAATGAGCAGCCAGGGCAGTGGGGTCCAGAGGACGAGTGTGAGTCCAGACATGTTATATTCTCCCATCCACAGATTGTAGGTAATGTGACTTCTGGTGCCTGGCATGGGTGGGCACAGGGAAAATGTGATGTCTGAGCTCTCTTCAGGCCTTGGTGACTTTAAAGCCTTCAGCCATAATCAGAAAGCCCCAAAGCCTCACCTTCCAATGACCTGCATCTTCCTACTGATTCAAAAGGAGCAGACTGAGGAAGGTTCCCTAAGATAGCTGAGCTCCCACAAATAGCAATGTTTACCACCCTCCACTCTTGAGTTTCTATAGCAAAACCAAAAGGGCAGCAGAGGGATGTGGCAGGAAAGCCATGGGAACCCACTGCAGGTGCTGTCACAGCCCAAGAAAGGTGAGAATCCATAAGCCAAGGATCAAGTGCTCAGGTGTCCCAACACAGGGGAACAGAGGCCACAGGCACAGCCTCACCTATCAGCCAGAGAAGGAGCAGGGAATACTTCCTGGCTACAAGATTACCATGAGGCACGCAAAGACCCCACACACGCCTTGCAGGTAACCCTCAGGGTGAAAGCTGATGCTGCTGGACCCATGACAGAATAGAGCGGAGTTTTAAAGTGTGGTCTGTGGCTGAAATGGCATGTTGTCTGACAACCATTCTCAGCAGCTGTGATGTCACTGCCACACACCAGGTCAACAAGCACAGTACCCAGTGAGTGCATATGGGGCATGTCTGTGGGTGGAAGATACCCATGTAGTGACAGATGACTTTTCAGATTATTTTCCCTTTTGTCTTCTTCTCCTTTTCTGTATTTGCCATGTTGTCTATAATAATGTGTTACTTTTAAAATCAGAAAACCACAGTAATAATGAAGGACAGCTAACATCTTGGGGCACCAACCAAATAAGAGATTTTTTACACAATGTATTTTATTTAATCTTCCTGCCACATCATCAAATAAGCAGTACCTTATACTCTAGAGATAAGGACATAGGCTTGAGCACAGCTCAGTAATTCTCAGCCCCAGATGTATATTATGACCTACTAGGAATATTTTATAAAATAGTGGTGCCAGGCCCCACCACAGATCAAAAGTGTCGCTCCCCCAGGTAACCCGCCTAAGGGCAGACAGCCAGTAATACGTCCAGCCAAGATCATCTTCCTCCCTCCAAAGCCCTGAACTGCTTTGAATCCAGGTCCTGAGGGACAGTACGGCTGGGTGGGGAGAGGTAGTGTGAGAAAGAAGGGGGGACAGATGGCACTGTGACCAGGTGGGGTGGACTATACCTGCCTCACAGGAGCTGAGGCCCTCACACCCACTGACCCAATGCAGTGGGCACCAGGGCAAAGGCCACGTTCTAGTCATTCTTCCATGCTACAGCCCCTAGTAGGCACCAGATGGTATTTATAGGGGTGTGTCATGTGCAGTGCCCATAATGGGCTCTTGGTAACTATCCACCGATTTACCTCAATCTCCAGAAACTAAGAAGACATGGCGACATTTGTCTTAGGAAGTCATTGACAACCTGGGAGGGTCTAACAAGGGACAGTGTAGTAGCCTAATACGTAATGGTTTGATGGGCCAAGATTTAAGTTTCTGCTCCTACAAATGAATATAAATATACAAAGATGCTACTACTCTAGTTCCCAAGCACTGTTCATAGGTAACTTCTGCCATTGGCTGATGATGTGGCAGGAAGATTAAATAAAATACATTGCGTAAAAAATCTCTTATTTGGTTAGTGCCCCAAGATGTTAGCTGTCCTTCATTATTACTGTGGTTTTCTGATTTTAAAAGTAATACATCTTTGTGTTGCATAAACTCTAACGCAGGCAACACAAGTCTCATCTACAAGGCCTTGACTTAGTTCCCAAGCACTGTTCACTGTTCTGTCATGGGCTGAACTCTGTCTCCACCCTTGGCACCCACACATGACTATCTTTACTGCTCCACTGTGGGGACCAGCACCAGTCCCTGACACTCTTCCTGTCCTGAGCTTCTGTGAGGCCCAAATTCATTGTCTTCAACAAGTCACAGTACTCAGGGCCTCAGTTTCCCCATCTGCACAATGGGGATGGTACTTTCAGACTACTGTGGGGTGCTTATAAGAATCACAAGATAGTGCATTAGAAAACACACTGAAAGGCAAAATTGCTCTAGTCCAAATGCTAAGAACCATTATTATTACCACATTAGTTCCTCATAATAACTTTTCTTTTAAATCTCAATTACAATTTGTAGGTCAACTGTCTGTGCCAGAGAAGCAGAGGGCAGGCCATCCAGCAGGCTCAGGGTTCATAGCACTGGGGTTTTCATTCATCCAGGCTTGGCCACAGTCACTGTTAATTCCACCTACTTCATTGCACTTGAGCCTTTCCAATGCTGTTTACTCAAATCAGAGAATGACATGAAAAACGAGAAGCCAGTGGAAGAACTATTAAGTGTGCTTTCACAAACACTGGATAAAACCTGAGAGCCGTTTCCTCCCTGAGCCAATGGGATGCGAGTGAAGAGCACTCAAGTCTCTGGATGGTGTTTTCTACCATCACTAGGGAACTGCCTGGCGCTGTGCAGAAATGCATGACAATAACAGCTTCTCCCAGGAACACACAGCTCCTCTGCCACGTGCCTTCCAATCACACTCACTTTGGTGGCATGTAAATACCAATCCATACTCTGTTGAGTGGGGCACAGGGAGGTGCTTATGTCTCCCAAGTACCATGCTGATTAACAAGAATCAATCAGGGCCTGGGCCTGAGGAGTGGGAGCATCCATAAAACAGGCTTCACATCAACCGCAAGCTGTTAATTTAGAGCCTTTCCAGATACATACGCTACTTCCTTTAATGGCCATGAGGCCAATGAAGCAGCTAAGTTAGTCCTCTTGTGAGAAGAGGGTGGAGTTTAGGTGGCAGACCATATCCCCACAATCTCTTAAGTCATCAATAGTGGGAAGAACTGGGCCTAGATCACCTAATTCTATAAGCCATCACCTATGACAGGTGCCAAATTGACTCATTTTTTTTTTGTTTTGGGGGTGGAGCAGGTAGTTCTGGGATAAAACTCAGGCTGGAGCATGCTAAGCATATGCTCTACCACTGAGCTCATCCCCCAACCCGTTAATTTTCTTGTAAGATACAGAGCCTGGCTAGTTGCCCAGGCTGGCCACTACTCTTGATCCTCAGCCTCCTGAGTAGCTGGGACTATAGGAGTGCGCCACCGCACCCAGGTTTGCCTCAACTTGGACCAAGCCTTCTCCCTGCTGCCTGACAATTTTTTCTTTTTTATTAGTCTATCTGAAATTCTACAGATACAAGATTGACTTGGGCCAGGTGACAACCTCTAAACTGCCAACATCCCTGTAAAATTAAGTTGTTTACTGTTCACACAGTGGGATGAGTCAGTGTAACCCACCTACTCCCCTCCAGCTGCTGGACAAGACCCACTGACTTTGAAGCAGTCTGAGCTTTATTCCAGACTGAAGGAAAGTGGATAATTTTGGCTGTAGGACCCACCCCCAGATGTGGCAGAAAGCCCTAGAAGGCATAAAGATAGCAGAGCCTTAGAAAAGGTATATGGAAAAAAGAGCTAGATAAGGCAGATGGATTCAATATGATGTTGGACACACTGTGTCTCTGATAAAAGTGGAGGCAGTGTCAAGACAGCACATTAGCATGCCATAATAAAGGTAGACAAAGAACTGTCTATCGGGAATGGGGATCCAGACAGTTGTCACTGACTGGGAAGAAGATTACAGGTGGTTTTTATTTACAGCACTTTGACAAATTTTTTTTCTATAATAAATGTATACTGGTTCTGAATTAAGGAAAAGAAGTTCCTTTAATGAGATTTAAAAATGGGAAAAAAGAAGGCACAAGGGCCCAAAGACAAGTCAAAGCCAACTCAAGATTCTGACTTGCTAAGGGTGTATATAGCTCAGTGGCAGAGCACTTGCCTAGCATGCACTAGAAAAAAAAAAAAAGAAGCCTCTCTAAGAGATGTTGATCATGAGTAACATAGAATTTTATTATGGTTTTCTGTATATTTGTATAGGCTTGAAAATTTCCAAAATTAAATGCAAAACGAAGTTCATTATGGAATGACCCAGAAAACCCTGAGGAAATTCTACTACCTACACCAAACACTTCATGCCCGCAATGCCAAAACAGCCCCAGATGCTGTAGGCCACCACTGCATATTAATGTGAGTTAAACAGTCTTATACATAGGATCAGGTTGAACCATATAAAATTATCAATATTCAATCATTTTTTATTGGCTATAGAAAACAGCCAACAGCCAAGGATCTCTGATCAGCAGACCTGACCTAACCTCTTCCTAGCCGTGCTTCCAGCCACTTTCTCTGAGCCTCAGTCTGAATAGATGAGGAAATAGACTTAAAAGTCCACCAGTACAGTCTTACACTAGTCTATACTGGAAAAGCCAGTGTGAGTTCCAAAGGACAGACTTAAGAAGAAAGGAATGGTTTATAGGTTATTCCAAAGCTGGTGGCTGCTGAGAGAGAGGGGGAGTGAAAGAGAGAGAGAGAGAGAAGCTCTTAAGCACAAGTTTTTGTGCTATACACTGTGAGGGACATGAATGGACTCTAGGGTTCTCCTTCTACCACATAACTGGGGAGATAGAGCACTGTGAATCCACAGGTGGCACATTGGAAAGAAGCCAGGTGGGGCTGCAGCGCTGGTCAGTGGCCAGTGGTCAGTGAGGAGCAGGAAGAAAGGGCAGAAAGGCCCCTTAGGGGAATCTTGCATGCCCAGCTGAGGGACTTTTTCTACCTAGAGGTAAATTTTTTTTTTTAAAGATTTGTCCTTTCTGTGTGTGTATGTGTGTGTATGTGTGTTTATTTTTTTACACGGTGCTGAGGATCAAACCCAGTGCCTCACACATGCTAGGCAAGCACTCTACCACTAAGCTACAACCCCTGCCGTAGCGGTAAAAATTTTAATCAAAGAAGGGCATCAACAAAATAATATCACAGGAAGATTTATCTAGTACTCTCATGAAAGATACTGGAGAGAAAAACTGAACCCAGGACTTCCAGCTGCTTGACGTCTGACCTCCTTTTCTGGTAACAGATCAATAAATTTGCCTCTGTGTGTGATATTTTAATCCAAACTAATAAAGGACCTTTGCACAAGCAAATGCCATGACCTTTTATATTTACCTGCCATTTGTTCCAGCCCTCTCCCCAACAGCCCTGAGATACACATATAACACACACCCCTGGTTACCATGGAAATTATCTACGAGGTGTATGTCATGCACAAATAATCCTTAAGCAGGAAATGCCACATTTTATGGTAGGTCTTTCTGTTCTCAACCGTACCTCACTGTTGGCAAAATCTCAGACACTTGCTGCAGAAGGAAAGCATTTATAATCTGAAAGAAATGTCACAGCCTCCTGGCACAGTTCACCGCCTTGCCTATCTTTAGTCTTCAACTACCACCCACCATATTTTCCCAGTCACGAGGTTTCTTCTTTGTGTAATAAGACGTCAAAGTATGCAGTAACAGAACAGCTTCTAGTAGAAAGAAGAAGGGATCTGACTTGCCTGAAATTCCTTCGAGATATCAGGAAGTAAAGGGCCAATGACTCAAAGGTCTTCAAATGTCAGAATGTCTGACTGAATGATCAAAAACTAGGAAACACCAAAGGACAGGTGGAGCCAGAAATGGACAAGGCATCCCAAATGCTGAACAAATAGGATCTGCCAGTTCCTACAAATGAAATCTCCCTCCTCCACTAAACACTACACAGCATTATATGCAAAGGGGCTCTCATCACATGACACGAACCATACTTTATCATAGGTCACCAGCACTGCTTCCATAGAAGGCTCTGGAGCAGTAACATAGCCACAGATGTCACTGCAAAATGCTACTCAAACTTGAACCTGGAGACTCTCGATATTCAATTCAATGTCCCAGACAGTGAATAACTTAACTCTCTACGTTTAGAGAATGAGAAGAACATGTGCAAATGATCACACTATTTTTTGAGGCTTTTTTGTTTTTGCCGTTGTGGTGCTAGGGATCGAACCCAGAGCCTCGAGCATGCTAACCACAAGCTCTTCTACTGAGCTACACTCTTCAAAAGGAATTCTTAAAAAGCTGAACAAAGACATTCCAACTTATGCCTTAAGTAATACCCTTCATGGTCCCCACTACTGCAGAAAAACCTACTGGGAGGATATCTTGCCTGCTACAAGCTCATTGATGAGCAAGTCATTGGACACCCAGGATCACATTTTCCTATACAATGTAATAAAACCAGTTAGACCCTAAGGCAGCGAACAAAGAACAATTTAACCTGCCATGCATTCTGGAGCCAGTCACCAGCTAGCAGGTCAGTGATGGCCCAAGGACAGCTATGTTGGTTGGAGCGTAAGTGGGCCTACAAAGCTGTTTAAGATTTTTTAAAATCAGGATCATTGCAGAAAAAAAGAGACAAGAACAAATACTTTACAAAAATACATCTATCTAGCAAATGGGAACTACTTTTCAATCCGTATTTCAAGGAGCCAGGAAGGGCGATCTGCAATGGATAGCTCCTAACACAGCCCCAGGACCTCATCTCCTAGGTTCCCTGTGCGGGTGGGGCCTGGGACCTTCTTCAAGTTGAGAACATGTCAAAGGTAATGGGATATCAGTACTGTGGTTAATCACATTATACCAGGCTCCAACTTTCTAACAGCCATCTTACTGGCTCAATGAAGCAAGCAGCCACGCTGGGAAAACCCACATGGCAATGAGCTCAGGGCAGCCTCCGGGTCGGCCAGGTCAGTCTCAGACCTATACCATGAGGAAGTGGATCTGGCCAACCACTCGAAGGAGCTTGGAAGCAGATGAGAAGCTCCAGATAAAAACCAAGCCCTGGTCAACACCTTAACCACAGCCTCATCGACCCCAAGCACAGGACCTGGCTAAGTCATGCTGACTCCTAATCCACAGAAACTGTGAGAAAATAGATGTGTGTGGTTTGAAGCTGCTGCAATGGATGACCAATAAATGTTTCAAATGATCGTATGTAATCATAAGCAAGTGTGCACTTATCCTCTCCTTAAACCCTCTCTAAACTAAAACCCAGAGCTCCACCTTTCTTTAAGGGTCTTTGCTTCAGGGCAAATCCTTACTCCACCTAAAACAATCTATCTTTGGTTAAGGTTCAGTGATTTGAATATAATTTCCTTCTTCTAGAAAAATGGCGTATATCAGATGGCTATTGTCTTATTAAAAAATGTGTCTTTACCCTGGGCCACCACTCTAGGACTCACAGGAGACATAAAAGATGCACCCTGTCCTCGCACCGCTCACAATCTAGAAAGAAGAAAGCAACTATTTAGAAGCGTCCATCTGGGGGAGATATAGACAGGCTCAGGCAGCCAGGGTAAGATGGCAAGTGAGGAGGTTGGGGGCAGGGCCAGGACAAAGGAGCTTGGTGAGGGTCTTCTCATGAGGTCAACTTCCTGCTTGATGAAAGTGCTCATGGACACAAGCAGGGGACCCAATCAGATGGACACTTCTGCACTTGTGCTCCTAAGCGAGGGACTGAATAGAAAAACTAAAGCAGACACTTAGAGGGGCCACCAGTCAATAATAGTGAGGAGATCACGGCCAAAGAAGATAAGGAAAGGAGGAAATTCCAGAGACCATAAAAAGGCCAAAACTCCCCCACAGATTCCCAGCTCAGGGGCTCCTTCTCTCCAGACAAGTCTCTCTCTGTTGCTTTGGCAATAAACCTGCCACTTGCTTGCTACCTCTGTGTCTTGTTCTTCAACTCTTTGCTGAACTAGACAACAAACCCGCACCCCTAGATGGTAACCCATCCACACAACAAATAATTATTTTGCACCTACTATGTGCTCTCCCCTCCTAAGTGCTGGGGAAGTGGCAGGAAGCACAGGTGAAGCTCTGTGCTCTCTCAGCCAGAGAAGACAGAATATGATTAAACCAAGGAACATAAACAGTGTGATAAGGCAGCAAGGCCTCCTTTAGATGCACTCTGTGTTACCATCTGACACCTCGTCTATAGCTCTTCTCCCAAGAAAGGGTTTGGCCTGATCCTTCAGGCTGCAAATCACACCATTCAGAAAGGGTTGAGGGCCTGTGCCCCAGGGCCATCCCAGGGCTTCCCTACACACCTCTACACACCACTGCCCCACTCAGCCAGAGGAACAGAAACATCCGAGTCTGGCTTTTCCTTCAGAAGTCAATGTCCAGCCCCAGTGTTGGGTAACACCGGGGATGTTCTCAAATAGTCTGTTAGGACAACAGAAACACGTCTGACAGGTGCAGCAAGAGGAAGCAGCAGAGTGAACCCACTCTAATTTAAGCAATTTTACTAAATAAGCACCTCAATTGAGAAGGAAAGAAAAGGACCCTGGAGGCTCACAGGGTCCAGCACACACAAAGGCTCAGCCTAGGCAGAACATCCTCCCACTTCCCTGCTGGCAAGGATCTAATTTTACCTACTGTCTCAGGGAAAGTGCACCTGGCAATTCTGCACCTTTGTCTCTGACATTTACAAGGCTGCAACAGCCTCCTAAACAAGGAGCCTACTTACATCCTGATCCTCCCCAGGAACCTGGAGCTTATGGGAGGCCCCTCCTCCTTCCCCCATCCTTCTCACTTCAAGGTGGCCTGCTCCAAGTTACTCACATGTGGCAAAGGCCACTGGCTACATCCCCCCACAAACCCCGCCTTCTGATTACAGACTCAGCACAGGCTGCTGATCCCAATTATGTAAACGTTTTTAATATAGCTATGGAGGGATTAAGGACCTCAATGGCCACAAATGACTGCATGAATGTGAGGGCAAGGAAGACTCATTATACACATGCACACACTCACTCACTCCTCCACTACCCTGTGCTTTTCTACAAACTGAGACAACTTTGCGGTGAATAATAAAATAGTGACAATAATGATAAAGTCGTCATAGTTGATTTTTAAGTTTAATGGGGAAAAAAAACCACAGCAATAACTTTTAAGAATATTTCTATGGTGGAACCCTTTTTTCTGCATCCTATCTTGCACCCAAATACAAGACTCAGATAAAACTAAAGCTATTCTTATGTAAAGAGAGATGGAAGATGAGCAGCTTTCCCCGCCAGCCTTGACATCTCCAGATCTGTTTTAATCAGCTTTTTCATCACTGTGACTAAAAAAGTTGACAAGAACAATTTTAGAGGAGGAAAAGTTTATTTGGGGCTCATAGTTTCTGAGGTCTCAGCCCACAGACAGCCAGCTTCACTGCTCTGTGCCTGATGCGAAGCCTAGCATCATGGCAGAAGGGTGTGGCAAAGGAAAGCAGCTCAAGACATGACAATCAGGAAGCAAAGAGAGCTCTGCTCACCAAGGACAAAATATATACCCCAAAGGCATGCCCCAGTGACCTAACTCCTCCAACACACCCTACCTATCTATAGTTACCACCCAGTTCATCCACTCCATTGGATTAATGCATTGATATGGGTAAGGCTCTCATTGCCAGTGATTTTACCTCAAAACTTTCTTGCATAGTCTCATATATGAGCTTTGGGGGGACATCTCATATCTAAACTATAACACTACCACATTCGCCACTCAGAACTCCCAGGCTCAAACAAACTGAGCTACAACACATCCTTGCAGCACTGAAACCCAAGAACCAGCCAGTACAGAATTCTTAAGTGAAAGGGTGAGGAAAAGCATGATTCGTTCTTCAAAAGGAAGGAAATTAGAACTAGCCCTTGACCTTGAGATATGCAAAGTCTCCAGAAGTTCAAAAGGAGTGCCCACAGCAGACGCATCCCTGCCACTGGGCTGTGCACAGAAGCCAAAGGCTCAGAGCAACAAGACACAGCACTGCCAGGGCATTTGGCCAGGACTGAGGAGGCGACAGCTAACACTAATCCTAACCCCAGAGTGTGCCCCAATGACCACTCTGGGGTACAAGGCCTTGCCAGCTACAGGACATTAAGAATTCTATATGAGGGAAATGTAGGGGTATAAGAAACACTGATGTGGAAGGAAACCCTGTTTTCTGCTGTGTCAATGAGCCTGAAGAAGGACAGCCATAACAAATTTTAAAAAGAAGACAGAACTAGGGGTGTGGCTCAGTGGTAGAGCACTTGCCTAGCATATGGAAGGCCCTGGGTTCTATCCCCAGCACAGCAAAAATAAAAGAAAAAGATTAAAAAATAATAATGATAACTTAAGGCTACAGTTGTCAGTTAACTTGGGTCAAAATGAGTAACAAATTCTAGCACAGAGAGATCACCTGCTGGGGGACTTATGGGCACACTGTACCTGGAATAGAATGTGAGGACTTATCACCTTCTCACTGAGAATCGCTGGAGCCAAGACGTCTCGGGAGGGCTCTAATGGGGACTTCAGACTCCTGCAAAGCAAGGAAAAGCTGTCAGGCACTTTCTGTTTCGGCCCCAGAATCTCCAACAGGCTAGCAGAGGGAGGAACGATTCAGCTCAGCACTGCAGCAGGCAGGACTCCAGCCTTGATGAGAGGCAGGAGGGTCCCGTGGCAGGCACTGACCAGGCACAGGCAATCATGGGGAGAGTCAGGCAGCAGATGGGAAACCAGACTAGATGACCCAGCTGGAGATGCCACCATTTCACCTGGACAAACAGAGCCTCTCGTTTCCCAGAGGACCATGTACGAGTGCACACAGGATGTTTCCACAAATACAGAGCACAGAGGTCAAGGTCATCAGGGGGCAGAAAACCATGGCTGGTTTCCTCAGTCTGACCCCAACTCACATAATGGGCCTTTGGTGATGGAGTCCTGTTGGGCCAGCTGGCACGTCAGTGCTGAGTATTCTGAGTACATGCCCACCCTTAAATACCAGCAATCTGATCATGAAAACCAGGACTTGGCACCTATAGCCCCAGAAGGAAAGGCATCGGAGCTGACCAGGGCCTGGAAGTGCCTGTGAGGCTTAACAAAGCTGCCTGAACATGATTTGCACCTCGTGTGAACACAGAGAGGATTCTCATTACACTAAGAATGCAAAAAATCAGCACAAATCCACAGCTCAAGCTGAGGAACTCCCAAGAGCAGCCAGTGATCTCCAACCATGGGGATCCCACTCTGTTCCCACCAAAACCTTCTGCATGTTTACGCTGACATTTCATCCTTTCCCACATTCTATTTTGGAAATGCCTGAATTTATGGAAAAGTTGAATGAAACTCTTCATCTTCATTCATCAAAATTTAACATTTTGCCATATTTGCTTTATCTTTCTGTAGGTAAATACATACTTGCCAATTGATCAGTGAGCTGCAGCTATTTCGGCATCTGACTTCTGACCTCTAAGTATTTCAGTAAATAACTCTTAAGAATGACACTATCCTAGCCGGGCGCGGTGGCTCAA
>PVHX01000282.1:82701-165518 GCA_004024805.1 Geosciurus inauris
AAAAAAAAAGAATGACACTATCCTGCACTGCTGAAATGACCTTATCGCACCAAAGAGCATTAATTCAATAATATCCAAACACAGACCATAATCAAATGTCCCTAATTGTCAAATCACTGCTATTGCTTGACTCTCTTGTGCCATGAGAGAAATGAGGGAAACAAAGGTCAGGGAGGTCAGGGAGGTCAGGTTCACAGATCAGCAAGGAGACAGTTGTCCAAACATCCTCCTGCAAAAGCTGGGCACCAAGGTTGGGATTCACAGGCCAGCAAAAAGCAGCTGAAGGCCCAGGAATGGCTTTTGCAGTGAGGTGACAAGTTTACAAATATGGAAGGAATGTTCCAGAGAGTGGGAAACATGCAAAGATGAAGAAGCTTGAGTGTGACAGACATGTCCAAAATGTCCATGTCCTTTGGATATGCCAGGTCACCTGGCCTATTCAGGCTGCAGAGGGAATGAAGGTGCTGAGCAGCTGGTCTGGAGAGAGACAGTGTCCTGGTGGGCCCAGTGTGATCACAGGATCCTGAAAGATGGAGGAAGCAGCACAAGAGCCAGTGCCAGGGTAAAGTGACCTGAGAACCACTGTCAGCATCACTAGCTCTGAATACATAAGGGAAAAGCCAGGCATGGTGGCACACGCCTGTAATCCTAGCTACTCAGGAGCCGGAGGTAGAAGCATCGTGAGTTCAAAGCCAGCCTGGGCAACTTAGTGGGACCTTGTCTCAAACAAACTAGCAAAATTCATGAATATGTAAGGGGACCACCAGCCAAGGAAAGCAGGCAGCCTGTGGGAACAGAAAGGCAGGGACAGAGATTCTCCCCCTGAGGCCCTAGAAAGGGACCCAGCCCTACCAACTCCTAGATTTGTGCCCATTTCAGACTTCAGACTGTACAATAATAAATTTGTGTTTCAAAAATTGTAAAAGTTTAAAAAAGAGGCTAGAACTGTCAAAGCAGTTCAGAGTAAAGGGGTCTGGGAGTAAAGTTGTCAAATTCTCTTGCTAAGATAAGAAAACCACTTTATTCTCACAAGAAGGAGGCAGAGCCAAGAATCATGATAAAAGTTTGTTTTTTAGGAAGGTAACTTTGGAGTTATAGCGACAGAATCTAGAACTGACATTCACTGTCAATGATAAAATGTGAGCTAGCAAGAAAAAAATTAGAACTCTGCAAAATTTGTATCCAGCACTGAGATTTCAACAGCTTTTCAAAATTTGAGTTTTCTGATGACACTCAGGATAACATTAATAAATGTGATATTTTTTAAAAAGTACATGTGAAAAGTGTAGATTCAGAGATCTACATAGTTCAGTAAAACAGAACAATGCCTGGGTAAAGGATTGATTCAAAGTGCAAAACATCCATGGGTTTTAGAGTAGAAAAAGTTCGTTGATGGTTTCCAACTCCACAGTGGAACCAACTACTGGAGGTCGAGTTTTGATGTAGTATCAAAAAATAATCACAATTATCTAAAAAGGCTACCATGAGTTGGGGGTACAGCTTTAGAGGTAGAGTGCTTCCTTAGCATGCAAGAGACCCTGGGTTCAATCCCTAACACTGACAAAAAAGAAAGGGGAAAAAAAGCTACTAAAATATTCATCTTTTTCTAAGAACATACCTTGGAGGCTGTATTTCCTTTACATATTAAGCTAAAACAATACATCAAAACTGAACACAGGGCTGGGGTTGTGGCTCAGTGGTAAAGCACTTGCCTAGCATGTGTGAGGCACTGGGTTTGATTCTCAGCACTGCATATAAATAAAATAAAGGTCTACTGAGTGAAAAAAAAAAAATACAGAAGATGTAAGAATCCAGAGGGGGCTGGGGATGTCACTCAGTGGTAGATCCCTTGCCCAGCATCCACGAGGAAGCTCTGGGTTCCATTCCCAGCATCAGGAAAAATAAAAACAAAACCGTTTCTTTAATTAAGCTAAACATTAGATCTATAAGTAATATAAAATGATGCCACTCTTTCTCACTGGAGTTTTGTGTTGGAAAATTGTTATTTTTCATAAATACAATATAATTCACATTAAATAGTATTTCATTGTTATTTGCGGAAGGACCAATACACAATTATTTCAGATTGTTCTAAATCATAATTTCTGAGTGGTAAATACTGACAGATAGAGCACACATAAGCAAAAGTCCCTTGGAGTCCTCAGGAATCTTTAAGAGCAATCAGGAGGGGTTCTGAGACCACACAGTTTGAGAACCACAGCTTGAAGTGTTGTCCAAGGAAAACAACGCAGCAGAGCTTAATGCAGGCTGGACACAGGGAGGCAGGGAGGCTGCTCTCCTGCTTCATTAGGCATGAATCAAGCAGGCTGCCAAAGGGATTCTCACTATAGTTACATTTTCCTGTCATGGTATAAAAGCACTTAATGCTAAACTGAAGTCCCAGGAAAGGCACGCCATGCACTAATCCAGGACGAACTCATCAGGATTAGCAGGACTGGAATGCACAGTGAATAAATTCATCAGGACTGCTTCTCTTTAATCCAAGAATGTTCCAAGCGATTCAATCTGATTTTCCAGATTTGAGAATTCCTTTGTTAAAAACAGAATAAAGAAAATGCTTTACCTCACACCCAAAGAATTCAATTTCATATATTTTATAAATATGGCAAACAGCAGTCCAGCACCATCTTTGACAGGCTTCTGGGAGCAGTGGGGACTGTGAGAGTGTGACTGTGACATCAGGTGGCTGTGTCACCATATATCAATAGTGGATACCTGGCACACTTGGGCAAAACGCACACGAAGTAACTGAGAACATCAGCAAACACATTGTACCAACCAATTTATAAGTCAAAAGGAGTCAGATCCTTCCATTAAGTACAAGGGTAGCACCAACTAACAATGTCCTTGGATTTATTTTACAAAACACAGTACCCAACTTCCTGGCAACTTACATAGCTACTTGGCCCTTGAAAGAGTTTACACATTATTATTCATTCTATAAATATAAACTAAGTGCCAGGTACAGTTCTAGAAACCACGGATGCAGCAGGGAAAGAGCAATCCCTATGTTTGTGGAGTTTACACTGGATTGTTGGGAACACCGCTTCAAAACGTGTAAGAATGTATGAAACACTAACTGGATCTCCTACAGCAATTACAGGGGATAATGAGAAATGGGGCATCACCTGAGTCCAGAACTGTCCTGAGGATCCTGCAGTCCCTCCCATTAGGAGCCTGTGAGCAGGGACTGTGCTGAGAACTGACCACCTTGTTGCTATGCCTGCTGACTCCCATCTTTCAGCCTTCCAAGCCTTGGAAGGCAGCGCTGTCGTTTGAATTTTAAATGTGGCCATGTGTTGAAAGCTGGGCCCCCGCCTGTGGCACTATTAGGAGGGAATGGAAACTTTAAGAGATGGAGCCTAGTGGGAGGTCTTCTGATCATTGGGGGCATGCCCTTGAAGGGGATAGTAGAACCCCTGCCCCTTTCTCTTTCTCTCTTCTACTTCCCAGCTATGAAAGGAGAGGTTCCGCACTACCACACATTTCCACCGTGATGTGTTGCCTCAACAGGCCCAAGGCAACCAGGCCAATCAATCATAGACTGAAACCTCCAAAGCTGTGAGCCACAACAAACCATTTCTCTTTGCAAGTTGATTATCTCATGTCTTTTGTTACGGTAACAGATAGTTAACACACTACATTTCATATTCATCCAGATTCTTGTTAAGTGAAATAAACTATTCAAAAGGGACAGATTTGGACAGCACCAGAAACATGCTTCAACTTTCACAGTTCTATCACAGCACCACAGAGTCTCACTTACATTTTCTTGGTGATAAAATGTACCGTCTTCTACCTGGCAAGAGTGGGTTTTACAGTTGTCACTCATGGTTCCTTCCACAGGTAAATTCATAGAATAGATTTCAGTGTCTGCTTGAGAATATCAGTATCTCACCTCATAATTTCTTTTCATTTTTACATTAACAGATAAAATATATATGCATTTACTGTGCACAACATTTTTTAAAGTATACACACATTGTGGGATGACTAAATCTAGCTAATTAATATATACACTGCCTCACATAATTATCATTTTTGTGGTACTCTCATCTCTCATGTCCCTCCTGATTCCACCTTTATTTGGACCTCTACCAGCTTCTGTAAGGCAGCAAAAAAATTTAAATATGAAAGCTGTTTGAGAGACCACACAATATATAGAGAGATTTGCGGTTCTACACTACCTATTAGGGGGTAAAAATTACAAACTCTAAAGGAAATATGGTCAAGGAGATGACAGCAAGATATTCATCCTACCCCAACCCTTCCACAATTAAAACTGCTCCAGCCCACTCCTCACCAACACCACGTGGCAGCTCAAAATCTGATGATTCCTCCTTCTTATGAGATGCAAAATGCTCAGAAATCTGAAGATGGCTTAAGTGGGAAGGGCAGCTAGAGACACTGTGAGGGAGATATTTTGGCTATCACAATCGAGGGAAGGGGATCCACTAGCAGGCAGAGGCCAAGGACGCTGCTAAATATCCTACCATGCAGGGCAGCTCCTTCCAAAGAATTATCCACAATGGCAGGTAAAGGAACTCTGCCTCACTGCGTGCAACTGGGGGCTGCAAACGTTCTACGGATTGAATTGACCGAGTTGTTAAATGATTCACCATTCCCATTCTGAAAACAACCACCACAAATAGCACCTGCAAATGAGCACACAGTCCTGAGAAAGCAAATCTGCCATCACATCCCTGGAGATCTCTGGATGTCCCCAAAGCAGCACAGAGAATAACTAAGAGGAAAGCAGAGAAAGACAAGGAGCCAAGGATTAAAGGATGGAGTGTGGACGAAGACAGGTTTCCTGGACTAACTGAGTTCTCATTTCTAGGAGTGACTCTGTCTTCTAAAACTGCTGGAGGGGAGGCCACATCTGAAGAAACGGGCCTGTCGGGTGTCTCTCAGGTGGAGCTCACAACAGGATGCCCTTCCCCATTCACAGACAGACTGCCACTAAGAGAAGGTGAAATTAAGGCCCAAATGCCATCTTATCAAAATATCTTGTTGTCACCAAAAAGATAGTGTTCTGATGTTGGAATGGAAGCCAACTGTCACTGGTGAAAGGCACTGTTCCCAAGGTGGAGAAGGCAGCTTCTCACCCAGAGACACTCTCCTGGCCCGTGCGCCATGCACCTCTTTATTTAACACCTAATCATCTGCAAAACAGAATCCTAATTTTCAGAGGTAGAAGGGACCACCTAGCCATCAAATGCACAAACCTTCTTGGACTATAAAAGGAAAAAATGACCAGGTCAGGAAAATAGTGGGAGAAAGAGGAAGGGAGGGCGATGGCCGGAGGAAGGGGAGGTATGGAAGGACACACTGATTTTCCATTCGGTCGTTTCCCTCCATACACTGCCACGCTCCTCCAACCAGCCTCCTCATTCCACCTCTGACCCAGCAATAATAAATGCACACTTAAAGTCAGAGCGCCACTGACAATAATAATAATAAAAGCACCTACTGTCATAATTACAATAATAATAATATTAAGCCCGTACTCCATACCAGTGCCCTCTCCTGAGGCACTGTAGGTGTGTGATCTCACTTAATACTCAAAGGCTTTGAATTTACACAGCTCTTACACCCACTTCACACATGAAAAGCCTTGCTGTATAAAGTGGATATAAAGTGAAGACGTGGCTCAAACCTCAAGGTGTCTGACTCTGTTTTTTTTAATACTACTCAAACTCTTTGTGAGACTTATAAAAAGTCCCCTCGGGCCGCGGGCCATATGTAATTATAGTGAAAGTTTAATTAGATACGAGGATGATCCTCCTACTTAGCAATACAGTGAGTCGCCATGGAACCGGGAGGAAAAAGTTTTGAAGATGACGTTGGTTTCAATTCTTGCCCAACCACAGACTAGCCGAAGGAGCCCGGACAAATTATTCTGAATCTGTTTCCTCACTTCACCAATGGGGAAACTAAGCTCACAGAACTGTTTAAAAATAAATCCATAAATGGAGATGATGCACATGAATACATTAAGCACTTTTTGAAATAAATACATTTGGGGAAATTTCTCTGAGTAAGTGACATCATTCCAGAAGCAGTTTCTTTTCATTTCATTCTACTCTTAGCAGTCCTGGCTCTGAGCTAGTGTTTTGAGATTTCCCTGCCAAACAGTTACACAAATAGATAGATGCAGCCAGGGGGAGCTGCTATTTAAAGAAATTCTCCAGTTCAAATGAAGAATTGTTTGACATGTAAATAATCAGCTCTTAATTACACAGTTTGCCAATATTTTCAAAGGACTATCTCATTAATGAGCTGCTCTGGTAGACAGTGGCGCAACAACCCGATTTTGGACATACGACATGATAGTCTGCCAGTGACTTAACCCACAATATAAAACAGACTTTGCCAACAAGGCAAGAAGGTGTGACTGAGAAGGTAAGAAAGCTGCTCGTGAAACAAACACACAATTCAGGGCTATCTCCAAAATGAGCAGTGGAGGAAAAAGAGAAGGCCTGGAGGAATTTCTCCCAGAGTGGTTGGCGGGGAGACCATCCCTGGGTATAAGCCAGGGCTCAGGGACAGTGCGGGCAACACTGCTGTCAAGGGTCTAGGCCAAGCTTCTTCGAAGTTTCTTCTATATCTATGATGGTTTCCCCTAAAAATACAGCCACACACACTAGGACTCCAGGCTTGTACACTCTCCTATGACTCAGTAAATACAATCTGTGATCCTTCTTACACAGGACCCCCTTATTCCACTTGCCAGGGCCCAGAAGGATTGGCAGAAGATCAACCACTATGGTAATGAGCGCCCCCTGCATCCACTTGTGCCTAGGAGAGGCGCCTGGGCAGGATGGTGGCCCTCAAACATGCCCACTGGGATTTCACCCAGGATAGCCTGCTTTGCTATTTCCCTTCTCTCAATTCTTGGGCAGTCCTTCCAAGTGAACCCCACCCTGTTCCTCTTGCCCAGCGTTTTTTAATGAAGCAGCGTCTAAACAGAGAGGGGCCCTAGATTCTAGTCCAAGGACCCATTTCCCTATCTAGACCTTGACAGCTCCCAGAAGATACTGAGTTTGCTTCTTATTAACTCACCTTTTTACCAAGTGAAAGTCAAGTTACCTCCCTTTCTGGGACCCAAGAGATGGTGTGGATTTTTACCAAAACTCAAGAGGAAGGCTGGAGGTGTAGCTCAATGGCAGAACTATTGTCCAGCATGCACAAGGCCCTGGTTTCCATCCTCAGCGAGGAAAGATAGATAGATAGATAGATAGATAGATAGATAGATAGATAGATAGATAGATAGATAGATGTAAAAACAAAGCATGGAAGAAGAATGTTGATGGTTCAACAATAATGTGAATGTACTTAATGCCACTGAACTATGTGTGCTCAGAAATGGTTGGGATGGCAAATCTTACATGTATTCTACCACAATTTTAAAATGCTCACAATTCAAAAGCAAACAAAAACTAAGATGATGCCACAGAGGTTATAGAAGTTTAACTCAGATTTGGCTTAGATGTCCCAGCAATTCCACTCCTAGGTTTATACCCAAAATAAATGAAAGTTATGTGTCCGTGGAAAACATGTACACAAACACTCAGGCAGCCTTGTTCCTAAGAGCTACAACATGGAAACAACCCACATGTCCATGGAATGATGAACAGATAAGATGTATAGACCCACACATACCACAGGATGTTGCTCACCCACAAAGGTACTGACACATGCTACAACGTGGACAGACCTTGAAAACAGTACACTAAGTGAAAGAAGCCAGTCACTAAGACCACTAAGACCACATGTTACAGGGTTATTCTATTTACAAGAAATGTCTCCAACAGAAACAGAAAGGAGATGAGTGGTTGCCTTGGCCGGGGGCAGGGGAGGTGGAGGGGATGCAGGAAGGGAATGGAAAGGGACTATGAATGTAGGTGGGGCTAAGGGATGAAATTATTCTGAAATTATGGTGATGGTTGCAGAACTCTGCATATACTAAAACTCATCAAATGTACATTTTAATGGGGGAATTTTATGGTATGTAAATTGTATTTAAAAAGCTGCTGAAAAGAAAGCTAAGAGGAACCCATTCCATGAGCAACTACAGTATCATTTTCCTATTGATCGTGCCCCAGCCGACCCAATACCTTCTACAGCAGCTCTGCTGTTACCGCGGCGCTCTCTCCCACGTGCTTCAATTCAGCTGCAAGTCGAAACTCATCGCCCACCCCACCCCACCCCCAAATCAATAATTATGACTCCAGCTACAGCCGGTAAGAGGTTCTCCACTCTATGCACACAGCCGTTTATTATATGTAACAGCCGTTTTGCTTTGAGAGTTTCAGGAATGTGGAATTAGCTCCTATTTAATAAACCCTCCCTACCGGCACTGCCTCATCTTTTATTGTTGTTCCGTTGCGAATACAAGCTCCAATCTCAACACGCAGCTTGAGCAGTTCATGGTGACAGGGCACAGAATAAAATTAAGGAATATTGCAGCATTTGTTGGTTTAAATAATGTAATATATAACATACAGAGTTTCTAAGCTTTTAGCTCCAACAGTGCAGGGGAGAGGGAAATCCTCATGGGGTGTGCCTGTGGTCCCAGATCAGAGAAAATGAAATGGCTTTAAGAGGTAATGAGAAGTTTTTTGTAAAAGCTCATCAGGCAGTAAGAAACAGAGCCATCTCTTGGCCCCCATACAGTACTGTTTCCAGAGGCCATCAAAGGGCACTCTGAGGGCAAATAAGCCACCAGGGAGGCTGAAAGAAACACCCAGCTCAGTGAGGCAGAGGCAGATGCGGAAACACTTTCCACACTGAAAGTTAGGAATGCACACAGGGCTTGGTCACTGCCTTTCCACTGCCAAAGCGCACCTGACCATGACTTCTACAATACACCTGGGAGTGTGGAGCTGCTGAGTAGAACACCCTGCAGGCAGTTCCACCCACTCCTTCCCTCCCAGGAGGCACCTGGGACAGTGTGGCGGAGGCGCTAAAGATGCCCATAAAGACAAACCAGCCTGGATGTGGCCTGGAGCCCAGGCGGGTGGCACAGGTCCAAGAATGAGGAGCTGGAGCAGCCCCGTCAACACCGAAAGGAATTAAGCAAGCGCTTGCAAGCCCTGCTGCTGAATTTCTGTACTTCTTTTATAGACTTAAGAGTAATTTGTTCTTCTGCAGCTAAAGCATTAGCTGGTTACTACAGTTGCACACAGGAACAGTTAGGGACTATGCGAACAGGAAGTTATGGAATGTGGAGAGTCAGGTGCCCCTGAGCTCAGGGAACGGTTTACGCCTCAGAGTTTCCATGGGGAGAAGAAGGTGGCTGGGCATCCCACATACCTGGCATACGCTGACCAAGACTTCACTGACAACTAGCTCTGCTCTCTTGTGTAAAATGATCCCAAGAGGCTACATAAGAAATATGAAATAATCAAGTAATGCAGTGCCAGGCAGGAATGAAAGCTGATCTAATCCGTTCCAATCCACAGTCTTTGTGGTATGTACACCATCATTAATATTTTTCCCTCTTACTCACTTAAACAATTTTTTTTAAAAAACTACATATTACTCTCATAAATGGAGCACAACCAAATTATCAGAAGTCAGATTAAACTCATCTCCATCACCCAATTTCAGAGGCAGCTGCCTTGCCAGGACCCTGAAGGCTGTAGCCTAGGATGCCCTTGATGTGTCTCCTATCTACCTTTTTCTAATTCACTTTGGGGTTTAACACACCATTAAAACAGAAACGTGTGTGCCATCCCTAAAACCATCTTGCAGAACAGAAGCCCCCACAGAGCAGTTAGGCAAACTACAGTCTGCTCCAGGAACTGGAAAACTACGGCACATGGCCTGATTTAATATTGACCCTGAATGAAGAATGGCTTTATTTTTATTTCAAAGTTCACACTTTAAAAGGTAACAAAAGGGCTGGGGTTGTGGCTCAGGGGTAGAGCACTTGCCTCACATGTGTGAGGCACTTGGTTCGATTCTCAGCACTACATATAAATTAAATGAATAAAATAAAGGTCCATCAATAACTAAAAAAATTTTTAAAAAAGATAACAAAAGAGGAGGAGGAAGAAGGAAAAGATGATCACGCCTCAACAAAGACACACGTGGCTTGCAAACACTGACATACTTGTGACATGGCCCTTTACAGAACCTGCTTGCTAAACCCTGAGCTTGTCTGTGCCTTTATTTCTCCACAAGACAACTCAAGTTCAATTCAAGTACGCTGAGTGGCTTGGAGGCTCTGACACAGGTCTTCAGGCTTCTGAGTGAAGGAAGATTACCAAAGAAGCTGCCAGTACCAATGCTTTCCAAATGCTGCCTGTCCGGTCACTTTGACATTTTAAGAATGTCTTGTCTAAAGGAAAAAAAAAAAAAAAGCATGGGGCTGCATAACTCATTAACTGGTTTTGTCCTCAACTCCACTGAAGGTGCCCAGCATAGTGCTCCTTGCCTGAAAACACATCCGTTGGTCCCCAGAGCCACTTCTCCACTCAGGTGGGTTTTCACTCAGGCTCACCTATCTGCATCCTCGTCTCTCTGGGAAGACAGGAGGAGGGAGGTGAATAAATGAGGCCCCACTTCAAGGTGTCTGATGTTACATCACGCGTCCACACAGCCAGCTGCAGTCACCAACTCTCCTCCAGGTCTGGAGGTGCCCAGACCCTCTCTCACTACCCTAGGCTACTGACACCCGGCGCTGCCTTTATAATTAGTTGTTTTGCTGAACTCATCTCAAATTGCCCACTTTGAGAATGCCATCTGTTCCCTGCGGGGCCCCTGATGGCTAGTGTTAGGGACAGTGAGCTCTGGATGACTGTAGCTACTGATGACAACTCCTAGAAAGCAGTCCCATTCCAAGGAAGATGGTTTGGCAGTGTGAAATACTCAAACAGCCTCCTCCCTGTTACGTGAGCTGTTCCTAAACCAAGTACACCAATAGCCACTACCGAGGTCTCAAAAGTACCTAGAGTCTAGTGAACATTACTACACATGGTATTATCAAAAGAAATGTTTTTTTTAACTCAATTTAACCGAATGACATCTGAGCAGCTGGTATGCTGCAGACACATTGCTAGGCCTTTCGTGTTCTTAGAAACTCAGCCGTCAAGCCGCATTTCATAAATGAGAACACAGAACCTCAAGTGGTGAGCGGTGGTGCTTACCCGAGCTGAGTGGCTGGGGCAGGCGTCATCCCAAAGTTCTCTTCAGTGAGCCTGAGTGCCACCTTGGGTCCACCTTCAAGGTTGGCCAGGCCTCAGCCAGACACACCTCTCAGCTACCTAATCTGTCCAGATGTCCTGGTCACATTACAGTAATAAAAGGAAAACCAGGACCAGGGATGAAAATTTTCTCAAATAACAGAAAATCCCCGGCAGCCTCATGCATATAACTGCAGCACCTAGAAGGGCCAACAGGTGAGAATCTCTAGCAGAGCTCTACCTGAGTGTGAATCCTGGGTAGGTCCAGTCACGTCTTTTCTACGGCATTAAAGAAATGACCAGTATGCTACATGCAGGGGTCCCTCTCCCGAACCTTCTCTGCTCTGAACTTGGCATGGACAAGGATACCAGGGCCTACTGTGGGTCTGGCATCTCCTATCAAACTACATCATTTGAAACGGATTGTACACTGAATGGAAGAATTTTCATGTCACATTTTTATCAGCTCACAGATCTGAAGAGGTATCAGAAACCATGCCTGCCTCTGGCTGTGTGACCTCAGACAAGCCACTAGGTGTCTCTGTTTCAGTTTTCCTACATGAAACAGGGATAATGACTTAGGTTTGTCCAACAACACCTCCATCCCTACCTCATGCCTATCTTGTTCCTAATGTGAGGATCAAGAGGCAGAGGCAAGAAAGAGGTTAAAATCTCAGATTAAACTGGGGAAAGTTTCAGGGGAAGTTACTTAACTTCTTTGAGGTTACTCTTTCATCTCTGCAAGATAAAGAGGGTCAAAAGAATTAATGTGTGCAAAGTACTGAATGCACCAGGCACTAGTGAGTTCAAAAAATTTGCAGTAGTATTAATTTCTTAATCTATGACAGGTCTTACCATTAGTCAACTTTAAAAATGCTATAAAGATTAAGTACCCAAATAACTGATTTATAGCATGAAGATATTTTGTAATTGACAAAACACTACACAAATACGTGGTTTAAAATTTTAAATACTCATGTATAACTAATTAGAACACATTTTAAAACTTTAAATTACAAGGGCTAGAGATGTAGCTCAGGGGTAGAACGCTTGCCTAGCATGAAGGAGGCCCTGGGTTCAATCCCCAGAACTGCAAAATAAAATAAAATAAAAAGCTATTAGTTTTATTTCCATCTGCACTAATTCAGAAGGCACAAGATTTGAGGGCTATTGTCTGGAAATATTAAAACTGACTTTAAACTATTGAAAATATAAACTGTAAAAGTATAACTAATAATGACTCAGGTTTTAATATCTAATTTTTATTTCAAAATAGTTAGAAATCTGAATATCCCAGTTTCTGTTGCACTAACAACCAAAGCCCTTTCTGCCCTTGGCCATGACCTGGGGTGTTGGCAGTGACAACCTTGATGGCCACCTTGAATGTCAGCGTGTGCCACTCAGACTCAGTGAAGTAGGCATACGTCACCTGCCGTGGGTAACACTCCAGCCAAAGCCCTCTTCACCTCACTTTGGCTTGGGCCAAATGTGGAAGCTTGAACTTTCATTAAGAAAATGAAATGGCTTTACCAGTTCCTCCATAAGGTGGCTTCTCCAGTTTCTTTCACTCTGAAGTCAGGCAGAAGAAGAATGGCCAGCGGAGAGAGGCCACTTTGCTCCTTCCAGGAGGTCTGGACAGTCACAAAGCCCAGTTATTTGTTTTGCCAACCTGTGTATACATTGAATGGAAATGTCTGTTTCCACATCCCGCTTGACGTCTCCAAAGACAGATGATTAAAGAGTAACTGTGAGGCATTTGTGTTTTCACTCATGCCCTCCAGCCTGGTTGTTAAGCAACCTCGCTTCCTGCCTTTTAACCTACATTTCTGTCCACTTATCATCCACTCTTTTTTGTTGACCTTTATGTGTACGATGTTGCTTCAGAAACCTTTTTCAAAGGAAAGGTCAAAATAAAAAGTCACGGGGAAGGATGCCAGGTGGACAGCAGCCAGGGAGGCAGCACCCAGACCTGAGGCTACCAGTGACACATTGACACAGGCACAGGCAGGTGGACAGGGCTGGTTGATGCCTGTGGACTCCTGAGCACAGCCCAAGCGCAGCATGCTGTCCGGCCTACCTGCAGGCAGACAAGCCTAGTACACAGCCCAGGTCCCCAGAGGCAGAGGTAGGATCTTTCACTCAAGAGTCACTGACTGCATCTTCTCCTCCATGCACACCCTGTTAGCAACTGTGGGTGACAAAAAAAAGGTGTAGATATGTTCCCTGCCCCCAAAAGGCTTATGATTCAACTGAGGAGAAAAGACATACAAAAAGGCACAGGGACAGCAAAGGAGAATGTCAGAAAGACTGAGGGATGGGAAACTGAAGGCACTGCTCAGGAGTGACTGCGCTGGGATATGGAAGAAGGAGGAGGAAAAAGATGGTTGATAGACTGGAGTGAGCAGATGCAATCAGTTATGGAATATGAGGGGCAGGAGGCAGGAAGGAGTCAAAGGTTAACTCTCAGATCTCAAATCTGGATGACTAGAAGAAATCCCAAGTTTGGATTTGCAAGCACTGAGTTTCAGCTGACAGAGGAACCTAGGCGAGACACTGTGACCCTGCCACTTAGACCCCACCAGTGCTCTCTTTGCTCTGGCTCATAATCTACAAAGTGATGGAAAGCTTGTAAGAGAAGAGAGTATGTAACGTGGTTGAAGGCTGGTGGTTGAAGACTGGAAAACTGCTCTCAGCACTGCGCAGAGGAGCCAACCAACTCAATCAACTAGGAACAACCAACACGCATCACAGGCAAAGGCCAAGCCCACCTGGTCAAAACGTACATGTGCAAAATTTGATGGAAGAAGACTGGACACTGAAGGAACAAGAGACACAAAAGAAAACAGTAGCAAAAGCTAAAATCCACTGGAGTCATTTGCTCTGGACAAATGGCTGATAGAGGCAGAAGAAACTTCCATAAAAACATAACTGGAAAACAATCTACCCTGGTAAGAATAACTTCATGAAAAATGAAAAGTTTAAATGGTCTATCTGTGCTCTAAAAACATGAAACCTTACACTGAAGTCCACTTAGGAAATTATTTTCACTGAAAATGCATCCAAGAGGACCTGTTTCTGATAAAATATTTCTCTTCCTAAGAGTCAAAATATCTTCAGATCAGGCTAGGGCTGTAGCTCAGTGGTAGAGTGCTTGCCTCGCATGTGTAGGGCACCGGGTTCGATCCTTGGCACCACATAAAAAATTAATTAATTCATAAACAAAGATATTGTGTGTTCATCTACAACTAAAAATATATTTTTTAAAAATCTTCAGATCAAAAAAGTGTTGTCCAAATGCCCTGTGTTCAGGAAAGCAGATGGAAATACTTGCCCTGCATCTGGGTATGTGAGAATCAGAACCCAGGACTAGAGATACTGGCTCACCAGAGGCAAGCGCTGCTGGGAGAAGCTCCCGGAGGGGTCAAGAAGGCTGTCAACAGGACCAAGGGAACAATCACATTTCAGAAGGAAAGTATCACAATAACAAAGGGGAAATGAGCCATTCTGAAGACTTCAAAGGCAGGTAGACTCCTATGTCACCAAAGGGTGTCCAATTCCACCTGCTGCCCTTAAACCCCACACTCTTACCTTGCCAAGTGTGCCAAGAGCCAGGCAGGGAACACCTTGATGGTAACCTAGTGTGCAGCCATCACATCTGATAGAGGACAGCCCAGTTAAATCTGAATATAAGTATGTCCCAA
Source organism: Geosciurus inauris (assembly GCA_004024805.1). Lineage (NCBI taxonomy): Eukaryota > Metazoa > Chordata > Mammalia > Rodentia > Sciuridae > Geosciurus > Geosciurus inauris. The sequence continues at coordinate 97,616 of PVHX01000282.1, forward strand.
ATATATCATAATGTCCCAAGTATGCCAACAAATAGTCTTTCAGCATTAAGAAGTCATACTAAAAAAAGTATCCACTACTAACTTACGATTCAAATTTAACTGAGTATCTTTTATTTGTTATGTCTTGGTGTTGAGAGCGCAAGTCCTCCACTCTCACTCATTCTGGACCAGAGCGAATTGTCTGGGCCAGGAGCCTGACTGTCACAGATGGATCTCTGAAAGGCACTTTGCAAACCACTCTAATAAGCAATGCCTGCCTTATGTGACAAGCCCTCTCGTCTGCTGAGTTCATAGGAAGCCTCCTTCGACAGACGCAGAAAAGGGAAAACTATAGAAAAGAGAACGGCCAACCCTATGAAGTAACTCAGAGACACAAGAAAGGGTGAGAACTGAAAACAGATCCCTAGATTGCCTAATTAGAAAAAGGGGCAGCTCTGAGTAACGTTAGCATAGTGGTCACAGTTCAGTGTCCAAGGGATGAAAACTAGTAGCAAGAGCCTGACCTTCTCTAGAGCTCACTTAATTATAAGGAAATGGGGTTCAAGGCCAACTGCCGTGCTATCACGTATCTGCAGAACCTCAAGGAATGACTGGGCAAGAAGTTTGGTAACTCAGAGTGAGCACCTGTAAAGCACCTGGCCAATGTTCGCTGAAGGAATGAATAAAAAAATGGATGCTGGAATTCTCAAAGAGCCCACTTTGAAATTTAAACTCTTACAACTGAAAACTAAGTCTAGAGTAAATCTCGACATTTTACAAAGCATCTAATACTTTTTACTCTTTAACTAGTCTGTCTGATGAGGATTATTTCCAGAGCCTGTGCTGGCCCTACACCAAACAAATGAATAAAACACCTGCCACCCGACCTGATGGAACACATGGTCAGTTCACATAACAAAGCAGAGGAGCAAGGCCACCACCTCCCAGGATGCATTTTTTTCCCCATTTTTTGTGTAACTGTTGCAACTGTCCTTTAGTTAGGGGGAGCAGGAACAGTTAAGAACAAACATCTAAGAACACCACAATTTTCTTACTTATTATTATTTATTTTTATTCAACCCAGTGCCAATTTCTCTTGATCTACGTTGGAAGAATTCCCAGGGACACCTTATCAACACAATAAACCCCAAAAAAAAAAAAAAAAAAAAAAGATAAAGAGCAGGAGAGAAGATGACGACAACATATATTTTTAAAAGATAATACTGTGCACTGCTTCTAACTTAATGATAAATCCCCAGTATATTTTCTATATTTCAAAAAGAACTTATTTGCTTTGCTACTGTGAACAGTCCACCCTGCCAAACAGCCCAAATTTAGAATATACAAACAAATAGCGCCTGGACCAAGGGAAAGTATATTTAGCTTTTGGATATAGTATTAAACACTACTTGACATAAAATAAATACACCATGCTTCTAGCACTAAACTGTTAGGTGTTTTATGATACAGCTAAAAGAATTAAGGTAAAAATGAGTTTATGTGCAAGTTAATCCATGTTTTGTGCCACTGCCCCAAAAATTCAGATTCCAAATGTAGTCTATGTTCTTTTTCAACATGGCACGAAGGAACATATTTGTTTGAGGGAAAATGGTGGCCTCTGTGGGGCCATGCAACTTCCAAAGAAGAACCCATCAGCCAATCAGCTCCCTATTCAGAGCTGAAGATGGATTTTTAAAATTTCATTGCCACCGATATTATCAATGTTTAGTCTTCCTCGTGATCCAGAATGGGCATGAACTCATGGGGCTGGCAGAGTCATCCTGAAATACAAAGCCTTGTGCAGATAGAAAGAACCACCCAAATAGCTCAGATAAAAATGATCAATTTTCTAACAGCAGGGAACTAGCTAATGTAACCGACATGGTCTCACAATCAGAGGTCAGTCCCTTGCTTCTTGGAGTCACAAATTCTCCTGACTTTCCAAAGGCCAATATCAGCAGTACCAACTTCAAATCAAACTTAAGCTTTGGGGAACTGCAGACAGTCAGAGAAGGCAGAGAGGGGGTCATTAGGGAGAAGAGGCTTTACCTGTGTATTTGTGGAGAAGCCTTGGTAGGAGAGAGCCCAGCAGGCTTTCTGGTCAATGGATGTACCATCTCCAGCACCATGATAAAGTAAATGAAGAATAAGGAGAGGGCTGGGGCTGGGGCTCAGTGGCAGAGCGCTTGCCTAGCATGGGTGAGGCACTGAGTTCCACCCTCAGCACCACGTACAAAAATAAGCAAATAAAATAAAGGCATGCTATCCACCTACAACTACAAAAAAATTTAAAAAAAAAAAAAAAAAAGAATAAGGAGAGACAGAAAGAGGTAATATCTACTGCCCAATTGCTACGTGTGCAGGACCATGCTGGGAAGTGGCCAGCCATTCCCTTGATTCCCAGGCCCCCAGAAAGTGGCAGAGGAAGGCTGGAATTGGTTCCTACATCATGTCCATGCCAGAGCCAAGGTTTGGCACCGACATCCCTGTCCTTCCACTTGCCATCCAGGTAGTTCCCGTTCAGAGGAGTCCTTGCTTCTGGCAGGTCACCTCCAGTGCTGGGTTCATTACTTGAATTCTTTAATTACCCGAATATAAGTGTTAATGTGAGTCTTTACAAAATTATTATATTCAGAGCACAACACAAGGCCCATTCTAGAATTCAAATAAAATTCCATATGTAATGTGGTCTTCTTTAACTGTGGTCTGAGGTGCTAGTGGTAGAATGAATCTGATGGGTAGATAAGCTCGAGGCAGCCACCTTCTCTCCAATCACCTGTGCTCCTGACAGCGTCTCAGCCTGTCCTCCACAGCTCGGGCTGGTGGCCTGGCTGGAATCCAGATGACTCTGAACTCCCACCCCAGAGGGTCAGGTTTAGCACAAGCAGGGCCTAGACTACACAGGCTCCCACCCGAGGAGCTAAAGCTCCAGGCAGGGCGTGGGTGGGGCCGTGTGCTCCAGACAGAGGTAGCAGGCAGCACTCCCCTGGAGTGTGGCTCTACGAAATCTCAAGTAACAGAGGACATGGGGAAGAGAGGGCAGGTGGCTTTCCTGGAATTTGCCTCCAAGAGGGGGTTCCTAAGTCAAATGAAGAGAGCAGTGTCCATCCTGGGGTACAACTCTCTCTACAATGCCAAGAGAATGCAAAAAAGCTCAGATGGGGTCTTGGGGACCAAGTTTACCCCCCGCTCCTTTCCAAAACCCGTTTGGGAAGCCAAGAACATAAGAAATAATATCCCAGTCAAACCACTCTGGCCAAACATCCTGTCTTTGGACAAGTTCACAAAGCAAGCTTTGTGAGCAGGCACGCCCCATGAGAGCACTGTCAAAAGAGTCCTGATAAACTCCAAACACTCCTGGCTCCTGCGTACTGTGCAGCCACAACCACATTCTTCGGGAGCCGATCTCCCTGTCCCCCAACGTTTTCCAGGTTTGATCAGTGTGTTACAAGCTAGACAGTCTTGTTTGCATTTTATTTATTCCCAAACATTTGCAAGACCAGACAAAGGACCCACGCTGACTTCCGAAGCTGGTTGGTAAGTGTGGTTCATTTTGCTGTGGCCCATGGCATTTGAAACTCTGATCCCATCTCTGACCCATAGGGATCTCAAATCTTCCAGCCAACTCTTAGGAATGCTCTGCTATCCCCAAACAAAAGTCAAGGCTTCCTTTGGGGCTGGCAAACTAGACATTTCCTCCCTTGTGTAACACAACCCTTATCACATTTCTGCCCAGAGAGCAGATATTGAAGACATCTGAACTTGGGCTGCACAACTGAGGTGTTTTGTTTCTGCTTTTGTTTTTGTTTTTTTCCCAAATCTATTTGCCATCCTCTGTCCTCCAGCAAACCTTCCCTGAACTGAGGGCACAGCTCAGTGCATGTTCCTCCACACAAGGGGGGTACAAGGGCGTGTTGTTTTTATACACACACATCTGCATGTGAGTAACAATGCCCTGTCATGGCTGGATCAGACTTGCTCAGCGAATCTAAAAGGACCCTGGCAAAATGTTGAGGCCAGTGAAAAGCACCAGGTGTCCCACACTCTGCCTCCAGGCTGAGTCTATCCAGGAGTCCAGGAAAGGCCAGGGAGCAGCTGCAGGGGCTGCTATAGGGGCAAATGTGGTGCAATCTCCCTGCAACTACAGTTTCTTCCTGGACAGGACAGACAGCTGCTGGATCACAGTGGGTATCCTCTTGTCCTATACCTTTTATTAACCAGATACTCCTAGTGCTCCATACCCCTGAGGAGCTGTATTCAGTCCCTGCCCCAGGGCTGACAAGAGTGCTCTCATTCTGAGAAACAAGATTCCCTTCCATACTCTTTCCCTTTCCTCTGCATGCAGGACCTGGAAGCAGGCAGGAACCCCTCTCTTATCTTTTCATAGTGTCCTTTTCTTTATTCTGCTAGGGAAAAGTCCATAGCTCAGGAGGGCAGGGGGAAAAGCAGAAGCCAGAGGACTATGAAGCATTTCCCAAAGGCGTTTCAGGCACAAGGCAGCTTTTGCTAGATTTTTCGTTACAGAGCTTCAGCAGGGCTTGACTGCGGCTGCAATGCTTCACCCTCAATCCAAGCAGCGTGGGTTAACACAGGCGAGATTTCTTTCCTTTCCCTTTGACGAGGCCTATGTGTGGGTTTCTTTGTTTGTTTTATGTGTGTGTGTGTGTGTGTGTGTGTGTTTTATGTAGAGACAGGGTCTCACTGAGTTGCTTAGCGCCTCGCCGTTGCTGAGGCTGGCTTTGAACTCGCGATTCTCCTGTCTCAGCCTCCCTAAGTGCTGGGATTACAGGCGTGAGCCACCGTGCCCGGTTTTGATGTGTAGGACTGGCTCATAAGTCTTTTGAAAAAAGCCTCTGTCAGGCTTCCTCTCTGGTGAGATAGTTTGGGGCTAAAACTTCTCATGGCCTATCTTGATGTTCCAGCCCTCCCCAGGAGACACCTCGCACAACAGAACCCTGCTGCCCAGCTCAACCTGACACCAGGAAAAGGGCTGACCGTCATGAATGGAGAAGCATCCACGAGCCGGTGATCAGACTGTGAAATGCTGGGTCCAATATCACTCACTCCACAAGGGCAACGAGGAAGCATATCATTCCAATTGGCAGAGGCTCTTCTGGAATATTCCTTTGAGGGCGCACAAGTGTGATGAACCCCATGGACACTGGCTCCAAGTGCCTTACCCCCAAATCCCGCTTCACAAGAGTCATTGTGCCCCTTCTGGGAGTACCAGTGCCCTGCTCGACATTTCTGGGCCTACACAGACAAAGCCAAGGTTCTCAGTGGCAATCATTCACATCCTCACACCAGACCTCCTGTCCCCACTACACCCGATCACTTTTCCCACTAGACACTCACTTTCACACGTCACCAGGCCACACAGTGCTCTTCCATGGATCCGTGATTACGGAATGTCACCTCTTTTCCTTTTCAGAGCTGGAAATCCCAAAGAAAGTAACATCCTAACACAATCCCTTCTAAAGCCGTAAGCCAAAAAGGTGGCCCTGAGCATGTGACTTGCCCAGGGTGGCAAGAATGCGCAGCATGGTGGTCTATGTGCTTTGTGCTTCCAGGTCATGTGTAAGTCACTGACAGGGCAAGTCTGGGGTAGAGGCACATCTAAAGATGGCCTCAATTGGAAGACTGAGAAGAGTGTGGCGAGCCCAGCGGGGGACAAGAGAGGTGACCTGTCTGGATTTTCAGGTTCTAAAGACCCATCAGGGCCAGGGCCTGCTAAGAGTCCAGGACTCTTACACCAAGTTTCTTCCAACCTTCACCACACCCAGTCTCCCAGTACCTTCATTAATGTACACCCTTTCCTGAGACCATCTCATGTGTGACTCTCCGGGTTTCCAGTCCTCCAACACTGGTGCAATACACACCTCACGACGGGTGGCATAACCTTCTCCTTCACGGGCATTTTTCACACTTCTGAACACGTCTTAATCTCTTCCCCTGGCTGCTTCACTGAATAATCATGACACATGTCTTCAGCTGACTGATCCCCCATGCAAGGTGACAAGTGCTATAAAGCAGAGGGACTATTCATGAGCCCAACAGAATACTTCCATCCATGCAATCTGTTTTCCATCTTAATGCCTGGTGAGGCGAATAAACAGTATGCACCTTTTAAGTGACTGAAAAGTGTACAACAGGTGATCATAAACTACCTCTAAATTCCTACAAGAAGTACCATAAAAAACTAATCTGATTTTCCCCCGAAACAAGGCCATGATGGGATTTCTATAAAGTTAACACTTGCCTGGTGCAAAATTCAGAAGCTGCCAAAGGGCACAGAATAAATCCTAAGTCCCTCCACTCCCAACCCCACCACATCCACAACCTGCCTGGAACAGGCAGTCTAGGAGTGATGACAAGTTTCAGATTTTGAAGAAACATGTAAATGACATTTCTTTTGATTTTCCTGCTCTTCTTAATTATTTTTATTTTACGTTTTGTAAATGGTATTTTTATATCCTATTCAACAAAAAGCCTCTAATGAGTATATGAGTTAATGAACTAAACCACACTGCAAAACTAAAAGTCACATACCTGCATTTCATAACAGTCTATTTCCATGCCCCCCACCACTTTCCTGTGAGAAGGTACAAGAACACCACTTAGATTAAGAAATTTCAGGGAACTTCTTGGCATTTCCACAGGCGTGTACAGCAGAACATTTCGGAAGCTTAGGGCCACATCAAGGCTCTTTAAGAAACTATTCTGTTTTACCCCCTTCAAATTTCTCTATGCCAACTCATGTGCCTGGCAGAAAGCTTTGAACTCAATGACAGACTAATACAGCCAAGGTTTAGTTATGAGCTATGAGTATTTCAAGTCGAATCTCTCCCCCTGGCAGAGTCCAGCCCCTCCACGGAGGTAGAAAACGTTGGGAACTATGCCCAACACTCCTTCTCCCATTATCCATCCCTTCCTGAGATTTCTTAAGAACCAAGCATAAGTAAACCGCAAGGAGACTTAACCACAAGGGCATATACCCAAATGTGTGCCAGGTCTTCCAAGTGGCAACCTAGTTTCAGGTCTTCTGAACAGGGGGCCCTGAAACCTGGCAACCCATGCCAGCTCTGTCAACACCATGGCCACCCCCACAGGCCCTCTCCAAGCCAGGTTCATCTTCCCCCTCGCCCATCCTTAATTAGAAAGTTCCTGCATCTGTCTCTTCCATGAAGAATTTCCTGACTAAGAGGAAACATGTAGAAACCTCTCCTTAGCTCATTTCACCACCCCTCGGTCTTCTGAAAAAATCACTCTGCATGTTAATTGACACCTACTCTTTTACCAGCAAAGGAAAGACACATTGATGTGCAACCTCAGGAATGGGATTTTTCATCTGGCAGAAACCTCTCTGAAGCCTGAAGGTTAATTAACCCTGCAGACACCAATCCTACTGGGGTTCCCATTGACTCAGCCTGGCGATAGCCCTGAAGCTTTGATCCTCAACCCTGCCTACAAAGTGGGAATCCATGGCTCTCCATTTTCACGCAGGTAAACTAAGGCACAAAGTTGCCGCTGATCACACAACAGGGACCTCCTGAAACAGAGCTGCCTGTCATTCAGCACAACCCTCCCCTCCATGGGGGTTCCTGAGTCCCCGCATTTCTGTGTCTTCCTGCAGCATTCCCTCCCCGTCCTCGCTGTCAGGCCCTCAGCTATCAGTTCTCACCACTGCCAGCAGCCCCACTTCTGCAGTGGAACTCATCAGTTCCTATCTGCTGTAAACAGATAAGCAGGCTGGTCAGAAATGAAGGCACAGACTATGAATGGGCCACCATGCCCCTTCAAAGGCACTAACATAAGTGGCCATTGGACAGGAAATTCTTCAGTTCAGTTGAAAGGGCATTTTTTTTTTGGTACCGGGGATTTAACTCAAGGATACTCAACCACTGAGCCACATCCCCAGCCCTATTTTGTGTTTTATGTAAGGACAGGGTCTCACTGAGTTGCTTAGCGCCTGGCTGTTGCTGAGGCTGGCTTTGAACTTGCGATTCTCCTGTCTCAGCCTCCCAAAGTGCTGGGATTACAGGTGTGCGCCACAGTGCCCGGCTGAAAGGGCACTTTTTGAATGTCTACTCTGCACCAGTCACTGCTGCAGGTACAGAAGACACAAGGACAGATGTGGCCTGAGGTGTTTCAATCCATGGTTTTCCTAGATGATTGCAGGTTCCAACATTTTCTATGGGTTTGCCACTCCAGGTGATCCTGGAGTTAGATATGCAATCTCTCAGAAACCATCTGGGCCTCCTGAATCAGAATCTGAGTTTCAGCAAGATCCCCAGGGGAGGATTTGTACATAACCCTGGTCTAGACCCAGAATTTGACTTTAAGATAGGAAAGGCCCTGTCATATTATGCAAAATACTTAAATGCTTAAGGAGATATAGTCCTTCCTTTTATCCTTCTTGCCGGCCCCCATTGGCACATCTGTTCAGTCCCTATACACCCACCTACCTACATGGCCTTTAGTGATGAAGGAATGATAGAAATAATGAAGAGTCACATCACAAAATTCACCCAATATGCACAATTACAATGGAAATTCTTCCTGTTTTGTGTGCTACATTTCCAGAAACAATATACCACAGTTAGTCTTGCCCTAGGTTTAAATTTTTACTTTTATTAGTGTACACCTTGCATCTTTGAGAGCATCCTTTCACGAAGTCCAGACCTAATAGGAATAGGGCCCTCAGGCATTAGGCAAGGGAGCATGCACCATGCCCACACTCACTATCCAGAGGGCACAAAATCCTGCCAGTTCGAGGAAATCTAGTAGCAAGAGCAATTCTAGGAGCAGGGACAAGAATTAAAATGTCTGTGTCTATTCATTTGGACTTGGGGCAGCACTGCTTGCTCCCACAAAGCATCAGTGTTGAGGGGTCCCATTCTCTCCCTCTCTCCCTGCCTTCCAGTGCCTCTCAGGGCAAAATGATACTCCTTCCTTTGCATAACTGAACCCCTCACTGGAAAGAGACAGCTCTGGATGCCAGAGCCAGAAGCCCCTAAGAGGCCCCAGCTCTCCCCACCAACACAAAAGCTTATACAGTGGCACAGCAAGATCTCCTTTGCAGAGGTTCCAACAGGACAGTTAAGGGGCAGCCAGGTACAATAGGAATGTGACTCAAATTCATGTTGAGTGTTATTCTCCACTGGGCACTGCCCCAACTCAAAATCACCCAAGAAAAATAGTTGCACTCATCAAACCAAAGATTCACAGGCATTCAGTGATTAGGCCTACTCCCTGCTGCAAATTAGTTGTGATAACTTTCTAAATTCTGATTCCATCAAAATCTAAGACCAGTAAGATGAACATTCTCCCAGTTCAGGACAATTACTCAAAGAATTAATAAAATTTCTTACTTAACACCTCCCCAAGAAGGCCCTTTAAGAAGAAAGTAAACGGGGGGCTGGAGTCGTGGCTCAGTGGTAGAGTGCTCGCTTGGCACACGTGAGGCACTGGGTTTGAGCCTCAGCACCACATAAAAATAAAATTAAAATATTGTGTCCACCTGCAACTATAAAACAAAATTTTTTAAAAAAAATTAAAAAAGAAGGAAGTAAATGGAAAAAGAAATGTCTTCTAACAAGTATTTTTAAAAAAAACCAAAATGGCTGTTAAAATTCGATATTATAGATGTGTGGGGTATCACCCAACTGCAATTAAAGATTATCACTTATTTCAAATAATACTGATATGTATATAACAGCATAAAACCAAATTTATGAGGTTCCTTCTCAAATACTAACAGTGGTGGTAATATTTATAACTTATATATGCATTTTTTAAAAGACTGTAAATTAAGTGCTCTGAATTCTTACAGCAAATTTATTTTTATTGAGCATAGTAAATAACAGAGGTTTACGAGGAACAAGGACAGATATTTATACATTGTTTTAATAAACTAGGGCAATTTATTTTGTGCTAGTTCTGTTGAATCACTATGACCTTGTTCAGTGGAATCAACTCCCTTGATTTACAATTGTTTTAAGAATTGTATACATGGCCTTTGTTATTTAAGAATACTTATTTGCTAAGCCAAAATAAAATTCAAACACTTCTTAAGCAAAAATCCATTCAACCTTTCCAAGAACTATTAAATAATATAATTGTCATTGCTAATGTTGTATTTGCAATACTCTGTTCAACTTTAATCAAAAATAAACTTTTCTATAAAAGCATCTTTTTCCTGTTCTACTCACAAATCCTTAACTCTGAAAGAAAAGGCCAACTTTTCAGACATGTTCTTCCTCAAATCACAGTGAAAGAAATAAACTCAAGGATATTCAAAGTACTGAAATTAATAATGTAAGGACCATTTCTGAAGAAACATACATATATCCTGACCAGGCCACCTCTGAAACAGAGCTGATGACAGAATTACTCAGTTTGCATACTCAAAGCAAGCCGGGAAATTCACAGGTGCCCTGTAAACCTGCTTACCTGTTGGGAATCATCACATGGAATAATGTCTAGTTCAGAGAGAAACTCTCACCACAAAAGAAGCCTCAACTGCACAATTTTCTCCTCCCAGAAGGGTCTAGACAGAGAATTACTCCTGTTCCCTCTAGTGCTAGCAATGGACCTGAGATCCGGGACACCAGTAGTAGCAGTTTGCAGGCTAGGTGCATCCAAGCCTGGCAGAGTTCTGCAAATTGGAATTTGCCACTCGGAGCACCCTCTCTTTTTTAATATTTTTAGTGAAATAGAAAACAATAAAAATTGTCAAGAGTTTTAGGGGTATAGGAAAGTGGCAGAGCTCTTGCCTAGCATGTGTGAGGCCCAGGTTCCATCCTTAGAACCATTAAAAAAAATAAGTAAAATAAAATTATCAGAGTGCACTATAGGTAGGAAAAATGCGTGGGTGCTGTTTCATGGAAACTTTCAATCTTTTATCAATATGTATGCCGCCTCCATATGTGTACTTGATCGCTATGTACATTTAGTTCTTACTGTCAACTGTGGTCCAAGTCTCTGTCCTTGAGAACACAAGTGTGTGGGTAGCAGAAGTTGCATTCCAAACACCCCAGAGAAAGGTTTCTAGAACCTTGTGCTGACGACTGGGACAGGCACTGGCAGGGCCTTGAATCCCACGTGCCTGCACCCTCCTGCAGGAGGAACAAAACAATCTCACCAGAGAGGCTGATGACAGCCACATGCTACCTTCTCTGAAGGAGGGATACTTCCAAAGCTTATCTACATTGTATGTACAAATGAGAAGCTGCGTTTTCAGAAAACATTGTAAATTTAGAAATCAGGATGTCACAGAGCCAGTGTATCTTGGTAGTCTTTGATGCTCAAAGATAAAAAAAATCCTAGGCAAATCAGGCAAAAATTCTCAACAACAGGATGAGACGGGCTGGCCCAATGGTGATTAGCTACAGAATAAGTTGAGAGGAAGCTATAATTTTATCCATCTGTAAAGGTGTCTAACAACCAACCTAGCAAACATGTTAATAACCTGATACTCTGATCTCCACAGGACTGGATTAATCCAAATCGAAATGATAAAGTCACCAATTCACCATATTATTTGTATTGAAGTACCAAATATGGTACATATTTATACCAAAGTACAAAGTAAACCCCAAACTGAGATGTCTGGGCAGAAGTGTTACAGAAATTCAAAATAATTTATTGTCCTATCCACCTGACAAATGTTACTATTTACCCCAAAGTTATTTTTCCTTTAAAATATACTGTTTTATTAACTATATAAATATTCCTTCAATAAATATTTGTTGAGCACTATTGTAAGTGCTACAAACACAGCAGTAAACAAAACAAAGACTTTTGTGGAGTAGGGGATGCTGGAAATTAAACCCAGGGCCTCTCAAATGTTAAGCATCCTCCCTACCACTGAGCTACACTACCAGCTCCCAAAGTTCCATGTTGACCATATTTTCTTTTTGTGCAAGTATATAGATCTCATTAAGATAACAGAGAACACGGAAAATTACACTCAGGTTTTTTCACTTTCAACATTAAAGTTTTCCCCATTAAGATCCAATGTTCTTTGAAAATACCATTTTTATTGGCTACACAATATTCTAATGTGGAAACAGAATTGTAACTCACCTCAAGTCATTTTCAAAAAAAACACAAGAGACATAGTTAAATCAAGTATGTTAGAAGTCGATTTAGCAGCACAAGGAAAAAGGAAAAATGCAATCTTACCAATCTCAGAGACCTCACCGCGCTCTCCCACACTGATGGATACTCACCGGCTCTGCCACATTTGCCAAGGTCTAATTTGTGAATCTCCCTTTATAAGCCCTAATCCCTCTTTGATCGAAGAGAACATTGTCTGCACAGAACAATACGTTTTCATTTCAATTTCCCTTCTTTTCAGGAAAGGAAATGTTTGCACTTCAAAGGGTTTCTTTGAAGAGTGGCCCTTGCTGCTGGCCTGGCCAGGTTAGGAGTTACTGGGCTCAGCAGGGTGCATGGACTCTGGGCGGCTGCCCACCGGAGTCACTGTCAAGGCCAGCTCCTTCAAGGAGAGGGTCTGGGGCAGGAGAAGAACAAACAAACACATGGAAAAATACTTTAGGCTTTTGATCATGACCTTCAGAGGCCCCTTCTCACACACAACATAGATTTATAGCTCAGGGAAACTGAGGTACAATGAGGAGTTGTGTACGCTGAAATTAATAGTCTCCAACAAAATCATTCCAGAAACCAGACTCACTTAGAAGGACTCATTCCAGGCCAGGGAAAAAGGGAGCCACTCTCTGTGCTGGAGGTGATGGCAGAGGGAACAACCCACACGATGAAACAGAGAAGATCCAAATTCTACTGCACAGGAGTTTTGAAACCTTCCTCTAGGAAGGTATGAGTTTGAATAGCACAGTAGTTAGCAAAGCAATACAATTTAGAATTTCACCTTTTACTTCTCCAGGAGCCTCCTGGAAAGGCCAAGAGGTTCACCCAGAGGTAAGTCTGCAACTATATGCAATAGCCCCCAGAAGCCAATGCCAAAGCCCTCAGTCAGGCCCCCTGTACATCCTTAACCTCTGCCAAGTTGAGGATGCAAGGGGTACAGAGCAGACAAGAGAGGACCTGCAACATTTCAAGTCTCAAACGAGTCCTGGGTATGTGATAATGATCTCCACCCTTCCCCACCCCAAGTACATAGGCATGCGCACGAGGAAAGTGCTACCAAGAGTGGTTGTCAGCCTGCTCAGGTGGGCAACTGCCCAAAGAGTGGGCAGGGGCAGAAAGGCAGCCTGAGGACTAAGCTGAAGGGCTCCTGCCAGGAGTGGGAACTACAGGTCTGTAGGGCCAGGTGACCAGGAGCTTCCAACCACCTACAATCCCTTCACCTGGCCAAGTGCCAAGGCTTTGTGCGGCCATTGTGGACTTTTGCATTTTCTCCTTTCACTGCACTAGTTTCCAACTTCTTCGCAGTAAGCGTTCTCACTTTTAGAAACTTTTTCTTCAAGTGAGAGCCCTTAAAATTTAGACTTGTGAGGTAGAAAATTAGAACTAGGTAGAATACTAGGGTTCCTTTGAGCTCCAACTCTCCAAATAGATATATAGCTGCAAAGAATACGGTGTGGACAATTCAAAGTTGAATAGGGACTGTGAATTTGATAACATGGCTATTTTAATGTCAAATTTCCTGATTTTGATATACCGTCAGGCTGCAGTGTGGCTCAGTGGTACAGTGTTTGCCTAGAATGCATGAGGCTCTAGGTTCCAGTCCTAGTACTGAGAAAGGGAGAAAAAAGCAAAGATACCACACTGTGGCCACCCCTGTTCTTAGGAAATACATGATGAAGTATGGAGGGGCAAATAAAAGGATATGATGTTTCAGAAAAACTTATGTGCATCTATGTGGGGAAAAAAGTAGAAACAACTGGAGGACTAGAGGAAAGGGTATGTGGGTTCCTCGTGCTCTTGAAGCTTTTCCTTAAGTTCAAAATGTTACCCAAAAAAAGCTGAAAGAGAAAGAAATGAGAAAGAAGGAAAGGGGTGGAAAAGAGTTTGACTACATACCTGTCCATCTTCCTTTCCAGGAATTCTGAGAGTCCCCAAGGCCTGCACCCAAAGCTCTCGGCTTCCTGGACCTGGTCTCACCCCAAGGGAGGATAGGAGGTTCCCCTGCCACCTGAAAAGCTCTGGGCCCCAGGAAAGCACTCCTGAGGTCGGACAGCTCCCACCCCAGGCTTTCCAGAGGGGACGGGGACACTTCCCCATGTCACCACATGGCAGAAATCTGTAAATAAAAGATGGGAGCCGGACTACAGCTGCTACTGGCCCCAGAAGAATGGACTATAAACAGTTTCTGGTTCCCACAAGACCCCCTGTGATGAGTTCTCCCTGCAGGGACATGGAGGTGGAGCTCAGGGATGACCGGATGGGGATAAGTCACACAGGGCACCCCTGCGGTTTAAGGCAGGAAGCCATGTGTCCACGCAGAGGCTGGTGACGTGAATGCCAAACTACTGACCCAGAAAGAATGCAGCCAGGCCTCTGCCACACATGCTGGCTCCTGAGTCTGGCCACCTGCCCAGCGCAGCTGTCCCAGGAGCCCCTGGGCTCCAGCTGTGCAAGGAAGATCTGCATTCAGAAACAGTGAAGAGAAATCAACGCCAGAGGAGGGAAGGCAGGGGGCGGGGGCTGGCCAATGGTGGAGAGGCCCTTCAAGCATCACCATGACTTACCCAGAAACACAGGGGAGCAGTCAGAGGTGTGTGCTGCCATCTCAGCAGGCACCTGGCATGCAAGGCACTTTCCAAGAGAGGCTGGAGCCCAGGCAGGGCTGGCTTCACAGTCCTATTGCATACATGAGGGTTACTTTGGAGCCAGGCCGCTTGGGCTCAAATCTTCCCTCTGCTACTTATTACCTCCTTGTGTGCCCAGTAGGGTGGGAAGGACCTGCCTCCGTTTCCCCATGGAGAAACAGCTGGACCAGCCTTGCCAGGCAGTTGTGAGGACTGGAAGAAAATATACCAAGTGCCAAGTACTCAGAGGGCACTAGACACGCACTTGGATTTACTGACCTCATCTAGCCCCACCATCCTTGGTTTAAGACTGGTAGATGACACTTGGTAGGCAGGTGAGAAAGAGAAAGAGGACATTTCCAAGAGAACCTTAACAGATCAATTCAAGCCACTTCATAGGAAGAATGATATAGTCACAAGAGTTTGAGGAAATGGCGATGTGCAGCTCCCTCCCTTCTCTGACCCCCACTCAGGGATGAGCCACCATCCTTACCCTAATAGGGATATTACCACCTCAAAAAAAGGATGGAAACAGATGGCCCTGGGCTTTGGGGTTTGGCTTTTCTCAAATCCAAGCACTTCTGGGTAATTTGGGTTCAATATTGGAAATCAAGATGACTATAAGTAGAATAGCCACTGTACCCACACCCACTGAACACACACCCCCTGCTAAACACACACACATACACACACACACAGCAAACGCTAAGAAAGGGGCTTCCCAGAGGTGCTCAGAGTATCCAAGCCCAAGACTGTGGACCCCAAGGTGACACCTGGATCTCAAAGAGTGACAGTTTTCAGGCACGTCCAGGCAATTATAGCCAAAAGCCTAGAACTGTCATCATTCCCTCCAGACCTAGGAACAGAGGGGATGGGGAACTTGTCAGCAAATTACTCTGAGGCCCAAAAGCCCCACAGACCCTCTAATTTGGACACAATTCCAAAGAAAGGGGACTACATTTTTCTGCCATAGCAAATGGGGACACAAACTTAAGTTGTTTGAAAAATCATTTTTCTCCCACACCTAAATCAAAAAGTTGAGCTTTCCTTCAAGTATAACTATTAACATTTATATTAAATACTGGGTATCAGATGCTGTAAGTGTGTAACATCAATTATCTCATTTAAATCCTCTCCATCCTGAAAGGTAAGCACTAAAAGCCAGGTGCAATGGCATATACCTATAGCCCAAGCTAGCCAGGAGGCTGAGCCCAGGTGTTGGAGACCAGCCTCAGTAATGTAGAGACACCAATCTCAAAAAAATAAAATAAAACAAAACAAAACAAGAAACATAAAAGCCAATTATTATGCAAGCACCATGGGAAAGGATTTACATGTGATCCTAGAAATACTTTATAAAAGGCATCCCTGTAAGTGGGGTTCACTTGTCATTCAGCCCTTTCTTTGGGAGAGGTTGTGGCTTCTACTTTGACCCCTCAGTTTGGGGAGTGGGGCCATAAGCTCAGGTTGGCCGTTTCAAGCACAGGCCACTCCCAGAGTCACCACTGCTACATGGTCTCTATGATCTGGAACTAGGACCTACTATTGAACACATAGGAAAATGTCCAATTGTCTTTATGGTCAAGAACTATCTGAACATCCTAAAAAAAGCACTGCAGAAGGAATGTGGAAAGGTAAGGAAACGAGTCTGTCTAGGCCCTCCTGCGCCCCCAGAAGAGAGTAGGAAAATGACAACATCCTGGAAAAAAGAGAGACAATGGAGAAAGATACAGTGCTACTAAGAGAAGAGACATTCTTTCACCCACCCCTACATAAACCCATGCTTGGTTTCTGGTTGCCACTTTCAGAACTGTAGACTGGAAACAGAGCTGATTTCAAAAAAGAGATCTAATTGCACTAATTTGGCACCTCTTTCAAAGAACCACATGGACTTCAAACTTTCTAGCTTCTCTCTGGGGAGGCTGGGAAGGATAGGTCCCGAGTCTACAAGTGTCTAAGTTTCAGAAAGTCTAAATTACTTTCCAGCGTCTGCACATGGAGAGAGGGCAAAGCCACAAGTCCAGAAGTCAAAAACAGCACTCTTCCCAGCCTCAGTGCTACCTCCTCGGGGCTCCTCAGAGCAGCAGCAGGAGCAGTGGCAGGGCCCACACTGAGCTGGAAAGGTGGACGCCTCCTCCCTCAGTCCCAGCTTGTATTCAGTTTGCATAGGGTGATCCCCGCAGGTACCATCTGCATGTCCCCACTATCCATGATAATAACTAGAGAGGAAAAGCCCAGTGTAAGCTGCTGGGTATGGCAGTAGGGGTGAACCTTCCAACATCCAGAAATGTCTTTCCAGCAGCCTATGTTGCTGGGAGGACCGAATCTTGACCAGTGGATCAAGGCAACAGCGTCTCCCAGTCTGCCAGTGCTGCAATGAACCAATGCCTTGGGAGAGAAACGAATATAGTTAGCAGTCCACCAAATGGCTTCCCCCATCCTTCTGGCAGATTCATCCCAGAAGCAAATGTACTGAACCCACCTTGACAAATTATGACTCTCTCCAAGCAACTGCAGGGGCAATTATTTTCCAAGCTGCTCTGGTGGCAGTGGTGGGGGGTAGGAGTAACAGATTATGAAGGAACAGAAAGAGAAGCAGTTCAGGTTTACCATGAGGCTGAAAACCTGCCACAAAAGATGTTTCTACTATATCCCCTCACTGGAGGAACACTAAAACCTGGGACAGGTAGAACCTTGACCAGGGATCCCCATCCCACCAGGGAAGTCCACCAGCAAGCTGCCCACTGGAGGGGCAAGGAAGGTGATGGGTAGCAGAGGAGACAGGCTAGATGAGCTCTTAGCTTTGATGTGAGGTGAACAGGAAGGAGGCTACCACCCTGGGACAGGTGGCTGCATCAGTCATGTACCTTGGAAGGGCCCCAAAAGAGTCCATCTAGTCCAGGCCTGTCCCTTGGGGATGGAAGTATCTAAAAATTTAGCTATGTCTTTTCAAGTCTTTCTTCCACCCAATATGCCCTTTTCCTAGCCTTCCCATCTTCTTAAATACAGTGACTCCACCATGCTTGGATTTATAATGGATCTCTCTCACCCTTCACATGGAAGTACTGGGCCACCTGGCTGGGTATACCTCTAAAATATACCCAGACCAGGACCTGGGGGTGCAGTTCTGTGGTAGAGAGTACACTTAGCATGGGAGAGGCTCTGGGTTTGATCCCTAACAACACACACACACACACACACACACACACACACACACACACATTACCCAGGCTTGAAGGGGCCAATCATTCAGAGAAGGCAAGGGTATCATCCATAAATCTTGTTTGGAGTGAGGACTACGGGCCAAGTGAAATGAAGGGTATCTGGGGAGATACCTCTGGGCAAGATGACAGAGGCCCAAGTATCCCCAGAGTGAGAGGAAACATTTCCCTCCATAACAAGGACTTCTTCCTGTTCAGATTCCTTCCTGGCATTAATAAGCAATACCTTCATATACATGGTAACTGATGGAAAGGATTCATTTCATTGGACATGCTGGGCCCTCCAACAGTTGCCTGATTTTACTGGGCTTGATAAAAAGAAACTGGAATATCCAATAACCGTGTGCTAATTCCATCAGAGAATGAGATCTTCTACAAAATGTAATGAACATATGTGCCTTACAATTCAAACTGCCTAAGGCCAACGATCTTGTCTTCTGTGACTTTTTTTCACCTAAAGCCAATAATCATATGCATAAAACAGCCATGTGGCTCTAAGATTCACATCCAGCCAACTGAATACTTTTCTGGTCACTACTTAGTAAGCCCTGTTTGTTTACTCAAAACTTCTTTGACACCTTTTGAATTTTACCTTTATAATCATTAAACATCTCAATTAGCCAAACCTTTAGAAAGAATTTTAATCTATTCTTGACCTTTCCCCTAAATTTCTACTCTGATCGTGTGACTTAAGTAAGACCTTTTGTTTTAATGACAGAAGGGTGTGTTCATATGAAAATAATGATAATTTCCATTGAGACCAACTAAAAATATCAAGGGAATAAATGTATCATGGTTTCCTTTTATCTGAACTACACATAAAGGGCAAGCAATGTTGAGATAAAATCCCAACTGAATTATAATTTGAATTACGATTATAACATTCAGCCAGAAGGCAATGTACACAGTTCTAGTGAACTTTTACATAAAGAATACATTTATTTTAGGGAAACATATCTGGGATTGAAATCCCAACCTTGTCCTCTGGGAGAAAACCTAGCACCAGAGAGCATGACTATGAGTATTGGGAAGTGTAGTTTTTTTCTTCCTAAAGGCACATGTCTGGCTATCCTAATCACACAAGTCAAACACAACTCCTATTTGGTTCCCACACCCCATGAAGAGGGGCAGAGGCTCACCCAGCACGCCAAGTTGGTACTGTGGTGCAGCTGCTGCTCTATGTACACACAGGGCTCAGTGACCTGCCAATGCCCGGGAAGTTTTTTTACTACGCAGAGACACGCTGAGAATAGGTTGTCTTTATGAAGCCGGAAGAACTTCCTCCTACTCCAAACCATCTGGAGGGCCTGAGGAAACCTGTATTTTCAGGCCAAATCGGGTCACAAGAAGGCCCACCTTGAGGTGACTTCCTCAAAGTAACAGTGGGGAACCTGGAGGAGAGGTGGGGAACAGGGCGGGTCTGAGGGTCTATGGGGAGAGGAGGAAAAGTAGGAGGCGGGCGCTGCGACCACCAAGCAGAGGTGCGCAGCACTATGCCCAGGTCGGCCACCTGCCGCGGGACCACCCTCCCAGCGTCCAGGCGGGGTCCGCACCCGCGGCTGATGACACATCCCAGGACCTTGTGGCGGGGCGGGGTGCTCCGCACCGCGCCATGTAAGGAAAGGTCTCCCTCGCCGCCGGCGGGCTCCGGATGCCTCCTAGGCCGGCCCCCGCGCCAGCCACGCGCCCAGGGCTATACAGGCCACCGCGAGCGCCCCGGCGCCGGGGTCCCTGGGCAGGCGCGCGGAGCGGGCATCACGGAGGCGCCAGGGCGCCCCGGCTTACTCTGTCGGTGTTGCATCATGCACCACGCCGCGCCTTCAGGGAACCAAAATGGACTCCGTGGAGGCGACAGCCGCATGGGCACCGGCCCCGCGCACACATCCCCGCTCCTGCCCTACCTTCGCCCTCCTGGGAGGATGCCAACGCCCCCCGCGCAGGACCCTCCCTGTCCCGGCTTCTTCCTCCCGCGACCCCAAGCGGCGCCGAGGCCCCTCCAAGGTGACTGGGGCCGGGGAGCTGTCCCGGGGCTGGGGGGGAGGGGGCTCGGGCACTCACCCAGCGAGCGGCAGTGGGCGGCGGGATGCGGGCAGGACTGCGGTGGACCGATGGACGCAGGGACTGGCGGACGCTCGGCCCAGAGTGGAGCGGAGCGGAGGTCAGGAGTGCCGGCTGCCCTCGTGCCCCGCCTGCCCGGCTGGATCCACTGCTCACACCTGCCCGCGCGGAGTGAATGGGGCGCCGAGGCGGGCGGGATCCGGCGCCGGTTTCATCAGCCGCGCGCCTGGCCCCCGCCCCTCGCGCCGCCTGCCGGGGGCCCCGGCCCGCTCCGGCGTATCGCCGCCGGGCACCAATGGCAGCGCGGCGCGGCATCTGAGGGCGGACGCGCCCATGGTGGGCGGGGCGGCGGAGTCTTCGCGCGCCCCAACCTGGGATTCCCCCGCCGGCGGGCGGCACCTCCCAGCGCTTACGCTTGTGGTCTTTTCTCCGCCAATCCGAGCTTGTGGCGCTGCAGCATCTTCTGGTCCCCCGCTGTCCCAACCGCGGGCAGGCCGGGGCGAGTGTCTCCACCCCGTGATGCCAACTCCTGGGCTGGCGACAAGTTTCCGTCTCCAAATTAAAAGATTTGGGGTGCACGTCAAGGATTTTAAAAGAATGGTTATAAATCTTCACGTGTCATTAGAATATTTTATCGTTTTTTCTTTGCCCTTGCTA
The DNA here is from genome assembly GCA_004024805.1 of Geosciurus inauris. Lineage (NCBI taxonomy): Eukaryota > Metazoa > Chordata > Mammalia > Rodentia > Sciuridae > Geosciurus > Geosciurus inauris. Next base: position 118,269 of record PVHX01000282.1, read on the forward strand.
AAAACCTTATTCTTGTGCATTGTCGGGAAAGGCCCCAAAGCCTGCATCTACCTGTGTCCTTTGGCTGTGGCATAGGCACGCCTGGTTGGTGGGCTAGTCAAGGAAGCTCACTGCTGGGAGTTTCTCTCCAGTACTTGGCAGAAACTTTAGTACTGAATCCTACTTTGTTCACCTCATGATCTCCCTCCTTGTCATCTGTCTTTGCTCCCCAAACCAAGCAAGAGCCACAAACTATAAAGATTCAGTAATCTGTAACATGAGATAAGTAAACAAGTAACCGATTAACACTACATTCTCCATCTATCTCTGTAAGGGAAAACAAAACAAAGTAAAAAAAACAGTGTTTGGTTTCCATGGCCCCAAATGGCCTTGGTCAGTAATTGGGGCTCATTGGCAGTTGCTGATAATATTATGCTCCCTTGGAATTAGAAAAGCAATGTATAAAGTACATTACTGCATAGCTTCAGTAAAAGATTTTTGTTTTTTCTTTTCTTTCTTTCTTCCTTTTTTCCAGACAGGATTCTCCTTGTGTTTCTCAGGCTGGCCCTGAACTCCAGGGCTCCAGTGATCCACTTGCCTTTGACTCCCAGGTAGCTGGGACTGTAGGCAAATGCCACCCCATGGCTAATTGGAACACATTCTGTTTTATAGAATGAAATGTTTCCCAGTTCTAGAATTGCAAATAAAACCAATTAAGAACTTTAAATTATTGTAAGTTTGCCCTTTGATCAAAAGACTATTGCTTGGTTTTTTAAAATACGACTGCAAATTTTTAACTGACATTTTGCTTAAAATAGAATTTAGTAGATGGTAGAGATGCTCTCCTAGGCCAATACAGAGAGCTAACATAGAGTTAATTTGACAGAGGAGATTTTTAGCACTGTGCTCAGTTCAGCAATCCCACTCAGCAGGCTTGGCCTTCAGAAAGACAATAGGACTCCCTCAATGACAAGGCTAAAGAGAAAGTGATTTCTCAGCAAAAAAGGATCAGTATGAACCTGAAAAAAAAATATTATTATGCTCAAGGTTACACAGATACATAAAAAGAAAAAAAAACAGAGGATGATGATAAAACAGGCTGAATATTTTAGGAAAAGCTAAATTTTGACAGGTCGGAGCTCATGTGAAAGGTGATAAGCAGTCTTGATTATACTCAAAAAGTAGCTGGATCAAGAGTCCAAAGCCTCTTAAAGAAAGGAGATGCTAGAATTTAGCCCCCAGAGAGCACTGGCCATGGTTAAGGTTAAGGTTAAGGTCAACTGGCCATGTTCCAGTCTAGCACCACAGGGCAACATCAGATGCAGGAAGTTCCTGGAATCAGTCAAGACAGATATAGGTTGTAGATCTGATGCTACTTTCCACCAGTTATTGACCTAGAGAGAGAGAGTATATGCCTGTCTACTCTGAGCCTGTTTCTTCATCTTCAAAATAAGAGTTTTGCTACCTGCTGGGCAGATACAAACTTCATGGGAAATATGAAAAATATAGGTAAAAATGAATAGAATAGAGAGCCTGGAAATAGACTCATACAAATACTGCCAATTGATCTTTGATACAGGAGCAAAGGAAGTTTAATGGAGAAAAGGTAATTTCTTCAATAAACTGTGCTAGAATAACTGAACATCTGCATGGAAAAAATGAATCTAGACATAGACATAACACCATATTTCACAAAAGGTAACTCAAAATTAACCATAAAGACAAAATTCAGAACTTCAGAGCTGGAGGTATAACTCAGGGGTAGAGCACTTGCTTAGCGTGTGCAAGGCCCTAGGTTCCATCCCCAGCACCAAAAACAAAACCCAAAACCCCCACAAAACTACTAAACTCCTAGAAGACAATAAACATGGGAGAAAATCTAGGTGACCTTGAATTTAGTGATGATTTTCTTAAAGACAACACCAAAATATGATCTGTAGAAGAAATAATTGATAAATTGAACTTTATTAAAATTAAAAGCCTGCTCTGCAAAAGACATTGAAATGGTAATGAAATGACAAGCCTCAGAAAATCTTCACAAAACACATATTTAATAAAGGACTAGTGTCCCAAATATACAAGGAACTCTAAAAACTCAGAAGAAAACAAACACCTGAGGAAAACACTAGTTTCTCCTATTAATCTGGAAGACATCTATGACAAAATATGTGGTGTTTTCTTTCCCATCACGCTAAGCAATCAGTTCTACAGTGGACACCAGCTGAGTGTCCTCTGATCCGATCTGGCTCTGACACTAATGACACGGAGATAGTGTCAGATCCCATAGGTTGAGGACTCAGTCCCCAAGACTGGCATTACCCCCTTTAGACACCAATCACAAACCAAACAGCTAAAAATTGGGGAGACCAAGATTCCCTCCTCAGGTTCAATTTATTTTCTCTAGCTTCTCACAGAACTCAAGGAAAAACTTACTTATGTTTACTGGTTCATTATTTAAAGAAATACCATACAGGATATAGATGTGGCGATGCAGGTTAGGGGTGTAGTTCTGTGGTAGAGTGCTTGCCTAGCAGATACATGCCCTGGGTTTGATCCCCAGTACTGCAGTAAACAAATTAATAAAAATGAAGAGATACATAGGGTTAAGCATGTGGAAAGAGCATGGAGCTTCCACACCCTTTCTGGACTACCACCCTCCATGTGTTCAGCTATCCAGAAGGTCCCCAAACACAGTCCTTCTTGGATTTCTATGGACATTTCATTATATTGGCATGGTTGAGTAAATCATTGTCCATTGGTGATGGGATCAACCTTCAGCCACTCTCCCTTCCCTGGAGGTTGAGAGCTGGAGTGAAAGTCTCAACGTTTTAATCAGCCTCTGTCTTTTTGGTGACCAGCCCCCAGCCTGAAGTTACCTGCCAACCACTCATCATCTTATTGGCATACTATCATTTTGAAAATCCTGAAGATGTTAGGAATTTTATGGAATGAAGACTAAATATGCATTTGAGAATATCTGCCAACCCAATTAAAAGATAGCAAAAGATCTGAATGGACACATCACCAAGGAAGACATACAGACCACAAATAAGTATATGAAAAAATTTTTAACATCATATGCCATTGTCAAGTTGCAAGTGAAAACAACAGTGAGATGACTCTACATTCACTACATAGTGAATGGCTAAAATCCAAAACACTGATAATGCCAAATGCTGGCGAGAATATGGACAGGAACTCTTATTAATTTCTGGTTGAAGTATAAAATGGTACAGCCACTTTGGAAAACAATATGGCAGTTTCTCACAGAGCTAAAGTCTTACCATACAATCCAACAATCACATTCCTTGGTATTTATACAGATAAATTGAAAATTATGAACATATAAAAACCTGCTGCTGTGGGAATCAGTCTAACAAGAGAGGTGAAAGACCTCTACAATGAAAATTACAAGACACTAAAGAAAGAAATTGAAGAAAATCTTAGAAGATGGAAAGACCTACCATGCTCCTGGATAGGCAGAATCAATATTATTAAAATGGCCATACTACCCAAAGCACTGTACAGATTCAATGCAATCCCAGTTAAAATCCCAAAGGCCTTTCTTATAGAAATAGAAAAGGCAATCATGAAATTCATTTGGAAAATAAGAGACCGAGAATAGCTAAAGCTATCCTGAGCAGGAAGAGTGAAGCAGGAGGCATCACAATACCAGACCTTAAACTTTATTACAAAGCAATAGTAACAAAAACGGCATGGTACTGGCACCAAAACAGACATGTAGACCAATGGTACAGAATAGAAGACACAGAGAGTAATGCACATAAATACATCTATCTCATACTAGACAAAGGTGCCAAAAACATATATTGGAGAAAAGATAGCCTTTTCAACAAATGGTGCTGGGAAAACTGGAAATCCATATGCAGTAAAATGAAACTAAACCCCATATCTCTCACCATGCACAAAACTCAAAGTGGATCAAAGACCTAGGAATTAGGCCAGAGACCCTGCGTCTAATTGAGGAGAAAGTAGGTCCAAATCTTCATCACGTGGGATTAGGCCCCAAATTCCTTAACAAGACACCTATAGCACAAGAAATAAAAGCAAGAGTCAATAAATGGGATGGACTTAAACTAAAAAGCTTCTTCTCAGCAAGAGAAACTATCAACGAAGTGAACAGAGAGCCTACATTCTGGGAGCAAATTTTTGCCACACGCACATCAGATAGAGCACTGATCTCCAGGATATATAAAGAGCTCAAAAATCTTAACACCAAAAAACCAAATAATCCAATCAATAAATGGGCTAAGGAGCTGAATAGAAACCTCTCAGAAGATGATGTACAATCAATAAACATATATATATGAAGAAATGTTCAACGTCTGTAGCCATTAGAGAAATGCAAATCAAAACTACTCTCAGATTTCATCTCACCCCAGTCAGAATGGCAGCTATCCAAAATACCAGCAACAATAAGTGCTGGCGAGGATGTGGAGAAAAAGGTACACTTAAACATTGCTGGTGGGATTGCAAATTGGTGCAACCAATCTGGAAAGCAGTATGGGGACTGCTTAAAAAACTTGGAATGGAACCACCATTTGACCCAGCTATCCCACTCCTTGGCCTATACCCTAAAGACTTAAAAACAGCACACTATAGTAAAGCAGCCACTTCAATGTTTATAGCAGCACAATCCACAATTGCAAAACTGTGGAAGCAACCCAGATGTACTTCAATAGATGAATGGATAAAGAAACTGTGGTACATATACACAATGGAATATTATTCAGCAATAAAAGAGAATAAAATTATGGCATTTGCAGGCAAATGGATAGAATTGGAAAGCATTATGCTAAGTGAAGTAAGCCAATCCCAAAAAACCAAATGCCGAATGGTCTCTCTGATTAGTGGATGCTGATGAATAAGAGAGGTGGGAATGGGAAACATAAGAGAAATGGAGGAACTCTGGACGCCACATGGGGGAGGCGGGGGACAGGAAAGGGGAATGGGTATAGTAAAGATGGTTGATTAAAAAAAAAAAAATATATATATATATATATATATACACTGTTCATTGAAAGTGTATATAAAGGTGTTTAATATGAAGAATTTAATCTGCTTATAATTTTGTGCAAAGTTAGAAAAATTATGATTGTAACAATTTTTTCTATTTGCCTCAACAAATGTTTTCAGTGTGTACAGCTTCTGAAAATTTGTTTTTTTCTGTTATGTTTGATAACATGTATTAAAATGCAATTTTTGAGGGAAAAAAAACAATTAATAGACAATTTTGGGGGAGGGAGTGATAGGTTTAATGAAAAATCAAACAGAAAGTGTCCATATATTTCTTATCTTCATGTGACCATGGTTTCTACTATTAACACGTTGCATTTTTATATTACTTCTGTTTCAGTTGAACCAATAGTAATACATTATCAACTGAAGTCTATATTTTACATTAGGTTTCACTTTTTTGTTTCCACAAGTGTTTTTTCTTTTTGTTTGCTTAGTTGGTTTTGATGCATGCATAAGGATGTGTATCCACTGCTATAGAACATACATAATAAGTTTTCTGCTCTGGAAATAAAAAAAAAAAAAAAACCTGCTGCTGTAGTTGGATCTGGAATGTCCCACCCAAGGTCCAGATGTTAAGGGCTTGTTCCCCAGCTTTGGCACTGTTGGGAGGTAGTGGAACCTCTTGAGACAGGAACTAGTAGAAGAAAGTTAAATCATTAGAGGTGTAACCCTAAAGGAGATATTAGAACCCCACCTCCTCCCTGTCTCTTTCATTGGTTCTAAGTCACCATGAGGGCCACAGGCCCAAAAAAATAGGGCCAAGTGACTATGAACTGAAATATTTGAAACTGTGAGCCAAAACTGACCTTTTCCCTTATTAAGTTCATTACCATGGGTATTTTATTACAGTAATGCAAAACTGACTAGCACACCTCTTATCAATATTTGTAGCAGTTTTTTTCACAGTTGCCAAAACTTGGAAGCAATCATGATATCCTTCAATACTATTCCATTGTATAGATGTACCACAGTTTGGTTATCCACAATAAAAAAGGAATGCACCGTGATGCCATGGAAAAACATGGAGGAACTATGCAGACTGCTAAATGCAAAAAGCCAATCTGAAAAAAAAAAGCTATGTAATTTATTATTTCATTTATATGATACTGGATGACAAAACTACAGAGACAGTAAAAAGATCAATTTTTACCAGGAGTTGGGGCTGAGGGTGATGAATATAGAAAGCCATGCAGATTTTTAGTTCAGTGTAACTATTCTGTATGGTTCTATAATGTTGAATATATATCATTATGCACTTGACAATACACATAGGATATACAATATACAATATACAATGAAGGTTCATATCTTAACATAGGCTAATAAATTTATTTGGCTAAAAAATCAATAGTGGTTTATCCATTATAACACATTTAGTACATGAGTGCAAGATGTTAATAACAGGGAGAAATGGGGGAATCAGTAAAGGAATATATTGAACCTTTCTTTTTTCTGCACTGTTTTGAGTCTTAAAACTGTTCTAAGTTTTATAAACTTAAAACGTAAAAGTCATGCTAAGCAAAGTAAGCCAATCCCCCAAAAAACAAAGGCCGAATGTTCTCTCTAATAAGTGGATGCTGATCCATAAGGTGGGAGGGGGCATGGGAAGAATGGAGTAATTTTAGTCAAAGGGGAGGGAAAGGAGGAGATGGGACATGGAGACAGGAAAGATGGTGGAATGAGATGCACAACAATGCCCTAGGTACATATATGACTGCACATATGGTGTAACTTTACATTGTGTACAACCAGAGAAATGAAAAGTTGTGCTCCATTTGTGTACAATTAATCAAAACGCATTCTGCTATGTATACCTAATTAAAATAAATACATAAAAACTTAAAAACATTCAAACATACATACATATGTGTATATGTATATGAGTGTACATACATATATACACACATATGTGGTGTCTCTTACAGATCTGTATAAAGAAATCACTTGATCTTGTAGCTCAATGGTAGAATTCATGCTTAGCATGTGCAAGACAATGAGTTCACTCCCCAGCACCAATCATACAAATAATACTTACGATGAAACTGAGTAAGGCCATGGAATCCTTTATTTTCTGGAATGTTTTTAGGCAATATATCAGATAGGTTAAACTTGTGGGTTCTGAGTTGGATGACATGGATCCAGATCCTGACTTTGGAACTTCTAAGCCACACATCCTTTAGAAAATTGCTTCACCTCTCTCCAAGTTTTGGTTTCTGAATTTCTAAGATAGGGATAATAGTTTCTGTGATGAATAAATGATACTATTCACATAATGCATTTAGCACAGATTACACATGACAGTAGATTGTTTGTGGTGTCACACGAAAGGCTAAGATGGGAACAATTCTTTTTCCATAACAAAAGGATATTTTTATTTGTCCTTCACAATGGACACGTAGAAGCCTGTTAGTAGCTGGCTCTGCAAGGGTTGAGTAGGAAGACCTCCCCTCCTGGCTCCTGGGGTGCAGGTGCAGCTGTTGCTACATTCTTCAGGGGACCTTTGCAGCTGACTGGGAGGCTCCCTTCCATTCTTCTGGAACCAGCACTGTTCTTCCGAGAAATTCTTTTTCCTCTTAACCTTCCCACTGTTGTGGCCTCAAGAGAATTTCCATTTCACAAAAGCCTATCTCCCTCAGCATGGGAATTGTGCTGGGGACAGGAAGCTCCCAGTCAATTGCCCCCGGCTGTAGGAATGCCTACAGCATGTGAGCAGCATGTGACCTAAACTGAGGTCACATCAGAAGCCTCGATAAGCACTTTTGTGCAGGGAATAAGGAACAGTCTCTTTGCTCCCTGTGGGGAGAGCTGGACAGTCATCAGCCAGGTGCTACCAGTAACATCCATTCTAGCCCTGAGGAAAATAAAGGGAAGATATTTTTAAAAAGCCATTTAGAGAAAATAAGTGAGCAACAGTAGCCCTGCATCTCCATGCAGTCCTGATGAAGGTCACCCCTTCTTGAAATGCGAACCAATGAGGGGCTTCTTTTGGCTGGAGCCAGGTCATCTTGGGTCTCTGTCACTATGTCCATTACAGTCCTGATTTGTACAGATTTCTATCTTTAGAACTATGTATCCTGGTCCAGACAGGAAGAGTTGGAAACACTTTGACAATGAATTGCCCCAGCAGAAAAGACTGTGAGAGGCCTCTTACAAACACTTAGATTGAAAAGCACAACATTGAGCATACAGGGTCTGGCTATTGATCAGTCAATAGGGAATAATATTAGATTTCTGCCAAATTTTTCTGCAGACCTTTGAAACCAGCTGCCTGAATGCCTGCGTCATGATAGAAAGTACTTTCTCTCCACCACCAGAGAAAAGTGCCCACCATGGATGTCTTCGTAAGAAAATATAGCTCTGTCAATATGATGAGAGATGCTTACCAAAGCTTATGTGCCTGTACAATTATTATAGCAAAAGCAGAAACTTTATAAACCTCTGAAAACAAAGGACTAGTTAAATACATTCAGATACATTCATAAAACAGAATATTAAACAGTCATTAAAACCATGTTTTCAAATAATGTTTAATGTTATGGAAAGGACTCAAGACTATATTGTGAGAATATTATACCATTTTGTCTGCAATATACTTCCCATTTTTACATCCTGTCACAGGTCACTTAGACATAAGTATATTCTGCAGAATGTGTCATTGGGCATCACTGTGTGAACATCATAGAGTATACTTATACAAACTAGGATGACTATGATGTCATTAGGTGATATAATCTCATGGGACCAGTTTATATATGCAGTACATCATTGACCAGGACATTGTTATGATGCACATGCCTATATATTCATTTATGCCCACATTTGTATGTTTATGTGTGTTATACATGCATATACATATACACATATATGTTATATGTAATCAGGATGGAGACATAAAATGTATTCCTAAAGGGAGTTTTAATTCTTTTATATATTACTTTAAATTTCTACAATCAAAATTCGTAATAAACTCCGAAGATCTTATTAAAAATCAAAAATGTGCCCCAAAATAAAATTTTATGTTGGCCTTATCCTCCTCCAAAAATCTGTATAACCAAAAACCACCAAGCCTTCAATCTCATACCGAGGTACTGGGGGTTAGGATGTCAACGTGTGAAATTGGCAGTGAGTGGGGTGAACGATTTAGCCCATAGTATACCACATATTCCAGAATGTTCTCACGTATTTCTTAAAATTAGATGTCAGCAAGCATTCACCTATTCAAGAACACAGCATAGGTGTGTTCCAAGCCTTCACTCTCAATTCCTGCTGTTTCTGTGTGTTTTAGTCTGCTTTTTTGCTGCTGTGACTAAAGACCTGACCAGAACAGTTTTAAGGGAGGAAAAGTTTATTTAGGGGCTCACGGTTTCAGAGGTCTCAGTCCACAGAGAGCCAGCTCTATTCCTTGGGACTCAAGGTGAGGCTGAACATCATGGCATAAGAATGTGGCAGAGGGATGAGCAGAAAGCAGAGAGAGACTCCATTTGCCAGAAACTCCATATCCTAAAGGCACGCCCCCAGTGAACCACCTCCTCTAGCCACACCCTACCTGCCTTCAGTTACCACTCAGTTAACTCCATCAGGGTATTAATTCACAGATTGGTTTACGGCTCTCATAACCCAATCATTTCTCCTCTGAACCTTCTTGTATTGTCTCACACATGAGCTTTTGGGGACACCTCACATCCAAACCATAGCGCTGTGGTTTGTCAGATGAAGCTCAGGCCTCGTATACGATAATGACCAGTGTTGCAGACCATTGGCACCAGATAACCTGATAAAGCATGGCGATGAGCTCAAAAGATGGTGGTGCCCTGTCTTCCCCACAAGTAACTCAAAACGAACATACGGAAATAAGTGTGAGAGACTCCAGCAATTTTCTGTTTTTCCCCCAAGTCGCCCTGAATCCTTTTAAAGATTTTTTTTCCTTTGACATTGATACAGGTGTTGAGAATCAGGTTCGAATCCTGTTCCCCAGGTGTTGAAGATTGAACACCTGAGAAATGTTGAGGCAAGAGCAAAAAGTTTTATTTAAAAGATAGAACAGAGAGAGAGGGACCGAGGCTCCTCTGCAGAGGAGGGGGTCTGAGTTGGAGCCCGAGGGAGTGGGGATGTCTCTGCCCCTTTTATACATTTTAGGTTTCCTTTCTTCTTATGCCCCCTCCTCCTCTTATCTTGACCAGTGACCAACAGGTGGAGCGACCAGGGGCAGGAAGAGAGTCATCCAGGGGGTACTCATTAACAACTTCTTGCAGGGAGGAACAATTCCCTGGAAGCAGGTAACCTTGGCAACGGGTTAGAGGAAAGGGAAGTGCTCTGGAAGTATTAGCACTTTATTTCCTCTTGAATCAGCCCCCATCTTCCTGACCCAATCAGTCATTACCTACACTGACTGTCCTTTTTCCCCCAGCCTCAACATCACATTATATTTAAAGGCCCTGTCTTGCTGGGGCCATTGGCACAATCATGTTGACCATGTCAGTTTTCCAGCACTGGTTGTTGGTAACCTCTAACCTGAGCCCAAGTCACCACCTAGAGAAGGTCCTTCTTCAATAACATTCTCAATTTAAATTTGCATCCAATTTAAAGGCCAGTGGTGCATGTTACCTATGGGTTCTTACAGTGTTTGGAAGGTTTTTGCTGCCCATGAAAAAGTCTTTAATTTCCCATACATTTGCTGTGTTCTTTGACATATGAACACTATATCTGTTGACATTTAAATTCAGGAAATACAAAAAGAGGATATTTTAAAGCATATGATGTATTATGGGATGAATCATGCTCCCCTCCCCTGAGGTACCTCCAGTACCTCAGAATGTGATTGCATTTAGATATAGGACCTTTAAAGAGGTAGGTAAGGTAAAATGAGGTCTTTAAGATGAGCCCTAATCCAACCTAAGAGGCGTTCTTATAGAAAGAAATTAGGACATACAGGGAGAGACACCAGGAACGCATATTCCTTTCCATGTGAGGACACAGGAAGAAGGCAGCTGTCTGAAAGTCAAAGGGAGAGGCCTAGGAAGGCCAAAATCAAACCAAAACCACAGTTTGACCTTGGACTTCTGGCCTCTAGAAGTATGAGACAACAAGCCTGTGATTTACACCCATCTGTGACGTTTTGTAGTGGTGGCCCTAGCAAATAAATATGGTGGAATTCATATTTTAAAAGATTGCCTGTCGAAGCTGAAAGAGAACTGAGTGAATGATTGCCAGAGGAAACCTAGTTTTGTGGTCGCAGTGGGGCCCACGCCAGGTCATGGGTCCTCTCGGTCACAGGCCCAATCAGAGGCAGAATTAAGCCCTCAAACTGACAGTTCTGAGCTCTTTTCACAGTCTAATACTGACACCTCCATTTGCTTATTTATCTATTTGTTGATTTTCAGTTGTTTCCCATAATTGTGCCCCACCCCCGCCCCCTTGGTCCATGTGTCCAGTAGAAAAGATAGGAAAGTCTTAGAGCTTCTCCCCATCTTCCTCATCTGTCTCATCTGCAGTTTAGCAGCTCTGCTGCCAAGCCAAGCAGTCCACATGCTCTGAAATGATAGGAGAACAATGCTATCAGCTTCAGGGGGCTGTCACTTCCCACCAACAGTGGAGTAGGAAAAAAACAGGACTTAGGCAACAGACTGGTGAGGGTTTGAATCTGGATTGCAGTGTTAATTAACTTTGTGACCTGCTCAATTTATCAGAACTCTTAAACTCCCTTACAGGAAGACAACACTATTTACCTGTGACGACTTGTTTTGAGGATTAGATAAGGTATTGTGTAAAAGGAGGGGCCACAATCATTAGCTCCCTCCTACCCTTTTTCTCCCCCTCTTGTATCCTACTATTCCTTCCTCTCCCCTTCTCAACAGATGGCAGGAAATCGAAGAAAGGGCAGCAAGATGTGGACCTAGGTTTCTGGCTCTCTTCCATCATCATCTCCACTAAGACATACCTGTCTCACTGAACCATGGGAGATCAGTGAGCCTTAGGATTCTGCGTGGCACCTTAAGAAGGCTCATTGGATCCTCACCTTTTGGGGGGCTTAGCTGATTTCTGTAGGTATTTGACTTGACCAAAGTCATATTTATTAGTCAGCTTTTTGTTGCCATGACAAAATATCTGAAATAAAAAACTTTAAAGATGAAATATTTATTTTGGCTCATGATTTCAAAAGTTTCCGTGCATGGTCACTTGGCCCCATTGTTTCTGGGACTAAGGTAGAACATCATGGTGGGGAAGGTGTGATGGGGCAAAGCCGCTCCGCTCATGGTGGCCAGGAAATGTTGAGGGAGAGAGGGTAAGGGGCCAGGGACAAGACACAGCCTTCAAGAGCACATTCCCAGTGACCTCCTTCAACTAGGCCGCACCTTCTAAGTTTCCACCATATCACAATTACCAATCAAAGAATCAATCTATTAATGAGGTCAGAGCTCTCAATCACCTTCCAAAGACGCCGACCTTTGAACACTGCTGCACCAAGCCTTCATCACATGAGCTTTGGGGGGACAGTTCAGATCCAAGTCATAACACCATTCCCTTCTTTGTATTTCTAGAAAGGCATGCCAACTTAGATCACTCCTAGCCACAGTGGTTCTTTCGCCCTGACCGTACTCATTACAGGTACAACTTTCTGCCTGCATTAAGACAGGCATAAAGCCGAGTGTGGTGATGCATACCTGTAATTCCAGCAACTTGGGAAACTGAGACAGGAGGATTGCAAGTTCCAGGCCAGCCTGGGCAACTTAGACCTTGTCTCAAAAGTAAAAAAGAAAAGAAAAGAAAAAAGAAAAGGGCTGGGGTTTGGCTCAGTGGTAAAGTGTCCCTGGGTTTGATCTCCAGTATATATTAAAAAAAAAAAAAAAAAAAAAAGACAGGCATAAAAGAATTCAACTGTCTTGTTTGCACACCCTAGAAGCTTCTACCCAGTGAAATAATCTTCATGCGAAGAACCTTTGTGCTGCCTGACAGTTTTTCCAGAGCCCTAGACAGCCCCATTCCTGCCTTGTGCCGCTCTAACCTCTCAGCAATGGAATTAGTTCTCTTTTGTTAGCATCAGACTCTCAACCCTCCTCCTACAACCACGGGCTTCAAAGCAGAGAGCATAATGCAGTTGCCAAGAACACAGATGGAGACAGAGCTGTCTGTGTGTCTTTCAGCAGGTGACTGGGCTTTCTAAGCCTTAGTTTCCTCATCTAAAAAGTGGGATGTCTAATGAAATAGGAATTAATATAAAGCCTGAAAGCTCCCTAAGTTAAGCATTACCTGGCACATAATAATAAAAACTCCATAAAAGCTACTTATTATTATTATTATTATTAGAAATAATTTTTACCTAATGCATATTTTGCTGATATAAGGAAATACAAGAAATACCTTCATCAGAACCTAGTTATTTTATTCTTTGGCCACTAATGTGGAAATAACTCCAGGGGCAGTGGTATTTATAACTTGCTTTTTTTATGATGAACTAATGGCATGCCCCCACGTTAAAAAGCTGATAGGAACTTTCCAACAAAATCATCTGCAAAAGACTTATTGTAATTCAAAACATGGGCAGTCATTGCTCAGATTGAGGTTAACAATTAGCAGGATTTTTCAGCCTTGTCATTATTTCCATTTTGGGCCAGATAATTCTCCACTGTAGGAGGTTGTTCCATTCATTGTGGGATGGTTAGTAAGGTCCCTGGCCTTCACCCATGAGATACCAGTTGTATCATCCCAACAGGCAAATATGTCTCCTGACAGCGTCAGTGTCCTCTTGAAAGAAAAATCATTTCCCACTGGCCTAGAGGAATATCTGGTTGTTTTTCCATGGGTTTGGGATACTATTTGTTGGGGGAAAAGAAAAAACAAAAACATGATCCCAACGGGTAGGACTGAGAGTCAGCTGGTAAGCTTCTGTTCAGTGGAACCATAGTTTGTAACCCAGCACCTCTTTTGATTGTTTGTTGCCTATGGCACATTAAGGATGCTTTATGTAAGTCCTACCTTATGGGGAGCCTTTGGTCAAGGTCTCTTTAAAGAAGTGAAGATGAAATGTTAACCGTGATCTAGAGAAGACCAAGTTCACTCTAGAGCCTTCGGGCAGGTAGGTCATTGAGGGTTGTTGTTCTACCTCAGAGACATTCAACTGCTGGACAGTGCTGCCTGAGTAATACTGCCTTAAAGACATCCGACAGCGCCTCAGTGGCTTCAGTGGTCTTTACACTCATTGCTATCTTCTCCTGGTCTTTCCCAGCCATAGCACAGAAGGCGTTTCAGATGGCTTGACTCTAGTGGTGACCACAAGCTACATACCATGTTCTGAACTTTTGCAAAGCAGGTTTTAAGAGATTCTTCCCCTCTAGATGGAAACGTTCCATTTCTGATGCTGTATCCATGCACTTCAGGGTGGTGTGTGCATGCCACGTTTCTCTACAGTATGGTGACAGACTTTGGGTAGCAGAGTGCTTTTAGTGGGGGTGGCGATCTGTTATTAAAAGACATCCAGAAGTATAGTCACTGCACTTGATCTGTGCCCAGAAGAATACTCCAATAAGAAAAAGAAAAGAAAACAAATGCCCAGGTCACTGGAGTACCAATAAATTCAGGACCAAGGAAAAGATTACAGACACATTAGATTGGCTAATCTCCCTCAGATTAGCCCATTCGCTGAATAGAGTCACACGCAATTGCAATAAGCAATGATACCATTGTTGCAACGTTGTTAAAACCGTTGGAAGAATGGACCACACAGGGCAAACTTTATCAAAAGACCGATTTTAATCAACCTATGTACTTTTAGTCAGAGCACAGGGCCTCCTTTCTGGAAATGAGCAAGGAATTCAATGCAGTTTAGCATCCAGATCGTTGGTCAAACTGAGCAGGCATTTCAGTCTTTGAAAACAGTGCTCTAAAACTACAGCCAAGACATGGGGGAACAGCGATGCTGAAGGGCCCATTTTGCTTGTGTCTACGCCCATCCACCTAGAGCTCCTTGTCCTTTCAGGATCCAGGCTACTGATAGTTCTTCAGAGGTGCTTCTGGGTTTGACCACATGTGATTCCTCACCTGAAATATTCTCCTTTCCCACTTAACTTACCTAACATGCTGTGGGACTTTCAAGATATTATTTAACCTCTCTGATTCTCAATTTTATTTTATTTTTTTCTGAAATGGACAATACTGCTTGCTACATCAGAGGTTGTGGTGAAGGTTAAATGAGATAATATATGTGAAGGGCTTAACACACACTAAATATTAGTTATTGTTCCAAAAATCATTATTCATCCTTCCTATGCCAATTTCCTCCAATAAATCTCTCTCGAAGCCCTACAGAGGGTCATTTACCCTGTCGTGTGTTCCCACCACACGTGGTGGGAGGTTTGAATGTTATCTTTAGGGGCTGACTCCAAAATCTTCAAGTCTTTGTGGAGCCTAAAAATGCCCCCATAAATCAGCCCATTCATAACTAAAACCCTAAATCTCTGTATATAATCACTGATCTGGCAGGGAACATGGACCAAAAAGAGTCTGTCTGAATAATGAAGGGCTTGCTAGGGAGACTGAAAGAGGATTGCCCTTTTCATGAGATCTCATACGCTAAGGATGGTACATTTCCAGAGTGGTCCAAAGCTGTCTTTGCAAACAGGACAGGCTGCCTGAGAATGAAGCTGATGCAGAAGAAAGCAGAAGTCAGAAAAATAGCAATAGAGGAATGAGACAGAGGGGGAGAAAGAGACTGGAGTATGTTGTTGGTGTGCTGGATCCAGCCAAGCCTGAAGACATCTGTATTGAGGGCTATTCCACAGTCAGTAAATAACCACTTTTTACTTGAGCTAGCTCTAATTTGGTTTCTCTCCCTTTCACTAAAAATCTTGATTAATGTATCATACATCCCCATTTGTAAAACACATCACATTTCATCATAATTCATTGTCCACCTTTCCTAATTAGGTTGTAAATTCCATAAAGGCACAGAGCCTATGCTATCTGTCCACCATTGTGTGGCAAGCAGAGTGGCTGCCAAGAATAGGCACTCAGCGTATGAATGGTAAATAATCTAAGGAGATTCCAGATGAGAATCACAGGCTCAGTGTGAAGCAATGTTGGGGGTGGGGGAGGGATAAAGCCCCACTGTCTTCTCTCTACTCTGCCTCAGTGGAATGCACATCAGAAATCTCCTGACCCCTGAAGGCAGCTCCCCTTTTATTGACTTCCATTTCCTTCATTTCTCAGAGAAAGATGCTGAGATTGTTGTAGGGTCTCTAAACCCATAGCGTAAGACTCCATCCTGGAGAAGGGAGTGGTGAGTTCTTCTGAGGGAGTGCTCCCGGGCACACTGGATTTATCAGTGACCATCCAGTCAAGATCAGTAACCGTGTGTGCATATCAACACTTTTCTTGTTTCCAATCTGGGGCCTCATGCATGATAAGCACTGAGCTACATCTCCAGCCCCCTTGATTTCTTTCTTTGAGATTTGTGTTTCCACAGGTGACAGCAGCCCACAGCGCTGCCTTGTCTTTTTTTGCAGTGCTAGGTATCACAGTCAGGGCTGTACGCGTGTTGAGTCTGTGCTCTACCACTAAACTCTATCCCCAGCCTCTTAAGCCCATAGTTTTTAATGGTCAAAAACAGAAATCAAAAACCCCTCTTCTGTGTTAGTCAGGAATCACTCATAAGTCACTGAAGGTGCAAAATAATTTCAGAAATTTTGAAATGTCATTGTTATGTCACTAATAAGTTTAGGATTTGAGCCAGATGGATGTGTTGCTGGAGCCAGGTCCTCGAAATCCGTCTGCTCCCTCTCTATCTCACAGCTTCCCTGATGAATTTATCACCTCAAATCCCTCCATTGATAGGAACTATGGTCTTTTGATAGCAAAAAACAGGAGATCTTCTAGCAATCATTTCAACCCAACCAAAGTTCTCTGGCTCTGCCGGGTCAGATGCCCACACATAAGCACTTCTTGCTGATTCCGTGGAACAGTGCTCTCTTGTTGGCTAACCTGGGTTGCACAGTTACCTCTGTAGGACACAGGGTCAATGAGAGGAGGTGGACTGGCAGTTCCACCGGCATTACTGAGGTAGAAGCAGCTGTCAGGGGTGAGCAGACACGTAAAGGCCAAGGGTCCACTGTCCATCCCACTCCTCTGCCAATTCCTTCCCAGAGGTCCCAGGGGATCTGAACATGTCCCCCATCCAGCCACAAAGATCCCTCCAGCTACATCTTTCCTAGGCTCCAATGTTGCTCCAAGTAGGGAAAATAAACTTAAATTCTGTCCCACAACCTCATAACACCACACACAACCTGCCCCCTCTGTTCTCTCTCCCTGGAGAGACTTGCCTCTGTTCTTCTTAGTCTCCTTTCTTTATATAATCCTGGGAATCAGGCAGAAGGAGGCAATATGAGCCAGAGATGTGATCAGAAATGCCCTTCCTGCCCCTTCAACACTGGTCTTGAACCAGACTCGAAGACTTGGACCTTTTCCCCCTTAGGTTGAATTCTTTCCCAGACAGTTCCTGGGTCTCTTGTGCCAATACGCTCTAGGCAGGCCAGCTCCATATTCTCCAGATGTTCCCTCCAGGCCAGACTAGATAACTCGGCACAGTGTAAAGCTGAGGTCATTGTTATACCTGTTTCAAGAGCGTTATCTTTTCCTTGGCTAGATTTCCTATGTAAGTTTCCTTTACCAGTTATTTGTTAGTCACCCTGAACAGCTATTACCCCACCACTGATGGTCCATTCAGGTTGAGTGGGTAGAAGTTCTTTTTCTTTTCCTGCCTCAGGTTTATTTGTACAAACAGCACAGGAGGACAGCAGCCACATGCAAATGGCAGCCCAGAGGTCACGTTGGTCTTTATCCACATATTGGCAGACAGGTCTCTATTAAAGAGTCCTCATGGGGATCTGAGCACCACTGGGATCTTGAGTTGGAGCCAGAACTGAAGCTGGAGCTGGAGACAAAGCCGCAGCCTGGGCCTTGGTTTGAACTTGACCTTGGATCCTGGATCGCAGCGTCTCAGACACTTGGCAATGAGGACACAAACACACGTCCTGAACGTGGGGTGGATGATGTGGGCAGGTCATGCAGCCGACTGATGCCCTTTGGCATCTGGGGCCCAAGCTTGGGCCTTACAAGGCCTTAACGCCCCCAGAACATGCACACATGGCCATGGTGTTGACAGCCTGCAATTTTTCCAGGCCCTTCTTGTTGGGCTTCTTGGCGAAGTCCACGTTCCTCATGAACTCGGAGTCCATTCCCTTAATCCATTCATGTTTTTGTGATCAGTATTTCTTTCTTTCTTTTTAAACATTATTTTCCTTAGTAATATTTATTTATTTATCTATTATTTATGGTACGAGGGATAGAACCCAAGGCCTCACAGATGCTACTTAAGCGCTCTACCACTGAGCCATATCCCCAGCTCATGATTGGGGTTTGTTGATGTCATGTCTGTACCATTTTGGGGGACTGATTGCATATGTTGGGAACTTGGCCATGTCTGCACCAGAACTCAGGGCTTCCAAAGGGCCTGGAACTGGAAGAGGAAGTGCCTGCATAAAATTGATTGACTAGCCTAAGAAGAAAACATACAAATTTATCCTTGTTATAGTCTTTCTCAGGGGATTTTGATTTGTCTATCTTTGTTCCCATGAAAGAAATCTCGAGTTTAAAAAAAAAAAAACAAACTTACACATAAAACATCAATGTAAAACTGAACGTAACTGTCTACTTACCAGTTGACTGTGGGTGGAATTATAAATCTTGAAGAATACAGACCTTCCTCAACAATGCAAGGACCCAAGTGTGTTCACATTGGTGCCTTACCAATCCACTTCCTCCATACACAGAACACATTGCCAATCAAAAGGAGCAATCTATGCACATAAATGTTGGCAGATACGATGGGTAGCATTTCAACACCTTCTTGGACTCCTTCACTCATAAGAAGCATGCAGACTCATGTTGTGGCCGGGTTCCCATTCTCTCCCTAACCTGCATTCTCTCTACCTGCTCACCTATGTCAACACAACCCCCTAATCAGCAGATCTTCCTTCCTGATAGACCTCATGCACTCCCACTTATTTCCAGCATTGATGTCAATCTCTCCTTCATGAATAATCACTAAGGGAACAACTCAGGAGCCCCCTCATCACCAGAGACCACATTCCCTCCTCACAGCAAGATAGCAGCCACCTGCCTGACATTCTAAGTAGAATAAAGGAACAAAATAGGTAGTTTGGACACCGTGTTTGTCCCTTATAGTGTGACACCACTGTTTTTCTTGTGCTAAAGCTATGTACTGTTATGGTTTGGATATGAAGTGTCCCCCCAAAGGCTCTCATGTTAAAGCAGAAATATTTAGAGGTACAATGATTGGATTGTGAGAACTGTAACCTAATCAGTTCATCCTATTTTGAATGAACTGAGTGGATTGCGATTGTAGGCAGGTGGGATGAGGCTGGAGGAGGTGGGTCACTGGGGGCATGGCCTGGAAGGCTTGTTCTTCCGTGGACCCCTTCTCTGCCCTCTTTCGTTTCCTCCTGACTTCCCTGAATGCAGCAGCACTTCTCTACCACACCCTTGTGCCATGAGGTGCTACCTCACCTTGGACCCTGGGCAATGGAACTGGCCAACTATGGACTGAGACTTCTGAAACCAAAAGCCCCAAATAAACTTTCCCTCCTCTAAGTTGTTCTTGTTAGGTATTTTGGTCACAGTGACAGAAAGCTGACTAAAATGCTTGCAAAGAACAGGAGGTCTAAAGCAAACACTTGTCAGGTGAAACCAACGCTGATGGAGTGGAGAGTACTTGAAGACATCAGTTCTGACACTACATCGGCTCTACCTTTTGGGTTTGCTATAGCAGAACACACTACAATATGGAGATTGCTAATTTTGCACATTTTCTTGTCTGAAGCGCACACTTGATAATTAGGATTGATGAATTAGTTCTTGTGCCCACAGGTCAGAGAAGCTGGGACTAGCTGGCATATCTGGGTTCATTGGGCTTTGCCAACTCTCCCAGAATCCTGGGGAACTTGACTGTGCTTTCCCCTTCCACACCCAACAAAAGAATTTACACATTCCTTGGTCCTTTGCCCTTTGCTGAAAAATTTAACAAATGAGTGTTTTCGGAAGTAATCAAGGATAATTGATTAAATGTGCATTTTTAACTGAGGCTTCCTGAAGAAATTATTCAACAAAATAATGCCCACCTTTTATGTCTATCTTCTAAATCCTTTATGAGAATTATTCCACTTATCGGAAATCTCACTAAGTGAGGAGCATAATTTCCTCTCCTGTAGAAGAGAAAATTGACATTCTGAATGCTTAAACAATTTTCCCCAAAAGCCTTATCACACAGGGGAAGTGTACCAAAGCCCAGGTCCCTCAGAACAGTATGCTGCCAGAAGATAAATTTGTTTCTGTCCAAAAATCACACTCTCAGCAGAAAAAGATACCTGCAGAAATAATAGCAAAAACTCTCCAAAGTTGATGAAAAATATAATTTATAGACTCAAGAAGCTCAGCAAACAAGAAACAGGACAAATAGAAGGAAAACTCACCTACTCTACCATAGACTGCAGAAAACCAGAAATTTTTAAAGGCAGTCAGAGGGGGAGAAAAGATGCACCAACAAGGAGGAAAAAGTTAAGAAGAATTTCTGAATTTTCATGACAAAAAATGGAGTCCAGACCACAATGGGATGAACTTTTTTATTTTTATTTTTTATTTTTTTGGGTGCTAGGGATTGAATCCAGGGCCTCACACATGCTAAACACTTGCTCTCTCACTGAGCTTTCAGCCCTGGAATGACATTTGTTTTTGAAAAGAAAAGAAAAATGCTGTCAAACTGTCAATGCAAAATTCTGTATCTGGCAAAAAAAATATATATATATATATATAATATGTATATATAAAAAATAGATACATACACACTTACATATAACATATATAATACATATGTATATATATAATACATATATACATATAAAATACATATATAATATAATTTATATAATACATATAAAATACAGATATATATATATATATATATATATATATATATATATATATATATATACACACACACACACATATATATATCTATCTCCTGAGGA
Source organism: Geosciurus inauris (assembly GCA_004024805.1). Taxonomy (NCBI): domain Eukaryota; kingdom Metazoa; phylum Chordata; class Mammalia; order Rodentia; family Sciuridae; genus Geosciurus; species Geosciurus inauris. The sequence goes on from PVHX01000282.1 coordinate 139,382, forward strand.
TGAAGTAGAGATTTTCTAATAAATGAGAACTAAGAGAATTGGTTGCCAGTAGACTTGCCCTCTAAGAAAGCTAAAGGATATTCTTCAAGCTCTAGGAAAATTTTAAGAGATAGCAACTTGGATCTATAAGTAAAGAAAAGTATTATCTAACTTCTTGTGGATCACACACATTTCTGATATCTGGAGACAGAATGTTCCAGGGTATGTGAGAGAATCTGGAGAAAAATGTGAAAATGATATCCTATGTCATAAGACAAAGAGATTGTTTTCCCTTTTACATATGGTTTTAAAATGGATTTCCCCTAGGTGGTTGTAAGCTTTCTACTTTCATGCCTTATGTTAGTTTTCTGCTGCTGTAACAAATACATGAGGTAAATTGACTTAACAAGAGGAAAGGTTTATTTGGGCTCGCAGTTTCAGAGGTTTTAGTCCATGGCGATTGGCTCCATTGTTTTAGGCCTGAGGTGGCATAGTACATCATAGCGGGGAATACATGGCAGAGGAGGCCTATTCACCTCATAGTTGCCAGGAAGCAAAGAGAGAAACAGGAAAGAGCCAGGATTCCAATATCCCATTCAAGTGCATGCCCTCCCCCCCAGTGATGTAACTTCCTCAAATTAGGCCCCTCCTCTTAAAGGTTCTGCCACCTCCCAATACACTACAGGTTGGTGATCAAGCCTTTAGTACATGGGCCTTTGGGGGCATTTCAGATGCAAACTATAGCATGTCTGCTGTACAAACTTTTGAGTTTTATCTAATTAATGATAAGGGAAAGTTTTTCTGAGATGTCCTATATTTAATTGTGAGGACCTAAGGATGGAAGGGAAGAGCAATAGCTGAGGTTAATCAGCTAACAAGCTAAGGCTGAAAACAAGAGATCTTTTTTTTTTTTTTAGTTGTAGATGGACACAATATCTTTATTTTATTTTTATGTGGTGCTGAGAATCGAACCCAGTGCCTCATGCATGCGAGGCAAGTGCTCTACCACTGAGCCACTATTCCAGCCCCGACAAGAGGTCTTTTAACATCTTTGAAAGTGTATTAAAAGTCCCGTGATTCCTTGACATTTGTCAGTCACTCATAGTAATAAGATTTTCCAACTTCTCTTATATTCTGTTGTTTAATTTATCTCAAATATATTCTAATGTGTGCAATAAAAGGAGGATATAGTTTACCAATACCATTTGTTAAATAATCCATCCCCTTCCGTTAGACTTGTGATGAATACTTTATCATATATTAAGTTTATGTAAATAAGGTGAACCTATTCAGGTTCTTCTAAGGATTCATTGTTAATTAAGTATTATACCATTTTACTTTGGAAAGTTTTGTGATGTAGTTTGTTATCAAATAGGTAAATTCTTCCCTCTGCCCATTTTACTTTCTAAATTTTTAAATCTTTATTTATTTATTACTATTTTTAGTTACAGATAGACACAATATCTTCTATTTTGTTTATTCATTTTTATGTGGTGCTGTGGACTGAACCCAGTGCCTCACATATGCTAGGCAAGTGCTCTACCACTGAGCCATAAGCCCAGCCCTCTAAAATTTTTTTAGTAATGGGGATTGAATTCAGGAGTGCTCTACCACTGAACTATATCCTCTGTCCTTTTTAACTTTTATTTTGAGATACGGTCTTATTAAATTGTTAAGACTGGCCTCACACTTGTGATTCTCCTGCCTCAGCCTCCCAAATAGTAGGGATTACAGGCTGGTGTCCTGGTGCCCTGCTAAATTCTTAATCTTCATACTGATTTCTTTTCAGAATCCTTTTACCGCATTCTTTCCTGCCACACACAGAACTCTGGAATGTTGAATGGAATTTCTTTAAAGCTATACATTAATTTGAACAGAATTTATATCTTTGTTTTTATCCCCCACCAGGAATGTGAATTATCCCTCAACTTAATTAGGTTCAGACAGGTCTGAGAGCCTGGTGAAACTGGTAAACCTAATGAGAGTCACTCCTTCTTGCATTTAGCTAGGATCCCAAGAGAAGCATTCCATGTTAGGGTAAAAGAAATAAAATAAAATGAAATGAAATGAAATACAAAACAAAACCAACATTCAGATGGAAATGGGAAACCATGCCTGGTTTCAACTGGCTCTTCATTGGAGGGGCAAAAATTAGTCTCTTAAGAATTTTTAGTCTCAGTCTGGCCTCCCCATAAATTTTGCTACAAGTTCCTACTACTAGTAATCTGAGCAAATTCAAGTCAGAATTAAATTTAAACTACTTCCAGATTGGTAGTGCTTTCCAGGTTGCAAACCTAAATCTTGTCTAGGGAACTGAACTTCAACTGAGGTCTTGAAAAATTCCCATGTACCAGGTACTATGGCACATGCCTGTAATCCCAGAGATTTAGGAGGCTGAGGCAAGAAGATCACAAATTCAAAACTAGCCTCAGCAACTTAGCAAGACCCTAAGCTATTTAGTGAGATGTTTTCTCAAAGCAAATAATAAGAAGGCCTGAGGATGTAGTTCAGTGGTAGAGTGCCCTGGGTTTAATCCCCAGTACCAAAAGAATAAATAAATAAAATGAAGAAAAATAAAAATTCCATGAATAAATGAAAATGAGCAACTCCTAATTTAAAAAAATCAACTAGCTGCAGAAAAAAAAGCCACCATCAGTAACAAGAGATAAATGTGCAGAAACAGATGTGCAAAAACTTCAGCTATCCAGGGTATCAAACCACGTTACAGTGTTGCATAAACAAGATAGACCATATTTGTTTTTAATTCCATTCTTCCAGTTTCTACCTTTTGATTGGACTGTTTAGTCCATTTACATTTAATGTAATTACTAGAGTTTTTTTTAATTTTTAAAATTTATTTTCTTTGAGTCTTATGTTCTTTTTGTTCCTGTGTTTCTCCATTGCCACTTTATTTTGTGTTAAAGGATACTTTCTAATATACTATTTTAATAAGGCTTGTTGCTTCTTTCACCACATATTTTTGAGATATTTTCTTAGAGCCTTGGAGATTATAATGAAACCTAAACTTAGAACAAACTAATTTGAATTAATACCCCCTTAAAATTAATACCCACAAAAACTTTGTTTCATTATACTCCATTCCCTCCTTCCTTTTATGCTTCTATTATCATACAAATTATATCTTCATACATTAGAAGCCCAGCTGTATAGCTTTATATATATTGGTTTGTACAATTATCGTTAATTCAGATTGGGGGAAAGAACAAACAATATATTTAGACTGTCTTTGTTTTACACATGTAGTGACCTTCTCTGGTACGCTTTATCTGTCCATTTGGATTTTAGTTATTGTCTCATCATTTCAGCCTGAAGGACTCACTTAGAATTTCTTATAGTTCAGATCTGTTAGTGATGAATTCTCGTTTTTTTTTTTTTTTGGGGGGGGGCTTATTTTATCCATTTTCAAGCAACAGATTTGATGGATATAGATAGCATTTTTAAAAGCATGTTCCCCCCTCCTTCCTTTTTTTTTTTTTTTTTTGAGAAGGCAATCTGACTATGTTGCCCAGGCTGGACTTGAACCCCTGGCATCATGTGATCCTCCTGCCTCAGCTTCCCAAATGGCAGGAATTACAGGTGTGCACCACTGTGCCCAGCTTTAGCCCAATTTTAAATGTACCTTGATCTGAGATAGCATTTTTACTTCTAGAAATGTGTGCTGCTGAATAGTCACACATGTTCCTAAGTGTAGCTTCATGAGGCTGTTTATTGCAGGATGGTTTTAATGTCCATCAGTAGTACATGAGAGAGAGAGAGAGAGAGAGAGTAAAGAGAGGAAGAAAGAAGGAAGGAGTGGCAGAGAAAGACTGCAAGAAAGGTTCAAAGGGCTTTTGCAGTTATTTGGGTGATGAACTTTTTAAAATTTGTTTCTGCTTTTTTTGTGTATGATACTGGGAATTCAACCCCCAGATGCTCTCCCACTGAGCTATATCCCCAGCCCTTTTGGTTTGTTCTGTTTTTAGAGAGAGGGTCCCACTGAGTTGTCAAGGCTGTCGTAGAACTTGCGATCTTCCTGCATCGGCTTCCAGAGTTGCTGGGATTCCAGGCTTGCACCACCGTGCCTGTCTGCCTTTTGTTTTATGGCATGTATTACATAATGTGTGCACTTTTCAAATGACTTTAAGAACAAAATAGGAGAAAGTAAGCTGCAGAACTGCAGAACAAGGTCCTATTTGAGTAAGAAGACCCTACAGAAATAGATACATGTTTGCCATAAATGTATGTGATTAAAAAAATGCATACTGGATTGTAGACAGCAGCTGCCACAGAGAGTGATGTGATTGTGGGACAGGGAAGGGAGGCTTATTATTATTGTTATTATTATTATTAAGTGTCTGAGAACAGCTCAAGACCACTGGGTGGTTGTTCCTACCCACTCAGTGGCCTGAGCAGTAGAAGCTGCACAATGGTCTTCAGCGGCTGGCTGGGCACTCCAGTCTTCAGTAGGGAACTGCTGGATAGGCTCAGAGGGTACCTGCACACGTTCAGACCAGTCTGCAACCTCAGGTTGAGTAGCAGTGAACTCAGGAGCTGGAGGGAGGCCTTTTTACTTATCTGCTTATTTTCTGTTGATGCTGTTACAAGCTTGCATTACACGTTTGCAATTTAAACAATGAATAAATGCATAGACAAAGACCAAAAACTTTTTAAAAGGCAGAAAGAGAAGGAGAGGGGCAGTAGTTTTCAAATTCAGAAGAAAGAAACAGAGATATTTTCTGGGTAGGGGCAGTCAAGTAGCTGGAGGAGTAGCTGTGGAGGACCAGAGAACAGAAATCGATGCTCCAGTGTCCTGGGAGGGAGGCAAGTGGAGGAGGACTGTGAGGGAAGAGAGAGCCAGAAGAAATGGATTCTGAGATTGGTTGTCTGTGAAAGGCAGGCAGGAAGTGCTATGAAGCCCAGGGAAAATATATTGATTAAATACCATAGGATATAGAAAAATGTTCTCGTTCCTAGACAAGTACTCCTAAACTGTCAATGATTATTTTTCTGTGAAAACCAAAATATTTTCCTTCAGTTAGCAGCATGTTGTTTATGCCCTGACCACAGATGACCTATGCCTAAGCTAATGCAATTCATAAAGATTGACCCTTCAGGACAATTGGGAGTTGTTATTATTTTGTATCTCTGCAAAAGGACCCAGGATTTAACCCTCGCCATAGAAGGGAGTGAATAAACTTAGAGAAGAGAAAATGTAAATGTGACAAATATGTGTGTTAACAACACCGACGTCATTTGAAGAGTGACCTGAGAGAATTGCAGAGTTCACATGCTATTTGTATTAGATAGTCTTCAATTCCGTGCAAAATCTATACTGACTTCCAGATATGATGCCAAAGGAAATCCTAAAGCAAGCTAAATTGGAAAAAGCTGAAATGAATTTGCTTTTGGGGACAGAAATACAATCAAAATTTAAGAACAACCAGGCTCTTGACCAAGGACATAGGTATGGCATCATTGTAGAGTTTTCTTCTTTCCCTCTGAACAAGAACTAATTACTATATTGCTTGCTCTTCAAACATCTTCTCTCTTGCTTTTTTGTTTGTTTGTTTGTTTGTTTGTTTGTTTTCCTGGTACAATTGGCCAACATAGGAAGAGAAAATCCCTGGAGATGATGTCTTACTTTCCCCTTGCCTCTGAGCAGAGGAGAAGGGATTTAGAAACCCTGCCCTGAGAGACTGTAAAACCCGATAAGCTAGACATTTTTGGTTTGGGTTTTTTGGTGTGTGTGTGTGTGTTAATATGTGTTAGGAAGCTTCTTATGCACCTGTTTTATACCCGCACCCCCCTCCAAAAATAGGAAACCTAAAAAAATAAAACTCAAATAAATGCTAGCACACAACAAGCGACCAAATATTTGAGATGCAACCTGGGGAACTTAGTAAACATAACTGATGACCTTGATAATAATCAGTTCACATTACAAAAATTTTAAAGTCATAGTGGATTGTCCTTCCTTTTATTATTTATTTATTTTTGTGGGTACTGGGGATTGAACTTAGGGGTACTCAACCACTGAGCCACATCCCCGGCCCTATTTTGTGTTTTATGTAGTGACAGGGTCTCACTGAGTTGCTTAGCATCTCGCCATCGCTGAGGCTGGCTTTGAACTCATGATTCTTCTGTCTCAGCCTCCCAAAGTGCTGGGATTACAGGCATGTGCCATTGCACCCAGCTTGTCCTTCCTTTTAAAAAGTGATTTCAAGAAGAATTTTGCTCCTATGATTGGCACAAATCTGTAAACTATTCTACCGGAGTGATAATGGTTCGCTTTGAGACTTTGACATGTCCTCTGACTCTGTAGGCTTCAGTTATTTCTACTGTCTGTTCCAGGTTTCAAATGTTATCCTCTAGTTCTCCATAACTATAACAAGATACCTGCAATAATCAATTTATAAAGATAAAAGATAATTTGGGATCACGCTTTTGGAGTTTCTAGTCCATGATCAATTGTTTTGAGCCTGTAGCAAAGCAGTACATCATAGTTGGAGCACATGGCAGAGCAAAGCCAGTGCATCATGAGCGAGGGAGCAAAGGAGAGAGAAGGGATCCTACAATCCCATGTGAAGATATGCCCTGAACAACATAAAAACATCTCACAAGGCCCCATCTCCTAAAGACTCCACCACCTCCCAATAAGTACCAATCTGGAGATGTCACCACATGGATCTTTGGGGGACACTCAACATCCAAACTATAGCATCTTCCATGGCAAACTTGATTTGGGGCCAAGAGGAGCAAATTAGAACAACAGCATTTGTACTGAAGAATTGCAATAGCTACAAGAAACACTACTGGCAAAGATTCATCTACAGAAGCATTCCCACGTATTGTCAGTGAATGTGTGAACTGTATGTCTGTTCTGGAAGACAGTCCAACAATATCTATGCCATTGAATAAACCACGGAGCCCTTATATCAAAGCGGTATAACAAAAGGCACCAACAGAAAGCAACTCCTCCCACAAGAACATCAAATCTCTTATGGTTTCTTTTCTTGCCCCTACTGGAAATCTCAGGCAAAAAACCATAACCTTTTCCTTCATTATTAGATTTTTTAAAAATTATCAGGTCACTTTTATTTATGAAAGAGTGTGCTTTCAACACTGAAAATAGTTGGTCCTGGTATAAAAGTCAAAACTTCAGATTTTTCTCAAAATCCCTCTTGCCCTAGTTGTTGTGCAGGGACAGGCAAATACAGACTTCTCTACATCCAGGTTGTGCATTTTCTTCATTTCTACACCTGGCCCAGGTTTCTGACATCTCCAGAGGAGCATAGCCAGAAAAGTATCTCTTGTTCCATATTGTTGAGCTGGGGGTGGGCAAGCTTTGGATTTTGTCGTTCTTTCACATCAACTCACCCTCCCTCAATAGAGCACGTTCCCTGAGGTTTTCTTACTAGGATCCATTCTCTGCTACCTCCACCAGTTGTTATTTCCATGATGTGCCAAGTACCACCTGCAAAGCCACTTCTAATATTTTTCCCTCCACATTAAGGATATCTTCCAAAAACACTCCACATGTGCAGGTCCTGGTACCCCTCCAGACACCTCTTTCCCTCCCCCTCCCCTTCTGGTGGTGTTTGAAATGGATCCCAGACCTCCTGCATGCTAGGCCAGTGCTCTACCCCAACCTTTGACAGCTCTCGAGTGGGATTCAAAATTGCCCCAGGCTGCCTCTGTTCTGTATGAGCCACATCTAGTCCACATTGGAGACATCCACTCTTCTTTGTCACATGGTCAGTGGAAGTGTGGACTGGGCCAAAGAAGTTAGGTTTTTGCTTTGCTGCCTTTGTGGCTGTAGTTACTCACTTGTGGACTTATTTTGTGGAGGCTAGGATCAGAAACCAGTTCATTGTGATCTCAAACTCTATGAAATGGTGCACGGGGTTCTCCCTGTGGTCTCCTGAAGCACTTCTCTCTATAGTCATCTCTCTGTATCCTTCTATCCTTGGTGCTTGGGCCCTCCAGGATCCCAAAATCTGCAGGTGTGCAAGTGTCTTCTATAAATGGCATAGTATTCATATAGAACCTATGTCCATCCTCATATATACTTTAAGTCATCTCTATATTACTTACAATACCTAGTAGGATGCAAATGGTTTTATAAAACTACATAATTTTATACTGTGTTGTTTAGGAAATATTAGGAAGAACATCTGCACGTGTTCAGTATAGGCAGCTCCATTGTAGGCCTAACTCCATGTAACGCACGAGACAGGAGGGGAACCATATTTAAACAAATCCTAGACACTGAGGATCTATGAAACGGTGAGAGGCTGCAGTGGGACAGGCCCACACATCACTTCATTTGCATAGATACAGCATGGGGCTCAGTGCAAGGCAGACTCAAGTTTTGCTTTTCACAGCTTTCTGGAATTTTTTCCAAATAATCGCCATCTGCAGTTGGTTGAATTCGTGGATACAGAAACCAAGATATGTAGGGCCAACTGTTATGAAGATGAGAGGGAAGCACCTTCCTCAGATTCTCCCGAGGTCATGGGAAGGAAGTGGCCACAGCCCTTTGAAAATTCTGCCCAATGAAGAGTTCCCTCAGCCCTAGTCCCTTGTACCTCAACTCCTGACTTTTAGGAGGTGTTGGCCTCTGACTTTTTTCCCCCCATGGAGAGGGAAAAGCCCCACCTTCTCTGTGCTCAGACTCTTGGCCAAGATGCAATTCTGCATCTTGTAAATTTATTTTCCTTTTACTTATCAGTCCTACTTTTTTTGGAAATCTATTTCAAAATATAAAAGTACTGGTATATAAAGATACTGGTGTGCAAAGCACAATATTTGTAGTGAAAAGGTGGAGAAAACATAATATTACATCTTAATGAGAGAATGCTCAGTTAAATCATGGTATGTTCATACGATGCTCTCTCAGTTCATTTTCTGTTCCTATGAGAGAATATCAGACTGTGTAATTTATAAAGAAAAGAAAATTATTTTCTTACAGTTCAGGAGGCCAGGAAATCCAAAATCAAGGTATTGGCACCTGGTAAGTGTCTTTTTGCTGCATCATCACATGGCAGAGGGCATAACAGAGTGAGAAGGAGCAAGCATGCTAGTTTGGGTCTATGTTCCTCATCCTGCAGAGCCACTAAATCCATCATGGAGACCCCAACTTCATGACTTCATCTATCCTAACTACCTCTCAATGGCCCTACTTCCAAATACCATCAATGTATGACTTTGGAGGCTATTTCTAACACATGGACTTTGGGAGACACCTTCAAACCATAGCAAACTGAATATTAAATAGCTATTAAAAACAATGAGTTTTAGCTGGGCATGGTGTCGCACACCTGTAATCCCAGCACTTAGGGAGGCTGAGACAGGAGAATCGCGAGTTCAAAGCCAGCCTCAGCAACGGCGAGGCGCCAAGCAACTCAGTGAGACCCTGTCTCTACATAAAACACAAAATAGGGCTGGGGATGTGGCTCAATGGTTGAGTACCCCTGAGTTCAATCCGCAATACCAAATAATAATAAGAGTTTTACTACATCAATATTTGGAGGGATATTTATTATATATTATTTGTGAGAAATAAAGGGATTGCAGGGAAATTTGTATAGTGTATTCAGTTTTTCAAAAAAACAGTATACTACTTATTTTTGTATGTTTATATGAGTTTTGTGGGAGGGGGCTGGGTTTGGAACCCTTGAGCCTTGCAGATACTGAGCTGTACCCCAGGCCAATAATGATGATCTTAGTAGATTATACTCACAGCAAGAATAGGAGGAACATCTGCAGTTTTTAAATATATTTTCAATTGTTGCACACATTACAGCCAGCATATATACTTTGGTGTTTACAGAATAAAAGTAAAGAAAAAATAAAGGAAAAAAATGAAATGCAAAGAACAAACTGATAAAACTATGAAAATTGATTGTCCAGAAATTTTTATGTGTTCTAAGAAATCTTTAAGAAAGAGATCATTCTCATGCTAGAAAAAGTATTACAGAGCAGAGAAGACACAAAAACTTTTTAATGTAATTTTTTATTACACTAGGTTAACCATGATCCCAAAACTAGAAAAGAAAATTAGAGAGACCAAACTGTAACATTAAAAGATTCAAGAAGAAAACTATAGAGACTGAAAAATAATTTGATAAAATTCAACAATAATTCCTCATTTATTTTATTTATTTATTACCAAAAAACTCATCAGTAAATTAGGAATGTGGGGCTCCTTCCTCTAGATGATGCCTCATGCTGCCCATCTTCCCTGGGCTGCTAAATTCCAGTATCCGCTCCTTGGCTTAGACCATGGCAAGAGTTTCTCCTTGCCTGATGTGTCCTCAGCTTTCCTGCTGGCAATTCAGGAAGCAGGAGGAAAGAGTATTTGCTCCTCCTTCACCCTCTTATGTGGTCACCTGAGCTGTGGCATATCTCTGAAGGCAGCAAAAGTGCAGAACTTTCCCTCTGCACTCTGGTACCTGCTCCCTTCCTTCATCCTTGTGCTTAAAGGTGGAGAAAGGGCTTCTCCGCCTCAACCCTGGGTTGCTGCTCTACCCTGCACCCAAATCTTTGTACACATGTCCATTTTCCTTATCCAAGGTAGCTCTGCTCTACAAAGTCACCATGAATACTGAATAAGTGAATATTGAACATAGCTCCTGGAGGAAATACAGGGTTAGGTTCCTGCAAGCCTCTGATTGTGTTTTCATCAACTGATTAATATACAACTTTGTTTTATGTGTGTTTTTGTTTAATAATATCTATTTAATCCATATCATTGGCTCCTTGACTTTGAACTCACAGCCAATAGCACCATAACTCATGCCTGAATGAAGCTCATCTCCATAAAGCACGTCACACAACCTTCTTACACTTAGGAACATTAAATAGAAAGCACTTGAGCACTATGCCTAGGAGCCACTGGAAGTGGTAAAATCAACGGAGGAGAAAGAGCACACAAATGCAAAAACGGTGACACAGTAATATAAAAGCTAAAACAGGAAGACTGAGCTTTGCCTGTCACCTCACCTGGGGACATGGGCATGGTGACTTAAATTTTTCACCCTCCCCCCATGTTGATAGATTACTGAGGTGTGGTGGGCATTGCTTTTAGAGTTACAAATGAATTTTAGCAAGTAGGTGAATTCAAGAATAATAGGGATCAACTTTATAAGCAAATTTTTCTCAGATTATGTTATTTCAAAATGCCATTCCTAAATTTAATTTAGTAAGTGTATATGCCAGAAATCTGCAAATATCATACTGAATGATGAAGGTTAGAAGCATTTCTATTAGAGGAACAAGGAGAAGTAGTTACGCCATTCATTGGGCTAGACAGTTTTAGCCAACCTCATAAGAAAAAGAAGTGAGGGCTGGGGTTATGGCGCAGTGGTAGTGTGCTCGCCTGGCACGCGTGAGGCACTGGGTTCGATCCTCAGCACCACATAAAAATAAAATAAAGATATTCTGTCCGCCTACAACTAAAAAATAAATGTTAAAAAATAAAAAAAAAAAAAGAAAAAGAAGTGAGTGTTGGGAAGGGGAAAAAAAACTGTCTTTAGTTCAGAGTGGCGTGATTGTACACTCACAATGTCTAAGAGACTAAATTAAAACCAGTTTATCCAATAAGAGAGTTCATCAGTGTGCATGATATGAAATCAACTATGAAAAGTAGTATCATCCCCCAAAATTAACCAAAACCAATTAGAAAATGCAACTGAAAAATAATTCCATTCACACTGCTAACAAACCCTTTATTCCTGAGAATAAACACAAGTGAAATGTAACATAAAAAAATAACTGGGCACACACCAGTTATCCCAGCTACTCAGGTAGCTTAGGCAAGTTTGAAGCCAGCCTGGGCAACTTAATTATACACTGTCTCAAAATTTTTAAAAACGTTTGCAGGGGTAAAGCACTCATGGGTTCAAGCCTCTGTCCTGCAAAAAAATAAAAACAAGAAAACTAAAACAATAAAACTTAGTAAAGGACCAAAAGGAATATCTGAATAAATGGAAGATTATAACATGTTTCTGGTTTGGATAATTCAATATTTTTTAAATATTAGTTGTCCCCAAATTAATTTTTTCTTTTTTCCCAGACGAGCTCATGCTATATTGCCCAGGCTGGCCTTGAACTCCTGGACTCAAGGGACACTTATGTCTCAGCTTCCCATGTGGCTGGGACTACAGATGCATTTGGCCATTCCTGATTGTCCCTAAATTAATCTATAAATTCTTTGCAGTACTAGTCAAAAACTCCTCCCCAATACCTGTCAAGTATTTCTAAAAATTTATTTGGAAGAGAATATACACCAGACCAGCCACATCTATTTTGAAATAGGAGCCTGAGGATATCAAAGTACACTCTAAGTTATAGTAATTTTAAAAGTATGACATATAGGGAAGGAATAACCAAGAGATCAATGAAACACATTGTGGAGTCCAAGAAAAGGCCTTGATATATAGAAAAATTTAATAAGTGAAAATGGTTGCACTTGGGACTAGTAAGTAAAAAATTCAATTAATAGCATTGGAAAATAAATGCTGCAAGAAAGTATTTGAAAGATGCATAGTAAGAGCCAAGATGAAGATACAGAATATCTAAGCAAATTCTATAAATCAATAAGGAAAAGTGCAAAAGAAAAGTTGTCAAAGAATGTGAAAAACCAATTGAGAGGGAACATACAAATGACCAGCAACCAAATGAAAAGATCCTCAAATTTCAATAGCAATAAGGGAAATGCAAATTAATGCAGCAATGAGATATCACTTTCAACCATCAGTGTGACAAAAATAGAGGAGATTGATATTAGCAAATGTTGGTTAGAAGTAGGAGAAATGGTATTTTCCTGTTGTATAGCTGGTTCAGCTCTTAGACTGCCCCAAATAGTGGCCATATGACTTGCTTTGGCCAATGAAATATGAGCAGAAATGCCTAGACAGATTGTTTTAAGGGCCTAGGCATAATTGTCCAGGTCCTCTTTCCCCTCTGCCTAGATAACTAGTGGTGCTCCAAGCAGAGGCTGTAATGGCAGCCTGGGTCTCAAAGGGATAGTGTGCAACAGTCTCCCCACCCAAGGTCAAACCTAGGACTTCAAGCATGCTAAGCACAGGCCCTACCATGGAGCTCCACCCCCATCCCTGCAGCCAAACTTTGATGCACACAAAATATGAGAAATCACTCTTAGTGGTTGAAAATGACTGAATTTATTTTTCAATACTACAAAACAATCTGGTTTTTCTCATGAAGAAAACGTTTCTTTAAAGTCCCTCATCTAGATGATAGTCATGAACTTGGAGTGGGAATGGGACTCTGTACACTTGAGACCTTTTCTCCAGCAGCCCTTAGTCTTCTTCTGAAGAGGTACGTGCATTGCCTCCAACCAGGGAAAACTACCAACACCAGACAGTCTTGCTGCTTTAAGGGAAGGGGCTGTGCATCCCAGAACTTGCCCCTTAGAAATCATCTAGAGCCCTATAAGTCTGTAGGGGACAAAATGCAGAGCCCTGGACACTCTCCAGAGCCTATACTATCATTTGGACCAGGTTTTAAAGCAGTAGGAATAGATCCGAAGAGGTCACCTCGCTCTCTCATTGTAACCTCTCAGCTCAAGACAAAGAGGTCCTGTCTCCTCACTTCCAAAGTGAGCTTCTCCAGACTTCATCAGAATCTGAGTGTGAGGTGTGAATCTACCGGTTTGGGGGATCAAGCAATCCATTGCTTTGGAGCAACAGAAAGTGTGGCATATGGCAACTGCTTTCCAAGTGCCCTCTGTCAAATGAAAAAGAACAATCAGATCCATCCCATAAAACCATACTTGTCTGTTTTGTTTGCAGTTTTACTTCATTGGCACTCGTCTAATCCAAGAAAAAGATGAAACTAAGTGCTGAGTTTAACCATACTTTGTGGAAATGGCTAAAAATTTCCACTTATATTCATTTGGTGTCTTAGAATTTTTTTTTAATCAGAAAATTTTTGACAAAAGATTATGTAAGAAAGGTATTAGACAAGTTGTGGCAGCAGAGAACAGAATCATTATAAGAATTAATCATCATTGGCTCAAAAAAAGAGCTTGATACTAACTCCATAAAAGTAGCTATTAATTCAAGGGCATTGGATTCTTCTCACCAATTTTCTCATTTTCTGGCTCATCTCCAGCTGATCTGAAATGCTAACATGTGTGCTGAAAACATAATGGCAGATTCATACACGGTACAAATCCATAGGACTTCACATTTTCTGGGGTTCTTCCAGACAGACATTTGTCGTAAGCTGGTGTCAATCCTTGAATCTCAATAAAAACACCTCAAGAACATGGTTTTACTATTTCCAGGAAGATAAACGATGTCAAAGATGAAGCTGATGGAGTAGATATTTTCTCTATATTTCATGGGGAGAATTCCCCGCCATGCACCCCTTAATTAGCATTATCTTAATTAGCATCATTCAGTCATTCTTAGAAGACAAGGGCCTTCAGGGGAATTAGAATGGTGTACTGGGAGCTAGGATTTCAGAATTCCAGTTCTGACTTCACCACCCACTAACAGGATCTTGGACAAGTCTTAGCATTTCGGGATTTTTTTTTTTTTTTTTTTTTTGCTGTCTATAAAATGAGAGCAGAATTATGGCTGTTACCTATTACCTGATTTATTAGGACAAACGTCATGACCACATCAGCATGAAATGTGGATGAAATTGAGACTGAAACATGGATCAAAGACACTTAACAAGGATGATGAAAGAGAAGAACGGTTGGGACTAGGGTGGAAATATCAACCCATCCCCACAATTGGGGGTGGGGAGCGGAAGTAGATAGCAGAGCCATTTGGAAAACACAACTGTTGAACTTTACGGTATATTTGATTACATCTAAGTTGATTTTTGGTAAATTACATAATATACTGTTGTATATATGATTATAGAAAAATAGAAAAGAACATGACGTTTTGGTTGTTCTCAACTGATATTCTTATTGTTTTTTAAATTTTCCAAGTAGATAATCTCTCTAACTTAAGGAGAAAGACCTGCACCAGATGGATCTACTTCTGATATTTTCATCAATGGTCCATTTCTAGTAGCTCACCTTGATGGAATAGTGGGGCAGACTCTGTGAGAACTCTGCCTTTAATAAAGAGGACATGACGGGCATGGTTCTATGGATATGCTGTCCCTTTACACTGGAACACGTAAACTGACATGTAAAGCTGATGCTGGGTCTTCTTCTTCTTTTAGACAAATCCTGTGTCAGGTTCTAGGTCCAAGTATAAAACTCAGGGTACTGTAAGGCCTCTCAGCTGCCAGGGATGTATAGGTATATGAACATGCTTAGCATTATGGACATTGCATTTCTTCCAGGAAAGCAGACAACAGCAAAGAACCCAAATAACAATTGGTTAAAACAAGCAAACAAACAACAAAAACAGGGTGAGGGGCTGAGTGTGTGTGCTTTAGAATTATGGATCGTTGTCATTTGGAAAAAACAATTTAGTATGGTTCTTGTTTATATCCAATCTTTGTGAGCACTTTTTCTGATGTACATAAGCACTTTTTCTGATGTACATAAAATCAACTCAGGGTTTATCAGTTCCGAAAAAAAGATGGAACTTACCTTGTAAGCACCAGCAAGAGCTCTGAAGGGGTCAGATTCTTTAATTACATCATTGATTTCCAAAGACCTGTTGATCATACTTGATTTTGCAGAACATAAAAGGGTATTAAAGAAAACCATAATAATGAACATCAACAAAAGACTCTGTTCGCCAGCAATCTCCCTTTCCTTTGATTTGTGGTTTTTAAGGAAGCAACAGTGCCATTCAGCTGCAGGGTCACAGAGCTGACTCCTGGTGGAGCGCTGATAAGATGACCTGCCCTGAAGTACTTGTGGAAATGAGTGCGACAGCCAAGTCTTCCTCAGCATGGACACTGCAGACACCACAGTCCTGGAAAAGGTGGTCACAGGAATTGGGGCTAGTGTTGCACAGCCATTAGGATCTGCTGCACAGAAAATGCTTGGTTGATTTTTATCATAGACATTTTCTCAACTCAGACCCACGTGCTAAAGGAAGAAGCAATACTGCCCATAACAAAATGGTAAAACATCAGCCCGAGGCTTTTCTCAAATCTCTCTACTTCCTGAGAGGCATTTGCTAGACTTCCCATCTAGGTAACATGGACACCTCCTACATCTGTGACAGACGAGTAGCCTCGTTTCCTTTGGAATTATTGAGGAGACTTGACCCAGGGTGCCTGAACAGGCTGCTTCCACTCTTGGCAATGTTTTAATTTGAAAGCAGGTGATGAGTACATGTCATTGTGTTATTATTATTTATGTGTGCGTGTGTGGTGCTGGAGACCAAATCAAGGGCCTTACGCATGTTCAGCAAATGATCAACCACTGAGCTATAACCTCAACCTTGTATTATTCTTTACCGCCTCCCCGCTTCCTTTCTTTTTCTTTTTTCTTTTCTTTTTTTTTTTCCAAATCTTAAATATTTCATGGCATAGTATTTTTGAGAAAAGTAAACTCAAACATGAGGGCTTTGGGGATTAATTCAATCCTCTTTAGTGATTTATGGCTGTGTACCCTTTTTACTCTGGGTAAAAATTATTTCATGCAATGAAAATTTTCTCTACTTATCAGACATTTCCTGTTTCCTGGTATTCTTAAAATTATAAAAATTACATTAAAAATAGTAATAACAAAGCATTTGCTCCCTTTGGGCCCCCTCTTTCAGCTTCATGCCCCTCTCCAAAGATATCCAATCTCTCTCTGCATATCTTCAAGTTCATCTTCTAAATTTGTATGTACAGAATATTTACAGGTTGCACTTCTAAATGGAATGCCAGTGTTTGCCTAGGCATCTTTCCTGGGCATTCATAAATTAGGGTCAACAAGATGGAAGAATTGATGTCCTGGGTTAGAAGAGAGAAGAATATTTGGAAGGAGAACCCCAATGATTCAAGGAACAGCTATGATCTTAATGGAAAGATATTTGATGAGAATCCTAGTTTGTTGAACTTGCCCTACAATGCAGCAAGTCTTTACTTGTGTGAGACAGTCAAAGCTTGGAAACAGAGAGGCAACAGTCACCAGGTAGGGTTCTTGGGATACCAGTTAGCCTTACCTGGAGAACCAGCATGTCACTTGGCTCAAGGGCTGGGGGCTGAGACATGGACCTAAATGACCCAGGCCCAAATGGACAAAGCTTAGCAATGAAGCCAGTTTGGTGGTTTAAGCTGACTCCAAATAGATAGGTGTGATTCACTGCTAAGCACAGCAGGGATCACACATGAAGGACAGCCTGTGGTCCTATAGTGCTATGCTTAGTGCTAATGGTTTGGATGTGGTCTGGCCTTCAAGGGTTCATGAGCTGGTAGCCTGGTCCTCAGTAATGTGATGTTACTGGAGGTGGCAGAACCTTCAAGAGGTGGAGCCTAGAGGGAAGTAATTGGTTATTAGGAGTACTGCCTTCAGATAGTTTCCCATGAGACCCTGGTCAGTTCTTTTAAGAGGTTCATTATGAAAGACCAAGCCTGACCCTTCCCTGTTCTCTGACTTTCTGTCTTGTCATATGATCTCTCCCTCTCACCCATGCTCTTACCACTGTGATTCCATTTGCAACAAGGTCCTCACGAGAGCTAAGCCAATGCTGGCATACTGGCTTTGAAGCCCCCTACCTAAACTGTGAGCCAAATAAACTTCTCTATACAGTATCTAGCCTCAGGCATTTTATTATAGTAATAGAAAATGTATTAATACATATAGTTCCAACCTGAATGGGGTTTCCCTTCCACTCCTTAGATACTAGTGGGAGATACAAATATCAGTCTGGAAATCCTGCCATTTTATGGCTGTTTGGGGGTGGGGGGATACAAAAACAAACAAAAAAAAAATGCTTTTTTTCTTCTTCAACTCCTTGGAAATAGGATTCCCCTAACATATAGTGGGACTCATGACCCATGACAGTGTGTGTGGACACATGCTATGTATAGACACAGTGCCTTAGAGCTAGACTGCCCTTTCTTCAGATTCTGGTAACCTTCTACCTCTTGGTCTTTCAAGTTCTTCACATGTGTGTGGATGTGTGCGTTGTGTGTGTACTTCCTTATTCTTTCCTTATATTTCTTTTCCTTCTTTGTGCATCTAAAACAGAACATCTTCATGTAGATCTTTTTCTCATACATTTTTTGACATTGAGGATAATAATTTCACCTATCATAAATCCACCCTTCTAAAGGGTGTGACTCAGTGGCCTTAGCCTATTTGCTCCTTTGACGAAGCCTAGTTTTCTTCTGGTTGCTGCAGGCTGTTCTCTGTTGAGGCTCTTTCCGAGGAGCAATGTTCTTGTAGTATTTGTTTCCCTCTGACAGAGAAAAACTAGAACAAAGCAGAAGATTGCTCTACTCCACTGCCTCCAGCAGGCATCAGTCTCCCGCCTGTGGTGCTGTGCTTGACTGGTACCCAAGCACCCACGGGCTCCCACACGCAGAAAACCCACTTTAGCTCAGCCTTGTGGTACCTGATGGAAGAAGGGGGCTGATTCATGCAGCCTCTATTGATTTTTACTATCTTCTCCATTCTTCTTACTCCCTCCTTTTCCCTGGAGAAACAGTTAGGAAACTAGCTAACAATCCTTGAAGCCAAACCGAGTTTCCAAATTTATTGCATTGCTAAAATAGTGGAAAAGAAATAAAAAGCTGGGCCTCAAAAAATATCACATAGAAACAAATTATGTTCCTGTCTGCTTGTGGAGCACTCTGGCAAATCCATACCCTCAGGGATATAACGAATGCTGAGAAAGGATATTTTTTGATGTTAAGAAAATAATGGGCTGCCTGCTACGAGTGAGAATCTTTCTCCACAAGACTAATTAGACGGTTCAGGAAATAGAGGGAATACCTTGTATTTGTCTGACTCCCTGCACAAAATAATCCAATAGTCAAAAATAATTATGAGTGACATAACTTGATGAGAATACAATAAAGAGTTCCAAATTTAAAAAAACATTAACGATTAAGGAGTGCTCATTCATTTCCCAAAACAATTGTACATTTTTATGATGCTTAAATGTATTGCTCATGGCTGATAATGAATAAGCCAGAAGCAGCAGAGGCTTCCACACTAATAATTTTTAGACTTGAATATAAATCCCTTAGCATGTGCAGCCAGGTGAACCCTCAGAACTAAAGACATGACAATTATGTCATTGCCCAAGACCATGTGCCTAATCAGAGTTGACTTTTGTATTTGAAACTGAAAACTGATGTTGCTGGAAACTTTTCCCCACAAAAGCTAATGAAAATTATATCTCCTTGAATCCCAGTAAAGTTAAGAGAGGCTAAATCAACTTTTCTAATCTCAAACATCTACTTGTCTACTTGTGGAACACTGAAAAACCACCAGACAGGTGGGCTTCCCTCACTCAGCCTTGTGGAAGAGGGCAGTGGTGTAAACTGGCATCTCCTGGGAGATGATGAAAAAGAGAGAAGGTGGATCCAGCTCATTCAGTAAATCATGAGGAGGAGATAGACCCCTAAAACTTGTTTTAAGCTAATCAGATTTTTATTTTTCTATACTTTTATTTCTGCATTATAATTATACCTAGAAGTGGGATCTCTTGTTACATATTCATATATGCACACAATATAACAATACAATTTGCTCAATATCCTTCCCTGGTATTTCTGTTGTGACTGAAAGACCTAGAACAACATAGAGGAGGAAATATTTATTTTGACTCATGGTTTTAAAAATCCAGTCTATGATTAACTGACTCCATTGCTCTGGGCCCAAGGTGAGGAAGAATATCATGGTGGAAGGGCATGGCAGAGGAAGGCAGCTCAGTACATGACATCCAGGAAGGGGAGAGATAGAAAAAGAGAGAAAGAGACAGAGACACCAAGTACAAAACATCAAACTCAAAGGCAAACCCCCAGTGACCTACTTCCTCTAGCCACACCCTGCCTATCTATAGTTACCATCCAAGTCAATCCATTCAAGTGGATTAATCCACTGATTCAGTTATAGTTCTTATAATCTAATCATTTTACCTCTAAACATTTTTTTTAAATTTTTTTCAGTTGTAGATGGATGCAATATCTTTATTTTTATTTATTTATTTTTATGTGGTGCTGAGGATCGAACCCATGTGAGGCAAGCGCTCTACCACTGAGCCCCAGCCCCAGCCCCACCTCTGAACATTCTGCATTGTCTCATACATCAGCTTTTGGAGGATACTTCATATCCAAATTATAACATCCTCTCTCCCTCCTCTCCTACGTCCCCTGGCCCTTTTCCTCTATTCTACTTGTCTTCTTTCAAGACCCCACCCTCAGTCTTCTTCTTTTTTTTTTTTTTTTTTTATCTTTTTTGGCCAACTTCTACAGATGAGGGAAAACATATGACTCTTAACTTTCTGAGTTTAGCTTATTTTGCTTAACATAATGATCTCAAGTTCCATTTGTTTTCCTTTAAATGACATAATTTAATTCTTCTTTATGGCAGAATAAAACTCCATTGTGTATCTATATCCCTAAAACTTTACCATACTCCCTAGATGATTCCACAGCACACCAATATTTGAGAACCTCAAATAGAGAAAACTGCATTTTGAAATCAACAGACATTTTAGATCTGGCATCCAGCATTGCATAAACTCCAGCAAGATGCTGCTCTTTGAATTTGGGTTTCCTCGACTTTTCCTTACCTTGCCATGCTATTGTGAGGATTAAGCTAACAGCAGGCACTAACTGTTATCTCAGTGCTTGCCACTTAGTGAATAATCAACAAATACGTTTGACTATATCAGGCTGTTCAAGCTGCCATAACAAAGTACCACAGACTGGTGGCTTAAACAACAGACTTATTATCCCATAGTTCTGAGGTCTGGAAGTCAGAGTGTTGGCAAATTTGGTTTCTCCCAAGGCCCACCTCTGCCTTGCCAATGGCCACCTTCTTGCTGCCTCCTCACATCGCCTTCCCTCTGTGCATAGCCATGAGTGTCTCTTCCTCTTCTTGAGAGGATATCAGCTCTATTGGATTAGAGATCCATCCTGTGACCCCATTTAACTTTAGTTATCTGCTTAAAAGCCCTGTTTCCAAATACAGTAACATTGGAGGTTAGAGTTTCCACCTATAAATTTTGGGGAGACACAATCAGTCTTACATTTCCCTTCATCCTATCTTTTCCCTGTGCTCTTTCCCCTCTTGTCAACATCTCCAATAGTTTATGTTTGAGCTATTTTTAACTCAGAAGAATGCTTTTGCTATTCTTCTTTGATAAAAATCACTGGATAAAAGTAAGAATGAGGGTGGGGTGGGAGTGTTTTGCACAAGGAACCAGGTTTTACAAGAGCCGGATCCCAGAACTCCAGACTAAAAATATAACATTGACTCAGCTTGTAGCTAAAGGGTTTGAATACTTTTGAGAGTTTCAATTTCATTTCTTGAAAGTTTCAATTTCATTTAAAAGATAAAATAAAATACCCAGATGGAGAGGCATAGAATTCTCCTGCATCCCAATTCCAAGTCCTTACATGTCCAAGCTTTGGGTCTTATTCTTCAAGACAGATGACACTAGAATAAAATAAATAAATAAAGACAACGACCACAAAGCCTTTCAAATTTCTTAAGTGGAAAACTTAGCTCTGTGGCACACCATTTCCTGATGGAGTGGTTACTTAGCACTTATTTTGAGAGACCGTAGGATTCAGTTTCAGACACATGAGGTTTCCTCCGAGGCATGCTGCTTCTTTTCTGGTCCCCAGTCATCTCCTTCATGACTGCATGTAGAGCACCACAGACGCTGGCAGTCTCATAATAGAATCTGTGATGTGAATTTTTTTTCATTCTGACGTTCCATGGCAGCTCCTGGTGGCCTCGGAATACATCTTTTATGTCACTGGCAACACTCTGAAATGAGTCAGTCCATGAATCACTCGAGATGAAGCTAGAAATCTTCAACCAAGTGTTGCTCTCTTATGCACATTTGAATGAATTAAATTTTCTGGCCTACACTATGAATTTCACTCTTTTTCTAATTTCTCATATTTCTTGGTTATGTTCTTTCCCCATGAAACTGGGAAACATATATATGTATGTACCTGATTGTACATATACATATTTCTCCATTTGATTTAAAATGTGCTACTTTGATTATTCTGAATTTTAAGTAACACATTGAATGGAGAAGGATAGTAAGAGTTGCTTATTTATAATAGTGTGATGAATGTTTTTCTTTGATAACTTAAGCAAAGATTAGAAATCCAGTTATGAATACTCTGATGTGTTATTTTTCAGGACCATCCTGACCACACAAGCAGTCAAAATACCCATACTCTTTGCCCCTCTCGTTTCTTTTTGTCGCACACTCGGGGAAGGTACCATATGGTTAAATCCTACAATGGCAGAGTTCAAAGAGCTCGTAGCATCTCTGAACCCAGTCTTCTCACTTTTCTTCAAAATTTAAACCGTATTTACCAGTGTCCCCTCACAGAGCACAATTTACTGTTCCTGGGCTCAGCTGGGGGACTTGCTTTGATCACTGGTATTATGGTTTGGATAGGAGGTGTCCCCCGAGACTCTTGTGACAGTGTGGAAATGTTCATAAGTGAAATGATTAGCTTATGAAAGCTGTGATGCAATCAGCAAATTAATACATTTGATGAATTAGTGGGTGGTGGGTGGTTAACTGTGAGCCGGTGGGGCATGACTGGAGGAGATGGGTCACTAGGGGTGTGCCCTTGGAAATTGCCCCCCACCCACCTCCCCTCCCCTCCTCCCTGGCCACCATGAGCTCATAGCTTTTATCTACCACTTTCCTGTTTTGCCTCACCTCAGGCCTAGAGCAATGGATCTGATCAACCATAGGTTGAACTTCTGAAGCTACGAGCCCCAGTCAACTTTTCCTCCTCTGAACTGTTATTGTCAGGTATGTTGGTCACAGTAATGAAAAGCTGACTAACAAACCGTATGGTAACAGACAGGGTGCAAGGAGAATCTTGAAAAGTGCTTGTGTACTTGGGTGACTCTCATGCACTTGTGACTGGAGAAGAATGTGTCTGGCCTAGCCCATTGGCTTTAGGAACACTAAATGAGACATGTGACCAAAATTTCCCCAGCCAAACTTTGCCAGCCCAAGCTGAGAGCAGAACTCCCCAACTGACCTGCAGATAATGGGTTCAGCCAATATCAGCGGAGTCACTCAGACCAGCCAGCCAAACTCCAGGCAACTCACAGATATTCCAGCTATAAAAATAAATGATCGTCATTTATAATTTATTGCATTTTGGGATGGTGCACTATGCAGAATTTTTGTAGCAATAGCTCATACGTTAGGTTTTGTTGCTCGCTTTGTGTTTTCTGCCAAACCTCTATTTGAAAAGTTCTTTTTAATTGCTGCAGTTTATAATAAAAGTAATAATTATTGTAGCATAGTACTTCAAGACCATGTACTTCAATACCATTCAGTATCCAATAACATTTGTCCAATTATTTCAGCAGTCCTTCATGATTCTACAATAATTCTATATCATAATTTTATGATATTGAGAATTAAAAACTGGGTTTTAAAATTATTCCTTCTACATCAATCAACAGCTAAGTGTGCTTTTGTAAAGAGCATTCCCTTTCTCTACTTTCAGTTTAGTACTAGTATAAACTCATGGGTTCTCTTTTATTCAATAGACCATAATCCATAGCTGCCATTATTCTTTTCTGATGCTCAAATTGCCCCATGTTTGGCCAGTGGAAGTGTCATCAAATCAACTTCTGTGTCCTTCCGACACACTCCCTTTTGTTTGTTTAGCACTTCCTGCCTTTTGGCAGTAGAAAATATTCCGATTGCTGGATTTAACTTGTTAATATTGTGTTAAGGACTCTTGTATTTCTGTCCATAAGGGATATGGATCTGTACTTTTCATATAATATCTTCCTCATGTTTTGGTATCAGAGTATTGGCCTCATAATATGAATTGGAAAGAGCTTCCTTCCTTTCCATTTTTTTTGAAGAATTTTGTGTAATACTAGTATTCTTTCTTTCTTACCTTTTTGGTAGACTTCATTGGGGAAATCATCTGGGACCAGAATGACTTTTGTAGGAAGGTTGTTAACTATAAATTTAACGTGTTTAATAGATATCAGTCTATTCAATTATTCATTTCTTCTTGAGTGAGTTTGGGGAATTTGTCTTTCTAATTTGTTTCACCTGAGTGATGAAATATTTTGGAATATTGTTCTTCATTTCTCCACTATTCTCCTAATGTCTGTGAGATAAGTAGTGATGTCACCTCTTTCATTCCAGATACGAATAATTCACATCTTCTTCCTTTTTTCTCGGTTAGTTTAGCTAAGGGTTTATCACTTCAGCGGTTACAGTATACTAAAGACCTGATGGCATAGCATATTTGTGAAAACAGCATGGAGTCTGATGGGGCTGGATCACAGTATGAAAAACGCAATATGGCAGATCAGCTAGACAGACACGCAGGGGCTAGTTGTGAAGAGTATTGATACTGCTAAGGCATCGGATAGTATCATATAGACTGTCGTTACCAGTCAAGGTCCTGAGAGGAAACAGATGGCACTCTTTGAAAGGGGCAAAGCGAGTATAAAGATGGAACCTTTCAAAAAGTGGGAAGAATTGAGAAAAATGAACAAGGAATGGTAAGTGCCCAGGGCCAGCAACAGCAGGAGGCTGCCACCACTGCCGGGATTGCAGAGGTAGGTGCAAGAGTAGTTATTGGAACCCACAGCTGTAGTTGTAGGGACTGGCTCTCAAAATGTGTTTTTGGTAGAAGATTGTCATTGCAACATGCACCCTAAATACAGAATCGGTGACATAATTTGCAGGGCCTAGTGCAAAAATGAAAACAAGGACTCTTTATTCAAAAACTAGTGAGGATTTCAAGATGATGCCACAGTATAAAATAAATGTGCAGGCTGTTTGAGCAGGCTATGTGACTGGACAGGTTGAATGCCCATGAAGCTGGCCTTGCCTGGTAGGAAAGAAGCTGAAAGAAAAAATACTCTTAATCTAATCTCTCTTCAGAGCCTTTTGACCTTTGCCAGTGTGCACACCCAAGTTACAAATTTAAGGGCCTGGTTGAGGCAGTGCATAATGGTCAGCTCCTGGTTGGGAACATGGACATTGAATTTGGAAGAACAAACAGAGAATATCTGGCTCAGCTATGGAAAGCCATTAAAGATTAGTAAGCTGAATGACATGTCCCATTTATTTTTAGGAAGACCTTTTTGGCAGCAGTGTTGAGGATGGATTGAAGAGCCTGCAGGCAGAAAGACCAATTAGGAGGCTATTAGAGAGTTTGTGGTTGCTTTTCTTTTTTTCTTTTTCCCTAATACAACTCACAGTAAGAAATACATTTTATATTTATATTGGTAACCAGGAACACACACATACATATAAAAGAAACTCCAAGTCTATGAAACAACATAAACCCTTACTTGATGAAATAGTTAACCTTACTATAAGCAGAGTGCTCTGATTTTAATTTTAAATGCTGGTTCCAAACCATGAAGCTGATTCTGAGTCACTAATGAGTCATAGTTTTGGGTTTAAGGAGTTTTGGGTTTAACACTTTGGTCTAAGGAGTTTGGTAGGCAAAGTAACGTCTCGACCCCAAGGATGTCTGTATCCTAATGCATGGAACCTGGAATATGGTACCTCACATGGCAAAGGGGTTTAAATGATGGGATTATGTTAAGGTTCTTGAAATGGGGAGAATTTCCCAGATTATCCAGCTGGGTCCAAAGCATTCATGAAAGTCCTTAGAAGTAAAAGAGGAGGCAGAAGAGTCAGTGTGAGAAGATGTGATGGAGAAATCAGGGAGTGATATGACTACCATCAGCGGAAGAAGGGCCCATGAGCCAAGGGCCCATGTACCACTGGGCTCTGGAGGTACCAACGTTCAAGGTTATTTCCTGAATCTATTTCTTCTCACAGGTCCATGCCTTTGCTTAGACTGTCTCCTCCTTCTTGTCCTTCTGTTGGACCCCAGCGGGAAAGCTAGTTCTCTTTCCAGATTCGCTTCATCTATCATCTCTGGTGTGAAGGTTGCTTAATGTTCCACACGGTGCTTCTCAAACCTGATGTTCATAGGACTCACTGGAAGACATTGTTAAAATGCAGGCAGGGCCTGATTCCCGGGGCTGTGTGGGGCCAAG
>PVHX01000282.1:165618-330818 GCA_004024805.1 Geosciurus inauris
TGAAACCATTTAGGGTCCTAATCTCTTAGAGTAGTAATCATGCCCTGTACTTCATTGTGTTGCTCATACTTAGCATTCATTTACCGAACGCTGAAACATTCTAATGTTGAAAGTACAATTGTATTTTGTACCTCAGGTGAAACCTTATTAAATCTGTTAAAATGGTTCTGTTTAAACTGCCTTTTATACCCCAGGCCAGTAGCAACAGGTCGATAGAGCAGGGAAGGCATATTGTCTGCAGATCAGGCCCAAATAAGTTCCTAATTACAGTATTCCTTTGGTTGAGGGAACTGGAAACCTTTAAAAGGGTTCTGAACCCTTAGGGCAGAGAAACTTTCCGAGTTCAGGGGATTTAGTTACTTAGTCACAGGGCATGGAATTGGCTCTAAGCTTTAGGATGGCTTACAAGAGGTTTGCAGAACTGTTCTAAGTATGACCCTGAAAGCGTGCAGATTGAAAGGGTAGATGAAGGCTCGCTGTGAGTCTCTAATGGCCTGGCCAAGGTTCCACCCCACAGAGTCTTCTCTGTTGGCAAAAAGCTCTCCTGTCTCACCTGCAGAGGCCCCCAGGCGCAGGCAGGGGCAGAGCTGAGGCTAATTCCCCAGCTGCCACTCGGTAGAAGACAACTTGCTTCACCTTTCTGGGCCTCAGGATGCCAGATTTAACAAATAAAACATTGCAAGGGACATACTTATACTAAAAAGGCATACTTTGTTTATCTAAAAATCAAATATAATTGGGCATCTGTAGTTCATCCGACAGATTCAACTGAACTTCTCTTTGTATCTAAAACGGAGATGATAATTACACCTACCTTGTGAAGTTATGAGGATGAAAAGACTTAATAGAAATAAAGTATGTAAAACAGAGCCCAGCACAGACTCCATGCTCAAGCATTGGGGTAAACACAAGTCAGTGCCTAGGAAAGCTTGTTCCCAGTGAGGTAAGAAGGACTCTTAGAGAATGTGATAACGAAAGAAGCAGAGAAGGAAAATTGGCCATTTCTCTTGTCTCCCATCTTTAGATGGGGATCCAAGGAGAACAAACTTGGTTGTAAAGTCAAAGAATGTTCTTGTAAAGCATCTGGAGAAATCCATCTGTGCAGTGGGCATGCAACTCATCCTATATATTCCTTCTGCTTGTAGACACAGAGTGTCTCAGATGCCACAGCCACTGAGGAGAAAACAAGTAACAAAGTGTCCAAACCCTCCCTGTGGAACTCTTCAGGTTCTGTCTTTGGGATTAGGAGAGTACACTGGGGACTTCGCAGCCCTGGGGTTGAACATCAAAAAGGTCACTTTGCTGCTACTTCCTCCCAGTCAAGGTCTGTATCTCTTGCCAGACTGCTAGTGTAACACAAAGGGTGGACCCCTGAGTTCTCTGTCCCGTGAATTCAAAGAATGAAATCTAAGGACATAGGGTTAGAACAAAGTAACAGGATGTATTAGAGTAATACCAAGAAAGAATGCAGGGCTCCCAAAGAAGAGTCCCAAGAGAGGGTTGCTTATGGGTGTCTGTAGTCTAGGGGATTTTATGGGTTTGATCTATTCCTATAGGTGACTGGTGGAATATAGGATTCAGAAAGGGGATAGATCAACTCTCTCTGTCTTCTTCAGCAAAAAAAAAAAAAAAAAGTGATTTCTAGGCATTTATTAGCACAAGAGTGAGAATGGGGGTCTGTTGGCACAAAAGGAAGTAACTCTTGCAGTTGGTCATGTCTAGGAGAACTGTCCTTGTGGTTAGGAACAGCTGGGGTCAGAAGTCTGATTTCCCAATTTTCTCTTCCTCCTTTTCTTCTCCAAGACCCATTTCCTGGCTGCCTATGGGTGGCCTATCTTTCTGTTTCACTAGATTACTGTAAGTTCCAACTGCTCACCCTGAGTCTGCTATTGGAGTTCTAGCTCTGAGGTTCGACTCTGGAAGTCTCAATAAATGAGGACTAGCCACTTGCTTTGCAAACCACAGAAAAGTAATGGTGTAAAGCAGGAAAGGAACTTTAATCAATGTGTCCATGTTGGGAAGGGAAAGTGAGATCAAGCATCTCAGCCCTGTCTTGGGGCACTGACATAAGTTTTGGGTTTAAAGAAAAGAAGAATTGGGGCACTAGGTGAGGTGTACATAACTGAATGGTCTGGGTCAAATCGTGGCCTGGTTGATCATTATCTCAGTTCTGGTTCTGTGAGGTGGCTCTTGAGAAGTCCTTATCACTTGAGGAGACAGTTTCCATTTGCTGCTCAGGATGTGTATATATCAGACCTGTGATCCTTGGAGGTAGAAATCAGCTTCCTGTGAGATGACTGTTCCTGCCTAGGGGAGCAGTCTCATCATGGGGTGATCTGCCTGCAAGATTCCAGTATTCCAAGAAAATGTAGGGCAATGCCTAGAGACTTCCAAACCCACTCCATGGGTCTGGAATAGGAGGCAGTGAAGTCTGGCATTCGAATGTCTCTGTAAATCTTGAAAAAATGTCTTATCTACTCTTACCTGTGTGTTCTCAATCTTAAAGGGGACCAGATAGATTAGGTAAATTTAGGGCAAATAAATACCATATATTACCAGTTTTTAGAGGAACATACCTTAAAATGACTAACATGCCTATGTGCAGAGCTGAGCAGTAATTTGAAGACAGATACAAAATGAAGGTATAAGTGTCCAGCTTTATCCTGCTTTTAGTTACCCATTGGGCTTCTGCAACCCCAAGTGAAGAATCAGTGCCTTTAGTAAAAGTAGCTTCTAATTCTCTGCTATAATTCCATTTCTTTCTCCCTCTCTCCTCTCCTCTGTGTGGCTGCCAGAGATATTTGAAAATCCCAACCTGACCATGCACTTTGAATGCTACTTAAACTTTGTAACGGCTGTTTCCCACAGGATCCAATCCTTGTTCCTCAGTCTGGTGTGACTTTCATGATAAGCTCCCCCTTCCCTTTCCAATCTCCATTCTCAAAGCCCATGCACCTCACTTCCCATTCCACACCGGTACCCAATTCTCTCCTGCCCCTCTTCCCTTTCTCAGCTGCTCTCTCTACCTGAAATCCCTATCTCCTTTTGGTTCCTGATGAATATCCCTTCTCTTCTGCAGTACCACTTAAGATGGCCTCTTCCAGAAACCCACCTAAGGCTCCAGGGTCTTAATCTGCTCCTCTCACACTATATTATAATTAGTTCATTCATACTGCTCTGATTTCCCTCACAGAATAAATAATATATTCATGTAAATTAATTTTTATCTATACCTAGAGCTTCTAGTTAGTATTTAAAGTCTCTTAATCAAGAACTGATATACCAGGGGTGGTTAGTGAACATCTGAAGAACTCTGGCAGGAGTCCACAGCCCAGAGGGGCTGCAGCAACTTCAAATACCTGTATCTAAATCTGCACCAAAGGGTTTGCTCTTGGGTAAGGGATATGTAAAGTGATTTTTAACTTATAGAACAAGGGGGGTTCAACCTATGTAGTTGGCATCTCTGGCCTTCATGGGCAGAATAGAAAGTACCTGAGATCTAAACCCCACTTGCTACAAGATTCTGTCTTGGATTCAGTTGATCCGTTGTTGGAACACAGTCACATTAGGAAAACTTTTTTGCAGCTTTTTTTATTGGAGTGGCTGAAAGAACAGAGATCAGAATTTCATCAAAATCACAGAACAAGTCATGTGGTTCAGTTTTTTTTTTTACTTGCTTTCTAATAAAAGTTGATTCATGGGCTGGGATTGTGGCTCAGTGGTAGAGTACTTGCCTCGCATGCGTGAGGCACTGGTTCGATCCTCAGAACCACATAAAAATAAATAAAATAAAGATATTGTGTCCATCTACAACTAAATATATATATATATATATATATATATATATATATATATAAAGAAAAATGTAATTCTAAAAAAAAAGTTGATTCATACTGCAGAATGTAGCCAAAGAGAGAGCCTCCCCCCACCGCACCCCCGCCATCCTCTCTTTTTGCAGTGCTAAGGATCCAACCCAGGGCCTCACATATGCTAGGCAAGAGCTCTACCACTGAGCTACACCCCAGTTTCTTGCTCTCATTTCAGTGTGACACCTGGTAGGCAAGTGGTTAGGCAGGAGGCATCAGTACCCTTCTAGGTGCAGGCATCCACCAAAAAGGACCATGAAGCCAAATCATTTTAAGTCAGTGTGCAGGCTGGGCGCCGTGGCTCATGCCTATAATTCCAGCACTTTGGGAGGCTGAGACAGGAGAATCGCAAGTTCAAAGTCAGCCTCAGCAATGGCGAGGCGCTAAGCAACTCAGTGAGATCCTGTCTCTACGTAAAACACAAAATAGGGCTGGGATGTGGCTCAGTGGTTGAGTACCCCCAAATTCAATCCCTGGTACTAAAAAAAAAAAAAATTCAGTGTGCAGCACTTTATCAATTCATCTAAAGGGGAGCTAGAGGGTAGGGGCCCATATTAATCATCTTTGTGACTCCAGCTCCTACACTTCTTCTAGCTAACAGGAGGTACTCAGCTAAGAGAGAAGGTCAAAGACTCTGTCAGTCAGCTTTTTGTTGCTGTGACCAAAATAACTTGGAGAAGGCAAGGTTTATTTTGACTCACAGTTTCAGAGGTTTCAATCTGTAGTCAGTTGGTTCCATTTGCTTTGGGCTTGAAGTAAGACAGAACCATGATGGAAGAGAATAATGGAGAAAAATTGCTCAGCTTACGGTACCTGGGAATAGAGAGATACAGAGAGGAAGGGGCCAGGGACAGATGTAGTCACCAAGGGCACATCCCCATGACTACTTCCTCCAACCATGCCCACCTGCTGATGGTTTCTACCACCTCCCATCAGTCCATTCGGTCAATGGATTAATCCCCTGGTGAGATCAGAGCTCTCTTGATCCAGTCAGTTCCCTGATGTCCCCTTTGGACATGGCTGCACTGGAGGCTAAGACTTCAACACACAAACTTGTGGGAGACATTCCAGATCCAAACCGTAACAACTTTCTTACTGCAGAGTTGGCTTTATAATGTTGAGGACAAACTCAGTCATCTGACTAGAAAATATGTTTGAGATAAACACCTTTAAGAAACCCAGGGAAGATACACTCGGACATTTTTTTTCCTTGAAATTTATTCCATAAGAAATACCTTTACCATTGGAAAATTCACAATGCATATACATCAAAAGCATTGAGGAAGCTTTAAAAGCACCATCTCAGGTGCTTCATCTTTGGGAATTCTTCCTCAACCCCCATAATCTCAGTCTAATCATGAGAAAATACTAAGCACACTCAAACTGAGGGACATTCACAAAACACTTGAGTAGCACTTGTGAAAACTCTTCGGGTTATGATAAGTAAGAAAACACTGAGAAACTGTCAAATATTGGAGGTAACTAAGGATTCTGAATGGGCTCCTGGAGTAGGAAAAAGGCATTACTGGAAAAGCTAGTGAAGTCAAAATAATGCCTGGAGTTTAGTTGTTTTTGACAAATGTTCCACATGGTTGTGAAAGATGTTAACTTTAGTGGAAACTGCATGGGAAGTATATGGGAACTCTGTATACTATATTTACAACTTTTCTGTAAAATTAACATATTCCAGAGCAGCTTTATTTTAAAAAGAAATTTATTTTGTTTAATTTTTAAGTAAGTTAAAATTGGCATCTAGGACAACACAAGTGCTCTAACACAGAGTTATACCCTCAGCTCAAGGGATATGTTTTTAAATAAAGGTAAACATTTGACTGACTGAATTTATCATAGAAGCAAATCAAAATCTTGGATTTTGTTTTTGTTTTGTTTTTTGTTTTTGGTTTGTTTTGTTTTTGTGGTACTAAGGGTCAAACTCAGGGCCTCATGCACTCTAGACAAACACTACTATTGAGCAACATCCCCAGCCTGAGATATCTTTTTCTTGATAAGGAAGCAGAAAATAGAAAGTTAAGTCATGTGTTGCCAAACAGAACCACCCTCCATGTGGAAGGCCACACCAGACTGGACCTGATCCTGACCATTTGGGCCACATGGTTCCAGTGTTCAGCTAGGAGGGTGGACAATCTTTGTTCACCTGTTACCCTATCTGGTTTTGCTGAAGGATGGCTAGCTATAGGGTAAAACCAGCTTTGGGGAAAGTGGGACAACCTCTTCAGGACAAAACTAAAGGCACAGAGAATCACAAACATCATGGCATCAAACCCTCTCTGACAAACATTAAAATAAAGAGCATGGCTTATTTACAAAACTAAAGGCACAGAGAATCACAACATCATGGCATCAAACCCTCTCTGACAAACATTAAAATAAAGAGCATGGCTTATTTCTCTCAAGTGCCCACTACTGTGCTTAGCACACTATTGGAGCACCATAAATATTTGCTAAACTGTCACCATAAGCCATTTCAGTATAGTACACACTTAGCTTGATGGGAAAATAATACAGCCAAACTATAGGTGAAGAGCACCTGTTTTGGCTGATGTTGGCTGGACTCCTTATTTCAAATCTGGGATGAGGGATTAGAATCTATCTTACTAAGTATGTCATTTTCAGGTAGCTAGTCGACATATTTGCTGATGTAAACAAGTAAAACAATTAAATGAGTATTTAATATTGCAAAATAATGTTTATAAATTAATTTTTTTCTGATTTTAAATAAATAATAATCTCTATAGAAAACAACACTATCGGGGCTGGGGCTGTGGCTCAGTGGCAGAACGCTTGCCTCGCATGTGTGAGTCACCAGGTTCGATCCTCAGCACCACATAAAAATAAATAAATAAAATAAAGATATCGCGTCCATCTACAACTAAAAAAAATTTAAAAAAAAAAAAAGAAAACAACACTATCACAAAAGTAGAAAGACAAAAATAAGCCATACCTTATAATCTCATAATCCAGAGGCAAATAACTTTAATGTAATGATGAATTTCCTTTGTATGTGTTATGGTTTGGATGTGATGTATTTCCCCAAAACTCATGTGTGAGACAATAGGAGATGGTTCAGAAGGGAAATGATGTGCTTGTTAGAGCCTTAATACAATCAGTGAATTGATCACTTGATGGGTGAAGGAAGGTAGGGTGTGGTTTGAGGAGGTGGGGCATTGGGGGCCTGGCTTTGGGGTATATATTTGTATCTAGCAAGTGGAGTGTTTCTCTCTCTCTCTCTCTGCTTACTGATCATCATGTGAGCTGCTTCCCTCTGCCACACTCTTCTGCCATAATGTTCTGCTTCACCTCTAACCCTAAGGAATGGAGCTGGCTGTCTATGGACTGAGACCTCTGAAACCATGAGCCCTCAAATAAACATTTTATCCTCTACAATTGTGTTGGTAAGGTTGTTTAGTCACAGTAGTGAAAAAGTTTTAAAACAGTAGGGATGTATAGTTTTTTTATGTAACAAGAATGATACTATACAACCAACTTTTAAATGATTATTCCTGATGCTTTTGTGGTTTATAGGCATGATGATTGTTTTTTCTCACCACTGTAAGAGATATGTCTCCATCCAACTTGCTGTGGTGTCGGCACATTACCTGTTTGACATTTTAAAAAATTAAATAAGAAAACAAATTATTTTTCTCATAATCAATTATCTGATTTTATTATTTTTTAAAAAGTGTTCATTTAGAGGCTGAAGATCAAACCCAGGGTCTCACACTTGCTAGGCAAATGCTCCACCACTGAGCATATCCCCAGCCCTGTTTCTGATGTTAAAAAATAGTAAGTAATAATAGTTAATACCTATGTGGCACTTGCCATGAGGTTGGTGGAATTCTAGAGTTTTATGTATATAACTCATTAAATCCTCACAGCAATTCTGTAAGATTTTTCATCCTCATTTTATAGATGAAGAGAATGAGACACATATTGGCTAAGTGTGTTACTCAGACTTCTATCTATCTTGATACTCAATAAAATGGTAATGAGTGTATGAATTTGGGTTTGAACTATGCAGTCTTGTTCCCAAGTCTACATTTTTCATCCCGATTCTATGTTATTCCACATTAGTTTATTTACAAAGTATAAAACCATGGTAGTCAATCTCCTAGACGATGCTCACATCCTGTAATTTATTCCTTGTGAAGTCTGTGTGACTGATGGGACATTGCAGAAGTAGCAGTGTGTGACACTGAAGGTTAAGTCATAAAAAGCTTTGCAGCTTCCCCTTGGGTCTTATGGGCTGCACTTGCTCTGGGGAGGTCAGCTGGTCAGCTGTGAGAATGCTCAAGCACAACCAGAGAAAGGACCTGGCTTGCTGCCATCTGAGTGAGACTCACTGAGAGTGGATCCTTCAGACCCAGTTAAGCCTTCAATTACTACAGCCCTGGCTGATCTGACTGATAGCTGACTGATCTGAAGAAGAAATCTCAAGCAAGAATTATGCAATCAAGTTGTCCCAAAGTTCTGACCCACTGAAATGGTGAGGGAAAGGTTTTATTAATTGTTGATATTACTACATTTGGGGCAACTTGTTCTCAGTCCTATGATTTGGATCTGGAATGCCCCCAAAGGTCCATGTGTTCAAGGTTTGGTCCCCAGTCTGTGGCTTTATGGGGAGGTGATGAACCTGTAAAGGTGGGGCTAGTGGAAGGAAGTTATGCCATTGGGGGTGTGCCCTTGAAGAGAATAGTGGGTCCCCAGCTCTTCCTCTTTCTCTTTTTGTGTCCTGGCCATGAGGTGAGTGGAGTTTTGCTCCACCCTGCACTCCCTTCCATGATGTATCACCTTGCCACAGGCCCAAAAGCAATGGGATCAACCAACAAAGGCCTAAAGCCTCCAAAAATATAAGCCAAAATAGACCTTCCTCTTTATAAGTCGCTTTCCCTTAGGTTATATTAATGGAAAATTAACACATACGGCAATTTGATAATGAATACAGAAATACTCAGAAAAGTACTAGGAAAAACAATTGTTTCAAATCATATGGTTCCAAAACAAATCCATTACAACTTGGATACAATCCCTTATTTTAATGCTTAAAACATACTTATACTAAAGGTATATAATTAAAAAAAAAAAACCCTGGGATCATACTGTAAGTTAATTCTTATATACTGGCATTTTACCACTAATGTATAAATAAATTATAGGTAATTTATCAATGCACTAGAAAAATTTTCAAACACAAAGTTTAATGGTTTTACACTATTCTAAATGGATGATCCACAATGGAGCCATATTTTTGGACATTTAAATTATTTCTATTTCTCCAGTTTTATAAACACTATCATAATAGATGTCTTTGAAAGACAAAATATAGTTAATGGTTTAGAGCATAGGCTTTGAACTCACTGATGTGTGTACGAATTCCAGTATGCAAATTTTTTTCCTCCTTAGTTCTGCAACTTTGAGCAAGTTCTCTGATCTCTGTCTTTTGTTCCTCATTAGTAAAATAAGGAATGATGTGCCCTTGCAGGTAAAACATATATAACATACAATTTCCCACTTGAACCATTTTCAAGCATAAAATTCAGTGACATTAAGTACCTTCGCATTGGTGTGTAGCCATCACCACCATTTACACCCAGAACTTTTGCATCATCTCAAACTGAAACAGTGTACACATTGAACATGAACTCCCCATTCCCTCTTCTAGCCAGCTCCTAGTAACCACCATTCTACCTTCTGTCTCTATGGATTTGGCAATTTTAGGTACAATATTTGTCCTTTCACATCTGACTGATTTCACTTACAACAGTGTCAGACCTTTTTAAAACTGAACGATAATCTATCATATGTATGTACCACATTTTGCTTATTCATTCATCCAGCGATGGACATTCAGGTTGTTTCCACATTTTAGTTATTTTCTTTTTTAACAACATCCATCCTAATTAGTGTAAAGTAGTATCTCATTGTAGTTTTGACTTTAATTTCCCTGATGGTTAGTGGTGTTGAGCAACTTTTCATGTATGTATAGCCATTTGTATATCTTTGGATAATGTCTATTCAAGACACTTCTCCACCATCGCCTCTGTCTTGAAACTCCTATCTGCCTTTTTTTCAAATACCAGTCTCTGTTTCTGTCTCCATTTCTCTGGTCAAGTCTTTCTAAACTCTTTTGCTGGCTCTGCCAAACCTCCCACCACATTTTGGTAGAGTTCCTTAGAGTTAGGATCTTGACCCTTCTTATACAAATTTTGCACATGCCACCTATTTGGACAATCTCATGGCTGATGTAAGGTTTAAGGAACTGATTATCAATGAAGAATTCAAATATCCAATGAATACATTATAGAAAAAGAATAAAATGAAAAAAGGTACAACTAAAAGTCCAATAGAAGAGGAAAAACTGGATATGAAGAAATATTCTGATAATCAAAAACCACTATGACGGGCAAAACCTATTGAGTGAAGTGACATCAAGAGAGATTGACAGGAAGAACAGGAGGACATTGGTCGTAAGCACAAAGATCTCAATGATTACATTAAAGTTAAGTGGACTAAACGTTTAAATTAAAAGGGACTATCATGTTGAATGAAAAAAGCCAGATTAAACTTTCATTTTTTTTGATCCTAGGGATTGAACCCAGGGGTGCTTTACCACTGAGCTACAGCCCTTTTAATTTTTTATTTTCAGATAGAGTCTCCCTAAGTTTCTGAGGCTGATCTCAAACTTGTAATCCTCCTGTCTCAGTGTCTTGAGTCACTAGGATTACAGGCACACTTATAAGAGACATATTTTAAATATAGAAACCCAAATAGATTAAAGTAGAATTAAATAAAAAGATATGCCATATAAACACCAATCATAGAAAACATGAAATGTCTATATTAATATCAGTTGAAGTAGATTTGAGACAAAGGATTGTACAAAAATGTCATGCCCTCATGATAAATGGGAAAAATCATCAGGAAGATATAATATATATAATATAATATAATATAATATAATATAATATAATATAATATAGTATAATATAATAGTAGGGCCTGGGGGTGTACTTACCTCAGTGGTAGAGCACTTACCTACCATGTGTGATGCTCTAAGTGTGGCCCCCAGGACCACAAAAAACAAAAACAACAAACAAAAAACACATAATAATCCTAAATATATTTGAACTTAGAATTGTAAAATTTATGAGTCAAAATCTGATAGGGAACTATACTAAAGGAGAAAAGAAATATGCACATTACAGTCAGGATTTTCACATGCTTTTCTTGATAATTGATTTAAGCCTTAGAAAAATTAGGAAAGATAGAGAAGATCTGAATAACACTATTAATCAACTTAATTAAAATTGATTTAGCATTCAGAGTATACATTTTCAGGTACTTGGGGAACATTCACAAAGACTGAATACATGCTGAGACAAAAACCAAGTCTCAAAAAATTTAAGGCTTTGACACCATGTAAAGTCAATATTCTACATGATACAAATGGAGGCTGCTCCCTGCTCACAGTAAGTTAAAGGACCATCAGTAAGATAAATTTAAAAAAACAAATAATATTTGGGAAGAAACCAACATTCTTATAAGGAACCCAGTAGTTGAAGAATAAATCACAGAGGAAATAAGAACATAATTTAATTTAATAATAATGATATTCAATTAAATAAACAACATAGGTAATTACAACATTGGAATTTATGATATGCAGCAATAATCATTCTTTGAAGGAAATATTCATTTTTAAAGAGTTTCAGTAGAAAATCAGTGACTTAAGTACTGATGACAAGAACCTGAAGAAATGAGTTTCAAAGACAGTAGAAAAATGAAAATAATTAATCTAAGAGTAAAAATCAATCAAATGGAAAAGTAGGAATAATGATGGAAATTAAATGCTATTCTTTTAAAAATTAATAAAATTGATGAGTCCCTGACTACACTGATCAGCAAAGAAAGTAGAAGACAGCATCTAACAATATCAGGAAAGAGTGGGCACCATTACAAATCCTATAGCTGGTAAAATAAAAATGAGAGACTGTTAGGAAAAACCTTGTGCCAGTTAATTTGATAACTTAGAACTGAACAAGCATAATGCCAAAACTGGTAGAGGAATAGAATATATGAATAGCCCTATGTAATTCATTAAGAAGATGTAGCAATTATAAACACATATGCAAACTCCAGAAGAGCCCCAAAATATATGAAATAAAAAATGACAGAACTGAAGGAAGAAATAGCAGTTCAATTATTTTAGTCAGTTTTTCACTACTGTGACCAAAAGACCTTTTAGAGGAGGAAAATTTATTTGGGTGCTTATGGTCTCAAAGGTCTCAGTCCATAGACATCCAGCTCCATTCCTTGGGGTTCAAGGTGAGGTAAAATATCATGGTGGAAGGGTGTGGTGGAGAGAAGTGGCTCCAGACATCACATCAGGAAACAGAGAGAGAGACTCCATTCATGAGATACAAATATATATAAGCCCCTAATGACCCACCTCTTTCAGCCACACCTTACCCACCTTCAGTTACCACTCAGTTAATTCCATCAGGGGATTAATTCACTGGCTGTCATAACCCAATCATTTCTCCTCTAAACCTTCTTGAATTGTCTCCACATAAGCTTTTGGAAGACACCCCTCATCCAAACCATAACATCAATGATAATAGTTGGAGACTAAAATAAACTACTTTCAATAATGGACTGAACAACTAAACAGCAGATTAATGCAGATTAACAATAATGCAGAATACACATTCTTTGTAAGTGTGGATGGAGCTTTTTCTAGTATAGACCATTTTAGTTCATAAAAGAAGTTTCAATAAATTTAAAAGAACTGAAGTTATATGAAGAATGTTCTTCAACCATAATGAAATGAGCTTAGAAATCAATAGCAGAAACAGAAGAAATTTGGACAATTTACAAATATGTGGACTTAAACACACTCTAAAATAGCTAATGGGTCAAAGATGATGCCACAAGGGAAATTAGAAAATACTTTGAGATTAAAAAAATGTAAAAACCCAACATACCTAAACATATGGGATGTAGCAAAAGCAATGCTCAGAAGGAAATTTATTTCTGTACATAACTACATTAAAAAATAACTTTCCACTTTAAGAACCTAGAAATAAAAGAACAACATAAATCCTAAAGCAAACCAAAAGAACAATAATAAAGATGAGAATGAAAATGAATGCAATAGAGAAGCAATTGAGAAACTCAACAAAACTAAAAGTCTGTTCTTTGAAAAGTTACCAAAATGTACAAATGTTTGTCTAGACTAAGAAAAAAAGAAGACAATAAATTATTAAGATCAAAAATGAAAGCATTAACACTATTGATCTTTTAGACAAAATATATATATATATAATGGAATACTATGACACAATGTGTGCCAACAAACAAGGTCATGTAGATGAAATGGACAGATTTGCAGAAAGGCACACTACTAAAACTGACTCAAGAGAAAATAGAAAATCCAGATAGACCTATAGTAAGTGGCGAAATTGAATAAATTATAGAGATAACATAAAAAAAGTTCAGATGGCTATATAGGTGAATTCTATCGAATCTTTTAAGAAAAATTAATACCAATTCTTCATAAACTCTTCCAAAAGAGGGGATTCCTTACTTGTTCTATGAAATCAGTATTACCCAGATATCAGAACCAGAAAAACACATTACAAGAAAATAAAATTCCAGATCAAAATCCCCTTGAAATATAGATGCAAAAAAAAATACTCAACAAAATATTAGCAAACCAAATCCTGCAACATATAAAACATACTATACACTCTGACCAAACAGAGTTTATCCCAGGAATGCAATATTGATTTAATGTAGGAAAATCAATCATTTCGTCAATAGACTAAATGACAAAACCACAGAAACATCTTAATAGCTGCAAAAAAGGCATTTGACAAAATCCATCACCATTCCTGACACTCGACAAACTAGGAATAGAAGGGAAGCTCCTAAATTTAATTAAGGGAATTCATGAAAACCCAGAATTAATATTGTGCTTAATGGTGAAATATTAAATGCTTTCCCCTAACATCAGTAGCAAAACAAGAATATCTGCTCTGGCCACTTATAGTTAACATTTTATAGCATTTCAAGCCAGGCCCACTGGACCAGAAACAGAAATAAAAGCCATTCAGATTGGAAAGAAAGAAGTAAAACTGTCTCTATTCACAGATAACATAATCTTTTAAACAGAATAATCTAAAGAATCCACAGCAAGGGCCGGGGATGTAGCTCAGTTGCAGAGTGCATGTCTAATGCCTTGGGTGCACAAAGCCTTGGGTTTGATCATCAGCACTGAAAACAACAACAAAAACAAACCCCAACAAAACTGAGTTAATAAGTGAGTTCAGCAAGGTTGCAAATATAAGATCCATATTTTTTAAAAGCCGCATTTCTATACATAAGCAACATAAAATCTAAAAATGAAATCAAGAAAATATTTGCATTTATTATAGCATCAAACATAGTGAAATAATTAGGAAAAAAATTTTTTCCAAGGAAATCTAAGTCTTGTACCTGAAGACTGAAAGAAATTTAAAAAGATCTAAATAAATAGAAAGACATTCTCTATTCATGGACTGAAAGACTTAATAATACTCCCTAAGGTCATCAATGGATTCAATGAGATGTCCCTATCAAAAATCCCATTCTTTTATTTTTATTTTTGTTTGAGGTAAAGAGATAAACAAATGGCCCAAATACATGAAAAGATGTTCAACATCATTGGTCACTAAGGAAATCAAAATAGCAATAAAATGCTAATTCATGTCTATAGAATGCCTATTATTAAGGACAAAAAAAGAAAATAACAAGTGTTGGAGATGATGTGAAGGAATTGGAATTCTCATACGTTGCTGCTGGGCATGCAAAATGGTGCAACCTTTGAAATTCCTGAAATATGGATCAACATATGACTCAGCAATTTCACTCCTAGGTGTATACCCAAGAGATTTAAAAACATGTTCACACATAAGCTGGTATGCAAATGTTCGTGGCAGCATATAAAAGTAGCTTATAGAAGCCAAAAGGTGAAAGTAGTCCAGTGTTTATCAACCGATGGATAGATGAACACAGTGATGTATCGTACAAAATGAATAAAATATTAATGCATGCTGCAATGTGGATTAGTTTGGAAGACATGAAAGGAAACCAACACAAAAAGCTACCCAGTGTAGGTTTCCATTTATATGAAATGTCCAGAATAGGCAAATCCAGCCTGTAATCCCAGAGGCTTGGGAGGCTGAGGCAGGAGGATAGTGAGTTCAAAGCCAGCCTCAGTGACAGTGAGGCACTTAGCAACTCAGTGAGATCCTGTCTCTAGATAAAACACAAAATAGGGCTGGGGACGTGGCTCAGTGGTCAAGTACCCCTGAGTTCAATCCCTGGTACCAAAAAAAACAAAAAAACAAAAAAACCCAGACCTATAGCCGTTGTAAACATAAACATAAAAATTCTTGGAAAAAGTATTAGTAGTGCAAATTATGCAATAGATAAAAGAATAACAATTGGGTTTTATCCCAGGAATGAAGGTTTGGTTTATCATTTTAAACTCAATCAATACAATTTCCTTCATTAATAAAAGAGAGAGAGAAAGGGGAGGGGAGGAGAGGGAAAGAGGGAGAGAGGGAGAGAGATGTTGATAAAGTTCAGCACCTAGGTATTATTTAGGAAAAAAAACAAAAACAAAACAGGCTGTGTGTGGTGGTGCACATCTGTAAGCCCAGCAACTCAGGAAGCAGAGGCAGGAGAATCACAAGTTCAAAGCCAGCCTAAGCAACTGAGCAAGACCTGTCTCAAAATAATAATTTAAAAAGGGAGTTGGGGATGTGGCTTAGTTGTGAAGTGCCCCTGGCTTCAATCTCTGGCACCAAATAAAATAATAAAAATAAAAACATGTACTCTCAGGAAACTAGGAATAGGAAGACCTTCTTCAATCCAATAAAAAGGCATCCATGAAAACTTGTGTTTACCATCATATTAATGATGCAAAATTGAATTCTTTTTCCCTAAGATAGGGATTAAGATATTCAGTATTGTACTAAAGGATCTAAACAGTGCAATAAGATAAAGCATAAAGACTGGAAAGAAAGAACACTTTCGTCACAGTTGGTATGACTGCTTACAGAAAAAAAAATCCCAAGGAATCTACCAAAAAATTCATTCAAGTCCATAAGCAAATTTAGTAATATTGCAGGATACAAAGTTAATACACAAAATTCAGATGTATTTATATGGTAACAATGCATAGTTTGAAACTAAAATTCAATAAAACAACACTATAATTTACAATTGCATCAAAAACCAAAATAAAATTTTTAGGTATGTTCGATATTTCTATACTGATAAGTACATATATTTCTTAGAGAAATTGAAGATCTAAATGAATTAAAAAGTATGCCAGGCTCAGAGATTAGAAGACAATATTGTCAAAATGTTATTTGTACTTGTCTCATATATAAGTTTAATGCAGTCCCATACAAAGTTCAAGGACATCTGTATTGCAGAAATTAACAAGCTCTTTCTAATATATATATATATATATGATTGGAAAGGATTTAGAAGAGCCAATTTTGAATAAGATTCAAAACTTATTTATTTATTTTGTGGTACTAGGGATTGAACCCAGGGATGCTCTACCACTGAGCCACATTCTCA
Source organism: Geosciurus inauris (assembly GCA_004024805.1). Lineage (NCBI taxonomy): Eukaryota > Metazoa > Chordata > Mammalia > Rodentia > Sciuridae > Geosciurus > Geosciurus inauris. The sequence goes on from PVHX01000282.1 coordinate 182,139, forward strand.
ACCCTATTTACTTTTTATTTGGAGATAGGCTCTCACTGAGTTGTCCAGGATGGCCTCAAATTTGTGATCTTCCTGCCTCAGTCTCCCCAGTTGCTGGGATTACAGGTGTGTGCCTAAATTATCTATAAACTATAAGGTAATAACAATTTTGAGTAAGATTTCAAGGGTTATGATAAAGGTACAGTAACCAATAATATACAATAGAGGCATAAATATATCCTTCTAGATAAATGAAATGGAATAGAAAGTCCAGAAACAGACCATAGTTTTATGATTAATTTATATTCAATATAGCTGCCAAAGCAATTCAATGGGTGAAAGGGGAATCTTTCAACAACATAGGAAAAAAAATGTCTACATAGGAAAAAAAACATGAATATTGATCCCTATCTTACATCATACCCTAAAATGTATTCTGGATAGATTATAAACCTACATGTCAAAGCTAAAACCATAAAGCTTCTATAAGCATACATATGAGCATACCTTTGTAAGCTTAGAATAGAAAAAAAATACTTAGATGACACACAGAATATTAATCATAAAATAAAAATTGGACCTCATCAATTTGAAAAGTTCTTCTCATCAAAAAATATTCTTAGCTGGGGGCAGTGGCACACCTGTAATCCCAGCACTTTGGGAGGCTGAGACAGGAGAATCGTGAGTTCAAAGCCAGCCTCAGCAACGGCGAGGCGCTAAGCAACTCAGTGAGACCCTGTCTCTACATAAAACACAAAATAGGGATGGGGATGTGGCTCAGTGGTTGAGTACCCCTGAGTTCAATCCCTGGTGCCTATATATATATATATATATATATATATATATATATATATATACACACACACACACATATATACATGTATATATATACACATATATACACACATATATATGTGTGTATATACACGTATATATGTATATATGTGTGTGTATATGTGTGTGTGTGTGTGTGTGTGTATATATATATATATATTCCCAAGAAAAGTAATAAGTAATCCACAGACTGGGAGAAATTGTGTGTGTGTGTGTGTGTGTGTGTGTGTGTGTGAAAGAGAGAGAGAGAGAGAGAGAGAATCTGTATTTTGAACAAATCAAGAACTCTACAATTCAATAATAAAAAAGATTAACAACCCAGTAAGTAAATGAGTAAGATCCTGGGGCAGAGTTTAAGATCCTGGGGCAGAGTTCAACTTTTATCTTTGTTTGGGGCTAAGAAATGAAAATTGAACTATACTGTAAGAAAAATCCACTCTATCATCAATCAGTAAGGCTCTTCAAGGTTTTCAAAAGAAAATAGCTATATAAAATCAATGTACAGTATCACTATTCCGGCAAGCTTTGGTATATTCTATATAGAAGATCTCTAAAGGTCTTTGGAAAGATTAAGCAGATAATCCTCGTGGTTTCCTTAAAAGACAGGCAAGGGAGTGAGTGAACTGTTCAGCATAATCCCATCAAGAGAGAAAGCCCAAGAAAGATCTGTTGTGCAGCTGCAGCTGGAGGCAGAGCCAGAAATTCAGGGCCCTTGGCTCCTGGCAGATGGACAAATGCATTGTGTTGTAGGGCTTTGGATCAGGACTGTAAAGGCCCTGCTGCCATACTTTCTGATTGACACACCCAGCCTCTCGGTAAGCAGACAGTTATTGAATACTGCCTCCCTCTCAGCGGATGTCAGGGCATGCAATTTTGCTGTGGGTGCTAACTTTAAAAGTTTCTCCTGCCTGACTGCCTCTGGGTGCCTCCAGTGATTCATTTCCTGCTCTTGGGCTTGTGCTGCAGCAGGCAGCAATGACTCCCAGGGTCTGTATTCCTTCACCCCTGCTGTTCCCTGGCCTCTCCCAGGCTTCCAAAGCTCTACACCCCTCTTGGGCGCCTTCCTCATCTTAATTCTCATTGCTCTTCAGCAGTACTGGAAGTGGCTAGAGCAGAGTTGCTAGTCTCATTCACTAAACCCTAGTACCAACCTGCAGTACCTATAAAGTCTGGCCATTGATCTAGCCTCAGAACCACTGTTTCAGCTGGTTCCCTCACCTGGAATGCTCTTCCAATTCCCCATTAGCTCTCCAAACAATGTCTATAATTTGACAACCACCTTGTCCCTGAAACCTTCCCGACCTTTCCCTCCTCCACACTGTCCTCTGAGCTGTGAGAACGTAACAATGCCTACAGCTTAGCGAGACACTTGACAATTTTGCTGTCCTTGGAGAAGACATGATAAAGTTGTAAACAGGTAGATAGAAGGATTTAAAATACAGAAAGTGCTCGGAAGAAAATAAAGCAGTGACTATTGAATGAAATGGGGGTTATTTACATAGACCACACAACCTCTGAAGAAGTGACGTCGGAATTAAGAGAGAAAGTGAGGCCAGGTTTGCAAAGATGTGAGGAAGAAAGCACCTGTCAGGAGTCATCATAGCACATGCAAGGCCTGGGGTGAAAGTAAGTGGCCATCTGAAGGAAAGAGAGCAAAGCAGTAAAGTTGTAGAGGTTGTGTCATGTTCTAAATACAGATCCTTAGTCACACACACACACAGGCCACATTTTCCCCAATCTACCACTTACCTATTATTTCTTAACATATATATATATATTTTGGTGAGAAGTTTTCAATTTGATAAGGCCCAATTCCCAATTCATTAATGTTTTATTTTATGGTTAATATGGTGTCTTATCTAAGTAAAATTTTCCTACTCTAAGCTTACAAAGGCATGCTAATAAGCATGCTTCTGGAAGCTTTGTGGTTTTAGCTTTGACATTTAGGTTTATAATCCATCCAGAATTAAGTTTAGGGTATGATGTAAGGCAGGAATCAAGATTCATTTTCTTCTATGTAGATATCCAGTGGCTCTAGCATCAGTTGTGGAAAGATTTCTCTTCCTCCCACTTATGTGGGGGCTGGTACGTGGGCTGAAGTCAGTCCATTCAGGACTTTGTGGGGGTGATAAGAGGCAGCTTTTATCCTAATGGCTTCCCCTTAGTGAAGCAAGGATAGGAGTAAATGCTGTGTGTGCCCTATCATGCTGAAGGGGTTGGGAAGCCACTTGTGGGGGGCACTTGGTCTTCTCTGCACAGCCTGTAAATTTGAGCTCTGGCCAGGGCTGCTGTCAGCTCTTCCATAGGCTTCACTGGAAACATTTTTAGAAAGAAATTAGTTCCTGTTCAGAGGACACAATGAGAGTCTTGCAGATTGAGAAGGTGAGGTATGGAAATCCTTCCAGACATCTAGGACTATTGTTAAGGGACAATGGCAGAACACTTTGTAATACATTCCTTCCTCCTGGTTCCCTATATCTAGAAAACCATCTTGCATTTTACCTAAATTAGATTATCAGGTCTCTGAGTGGCTCTGAGAGATTGGGAAAAAAAGTCCTTTTATGGACGAGATGGGTTAGAAAGTGGCACCCATAGTTGAGGTGAATAGCTCCTGGTGCTGTTTCTAGTCCATTAGTGCTGAGCTTTGAAGGGTTGGGTAAATGGGTGTGGTAAACTAATTTTCTTCCCTTTAATAACAATCACCTGAAAAATGAACACCTGTGAGCCAAGCACAGGACACACAACAGCATACCTGGAAAACTTATCCAACATTCACCAGCACTCATTTTTCAGATGAGGCTCAGAGAGGTCAAGGAATTTGCCCATCATCATATTCTTGGTCTGTGGTAGATGTGGGATGCAGATCATGTCTGATTCCAGAGTCCTGGGTCTGAACTACTGTTTATGTGGACCCTAAGTGGCTGTGCCCTGTCCATGTCTATTTCTAGGCCCCCAGGGAACTCCCTGCATTGGCTGATGCTCCTTCAGAGCTTCTCCCAGCCTGGCAGCTGCTCCTAGGCTTGAGCCTGTCCAGGCAGGAGCTGCTGTCCCTTGAGGTGCCAACCTGCACTGTCAGAGTGAAAGCCAAAGCTGAAGGTAAATCCAGGTTTGGCAGAGCTAGGCCAATCCCTTTTTATGTTCCCCTAAGGGAAAGGGTGAGGAAAGTATACTTTTATGAACAAGTTTAGCCTGGCCTTTTTTTTTACAACACACCCAAATCCATCCAAACATCTCTAGAAGCTTCTTTCTAGGTAGATGTGAGATGTTACCTGAAGAAGGGGAGAATTCCCAACTTATTCTTAAAGTCAGCCCTGTCTTTTAGATGGCATATTCACCAAGGCTGAACATTTGGTCAGAGGGGAGGATCCTGGGCCAGCCAGGCAGATTTTACCCTTTCTACCCTTCTCATATACAATGAAAAAACTGAGTCCACAGGTTCTTTTTTAGATGCAGCAATAGAAAGGATGTGGTTAACAAGATTGGTTTAAAATAACAGCAAGATGTGATAGCCAGAGTTACCCTTGGTGAAGACCGTTTGCTCTCACATGGTCCACACATTGACTGCCCTGTGAAAACTTGTATCCACAGAGGTTGGCCCAGCATGATAAGACTGGGAACCTGATGTGGGTTAGTGTAGTGTGTTAACTTATGATCCCCAAGAGAAATGGCCAAGTACTAACCCCTGCAACCTGCGAATGTGAATTAGGAAAAATGTCCTTGAAAATGTAACTAAGGTTCTTTTTTTTTTTTTTTTTTTGGTACTGAGGATTGAACTCAGGGGCACTCCACCACTGAGCCACATCCCCAGCCCTATTTTATGTTTTATGTAGAGACAGGATCTCACTGAGTTGCTTAGCACCTCGCCATTGCTGAGGCTGGCTTTGAACTCGCGATTCTCCTGTCTCAGCCTCCCTAAGTGCTGGGATTACAGGCTTGAGCTACCGCACCCGGCTATAACTAAGGTTCTTGAGACAAAATTATCCTGAACTTAGGAGGACCTTAAATCCAATGACAATTATTCTTTTCAGAGAAAAGAGGGAGAGATTTGAGATATAGGTGTGCAAAGAAGAAAGCCACGTGAAAGTGGAAACACAGAGTGGAATGGTGCAGCCATAAGCCAAGGAATGAATCTCTCCCGGAACCTGGAAGAGGCAAAGGAGGCTTATCCTCTGGAGACTTCAGAGAGAATATGGCTCTCCTGATATCTTAATTTCTTACTTTTGGTTTCCAGAACTGCAAAAAATTAATTTCTGAGGTTTTAAGCTATTATGTGTATTGTCATTTATTACAGCAGCCCCAGGAAACTAACCGAGGAAGGCACTGCCCCTTGTGTTTTACTAGGTATACCTCTTCATCCCAGAGTAACATGTCATACATTTACAATGAGAAATGCATTGAGTAGGGAGAAGCCACTGCATTCTCCCACTGTGGGCCATGTTCTAGGGAAGAAAATCAGATGCTGATGATGGATATTCAGAAAGTTCTTCTGGCTCAGGCACTGGATAGGATCCCCTCCCAACTCTGAGGATAGCTTTGTTTGGAAGATTCTGGAAGATTAGCCAGCTGTCTCATTCCTGCTGGGCTTATACAACCAGTTTGGTTTCTCTGACTTTCTTTCCTCTCTTTGCACCTTAGGCCTACAGAGCCACTTCATGGATTCTTACCACTTTTCTCTAAACAGGGCATGATCAAGACCCCACTTGCTCCATTATCACCACAAGCCACTTTGCTTCTTGAGTCACCTTGAATTTTGAGTGATTCCAATCTCTTTGGTCACGTGTTTACTAACCATTTTTTTAGTTACCACAGATGGATAATCCTATTTTTATGGCAGATTTCTTTAGTTTCACTGTAAGAAGAATTTCCAAGTTCTTGTATCACATGGTTGGAACTTTACACTCACTGGCAAGATGGCTGACAGGGCTCCTGTGAGATCTATGGCCCTGGGGCAATTGGTCCTCCTGATGTGAGCTGGGCAACCATAAGAAAAATTCTAAAGTTATGTTCTTTAATTGTTGCTTAACAAAGGGCAGAATTCTCATTCTCTCTCTCTCTCTCTCTCTCTCTCTCTCTCTCTCTCTTTCGTGTGTTTGTGTATGTCTGTGTGGAGATAGGAGTCAGTCACTAGCCACAAAAGTTTCTAGAGTTCTCCAACTGTAAATATAAGAGAGAAACTTTGAAGTTCTTATTCTTTTCCCCCTTAGCTCTAAAATTCTAATGTGCTGTGGAGTATTTCCCAAGGGAATGAAACACACAAAATAAGGAGTTCACAAGCATTTTCAACAGATCAAGCTCCCAAGAGAACTCTAGTCCCACGGGAAAAAAGAAACCTTTCAGATCTTCCCCTTTATTGATTTACCATCTACCATACCTAGCCCTTTCTGAAGAACAGGCTGCTACAAGGAACTCACGTTAGACAACATCACAAGTTTTTTGATTTGTTCTTACAACATTTGTCCTTGAGCAACCTTCCAGGTGGCATGATTGCTAACCACAGAGGAGATACCTGAGGGTAGGTTTGTGCTTCACCATGGGCCCTGGGAGGGGGCGGGGGAGCTGCCAGGCATCGCTCCCAAGAACAGCACTGCCTTATTTTGTCCTGCTTTCCCATTGGTTCCTGACTGTCCTCTGTGTGTTTGCAGATTTCCTTGACCACAGCAAAGAGAAATAATAAAACCAAGGACTCACAATAAAGGAAGAAATAGACATATGGATGTGAAAACACAGAAAATAATATGCTGAACAGCTTTATAGCAGATACATCCAGCTCCATTTCATCCACTCATGGATGCATCTCGGAGCCCTACAGCCCCATCCCAGGTCCTCAATGTATTAGATGGATGTTGTCCCCTGCAGACATGGTGGCCTAATGTGCTGCCTTCTGAGGGACAGTTTCCATCTCATGTTCACATTCTTCTTCCTTTGTTTTGTCTACCCTATGTTTGTGAACTTGGTTTGGAGAGCAGGGAGGAATACAGAGAGAGTATGATCCCCCTGAAATTTTCCCCCTTACAAAGCTAATAGCACCTACCACTCAGACTTTCTCAGTACCTAGCTTCATTTAGGGAAAAGATAAGCCCAGGTGGAGACAACTGGGTGGTCTACAGGAATTTTTGTGTAACTCTCCAGCAAGGGCCAGAGATAATTTTGTTCAGCCCCAATCTCAGATTCCTAGATTCATTCATTTTCTTGCATGCCCTTCTCTGAGCCAGGCATTATATAGGGCATAGAATGCAGAACAAAACCTGTATGGATCCTATCCTCAACCAATTCAAATGGTAGGCTTTCCTTTCCTAATGCCAAGGAAATGTCCAAGCAGAGAACAGGTTTCTCTCCTCATTGCCCCAAGTATGCTGATATTGGGCCTCTGGGCCTGCCCCAGCTCCTGTATTTGAATGTCCAGTCTCTGCCTCTGGTCTACAATGAGCAGAGAGCTCCTTTACCCTATCTTCTAACAGGCTCTGGCCTGAGGATGTAGCCTTGCTCTTTAAGGTATATAGCACCCTCTGTTGGTGACCTATACTGAGCACCTTGGGCCTTGGCCTAGAAATCATGCAGAGTTATCTGAACTCTGTTATCTGTCATTCAACCATCCACCCACCCCAACACCCACTGAGTGCCAGGCCTTGTTCTAGGGTTGAGGATATGAAAAGGTACAGGGTCAATTTTTGGTCTTCTCATGGGTTTCAAGTTCAGCTCTCATCTTTTGAAGGAGGATCCTAATACTGATAGATGAATTAGGAACAGGGATCATTCTAGGCCCCATAATCCATTTCAGAGGACCACATGAGGGGTCTCAGCGTCAGGTGGTCCCTTGGTGGTTAATCTGTGTTTTCCACAGTTGCCAACCTAAGTGGGTAGATTTCACCCACTTGGATCCTGTCCTACCTGTGGAATAATGGGCTTAATTTTTCTGAGAAGACTTAAGCTCCTGTCTCCCCATGCCCACTTCTGCCCTTCCCCTGTCACTCTTTCCTTCCCCTCCCTAAATGGGAACTCACTGGCATTGGGTGAGATGGGGAAGGGCAAGTCCTAACCTGAATCCTCTGCCACCTTCCTTCCAGACAAAGCCCCATTGCGGGGCTCTTTCTACTACCTGCTGGCCCCCTACTATTTCAAGGCCAACCCCTAAACACTTTGATTCCCAGTAATGACTGTAGGAAAACCCACACTGCTTTTCTTGTTCCAACAAAGGTCATAGAAATACAGGAGTTGTGTGCACGGGGCCCTCCAGCGGCCAACAAGTGTCACACACCCCTCCATTGAGTGACTGGCCTCTTCTGGAGGGCCCAATCCTCAGGGTGCAGAGTTCTCTCCAACGGAAAGAGAAGAAGCATTTTGTTTTCCCTTTCTGGTATTTTTGTGGCTTAACTATTTTTAAACCTTTGTTTTAATCTAAGAGCTTTATTGAGCTATAATTCATATGCCATACAATTTACCCATTTAAACTGTACGATGCAATGGGTTTTAGCACAGTTACGTTGCCACAATCAATTTTTGACCATTTTCCTTACCCCTAAAAGAAATCCCATCCCCATTAGCAGTCACCTCCCACTTTCCCCAAGCACCCCTAGCCCCTGGCAACCACTAATCTACTTTTTGTCTCTATGGATTTGTCTATCCTGGACATTTCGTATAAATGAAATCATACAATAGGTCATCTTTTGCGTCTGGCTTCTTTCACAAAGCAAGCTTTTGCTCCATATTTTATTTGCACCTTCATTGGAGGGACCATATAATTTATCATCCAAACTGGGACGCTCTCAGAAAGAGAAGGTTCCTCTCAACAGCCACTATTGCTGGGCTCCCACCCTCAATCGGAATAGCTAAATAATCCACCCATCTCACCCATTCTGAAACTGCCTACTCCCCCTCCCTAAATCAGAACTACCAAATCACCCTTGGTAACCTCGGGTCTCTCTGGGAACTGAAGTTAATTTACTTCCAGAGTTGCTAATGTTCTGTTTCCAGCTGAAGCATGCTTATGATTTATGGGAGAAATAAGACTAATTTCCCCCAGAGATGAGAACTGGCAGTTTTATTTTTCATTTTGGATGCACAAAATTTGACTGCATGGGGTGCAAGCTGCAAAAAGAAGCAGACGCACAAGACAAAGCTGTCAGGACAAATGCATAAGGGATGCCTCGAAGGACGAGCCATCAGAATGAGACTCAAGGAGGCTTCGTTGGGTGGGTCACGCATAGCAGCTCTGAAAAGGGCAACATAATTATTTATTGTTGTGCTCTTAAATGCACCTGGCTCAGTGTCATCTCTCACTGTGACGGTCTCTCCAAGGCTCTTTTTGGGGGGGAAATATTCCTAATGTTTATGCAAATGCAGAATTTATTATTTTCTTAATAAGTATCTATTGAGTCCAGATAGAGGTTAAGCCTGTTTGGCAACACCCTGTCCCTCTACTGCTGACAAATGAGCACAAAATATAGTTCAGCAATGCATACTTAGCTATCGATTCTCTCTGTGTTGCAGGAAGGCTTGATCAAATAAGGAAATCTCTTTATCAGCAAACAGTGATATTGTGGGCCCACTGCATGCAACACATTTTGCCACATGGAACATATTCTACCACACTCTGTCCAAACTGCAAACCAAATATATTTAGACTGCTTTGGAACGTGACCATGCAAAAGGAAAAATTATATATAGTAACCAAGTAATCACTTTCTCTTAATCTTTGGCTCTAATTAGACCCCTGAATCAGCCCTGAACCTCAGTTCTCTAAGGAATCGAATAATTTGTCTATGAGTTATCTGTGTTCTGAATTCACTATTAAGGCTAATTTAGACCACCTGTCCCAGCATTTTCAGGATGTCCCATGTGCAAGCTGGAGTTGGTAGCTCTGTCCTGGGAGCAGATGTTGGGTCTGGGCACCTCCAAGCCAAAAAGGCACTCCTATGCCAGTCAGGTCTGGACCCCACATGCAAATGTGCCCTCCTGGTATCGCAAGCAGCCTTTGTTTGTGTGTGTTTTGTGTCTGGGCTCATCCATCTGGCTCCCCTTCTGCCACCTTTTCTTCTGTTTACACCCACAATTCTCAATTTGTCTTCCAGATTTTTCTGCACCAATTATGCTATAGACAGATTTAGTCAATTTCTGGGCCAGATGCTCAAATACATCCTTTTCTGCATTGAAGATATTCAAAGTAGGCTCCTAGCCAGTCACAGGATTTACAGACCCTCGATATCCTAGGAGAAATCCATGGAAACTTCTCTGGTCCTGGCACACTCTCCAAATTCATTCATCAGGCACAAAGAAAAAAAACAGTATTGATGTCATAAAACTACAGATAAAAATCGAAACCCTGGTCAATGGACCTGATCTCTCACACAGCTGAAAGATGTGTGATCGACTGTTGCAGGTCTTTCCTGATACAGTATTCCTCCCAGGCTTGACTGCACATCACTTCTGGGAAGGGCGATGCACTTTGGAGGGTCCCCCAGTAATGGGCCAGGCCCAACCCTCAAGCCTCAGGAGCAGTTTGTTCCCACTCTGCTGCCTATGTGGGTGCTGTTTATGCAGACTCTGCCATATTTTCAAAGTGTGTAGCATGTTTAAGATGGGACCATCATCTCCTGCCTTATCATCAAGTTCTAAGAAAGAGGAGGAAAGTGGCTTTATCACGCCACCAGAGGGAAACCAGTTCCTTGGCTGGGACTCAGCAGAATCCTTCTAAAGCAAGTGTTTGTGTCACTGGGGCAGGGAATACAAATGTTCCAGGATTTCTCATTCACAGGAGAGCAACCCGTTACTTTCAGAGCCAGGGCAGATGCCTTTTTGCCATTCATGCTCACAAAGGCCTCCTCTGGCTTCCTACAGAGAAGCAAGTCTCAAAATTCAATATGCAAAAGGACTCCAGTCTATTACCAGGGATGTCCATTCCGTGGGTCCCAAGAATCTGCATTTTAACCAAGCACCCAGGTGAATCTGATGCAAGGAGTTACCAATTGCAAACTGCTAGCCACCCTGTGGCATGGCCTCCCTTTATCTCCAGGAGCCTTGGCTCCAAAGACAGCTGCTCTTCAAGCTTCCCAAGAACAATGAGGAATGTTCCACCTGCCTTCTAGGCATGACAAGTCCAGCAAGAGGAGATCACAGAGCAGAAGGATTCATCATCCCTGGGGCCCCTGTGGAGCCCTTTGCATACAACCTACAGCTTGGCATGGAGAACTCCTGGTCAAACCTAAAAGCAAAGAGGATAAACCCAGGCCCAAGGCGACCCAAGTCACCTGAGAAGTCACTGATGCAAGAGTCTGAGGAAGAGGGATCAAATGTAGCCAACAATGGTCCCACCACCATACACCATAGCTTAACCCTAAAATCAAGCCTTCTAGAATAAAACTATCTCCCGTATGTCAAGTGTCAATTATCAACATTCCAATGACTACATTATATCACTCACTCACACACACACACACACACACACACACACACACACTTTACATTCTTCATTATTTAATGAACTTTTACTCTGCGCCACAAGGTGGGGATCCTTCCTATGGAAGGCCAATAGCATTTGTGAAGACCTTTCATAAGGCAGAGCTCTGATCACTTGCTACTCAAAGTGTGGTCTGTGAACCAGCCGCATCAATGTCATCTGGAGGCATGCTGGAAACAATAGACTCTCAGGTCCCATCCTAGATGTTCTGAATCAAAATATGCATTTGAATAGATGTCTAGGAGATTTGTATGAACATTAAACATCAACAGGCACTGTTCTGCCCTCACCAACCCTGCAAGCTAGGATTTCCCAAGCCTCAAAATTGTTAAATAACTTGCCTGTATTTCACCATAAGTGTCTGACAGCAGTGGCATTTGAACCTAGGTCTGTATTCTAACTCAGTGTATCTTTTCTGGTGTCTGTCTTAATAGCAGATGTGACTCAGCCCGTAACTTTTTGTTTTCTTTTAAAGGCACAAGAACAGATTTCTATTACTGAATGAATTCCAAATATGAAGTGATTCCCAAAGCCAGAGGCAACCAGGCATCACTGTGCTTTTGTAGGGAAGGGCAGGAATTGCAGGCAAATGCAGACTCCCTGGCAAGTCAGAAGGGACTGTTTATGGGTGGTTAGCCAAAGCACCCCAACTTCTTAAGGGGAGTCCTTGAAAATCACAAGCACACGGCTCACACCTCTCAACCCCCAAACCCATCCTGTGTCTGGGCTAATAAAATGGTCTTATACCCCCAGCTGCCCCCTGGCCAGGGCTAGCACCTGGATTGGAGGACAAGTCGTGCTCATTAGTTCTTTTTTCTTTTTCCTTTTTTTGGTACTAGAGGTTGAACTCAGGGGCACTTGACCACTGAGCCACATCCCCAGCCCTATTATGTGTTTTATGTAGACACAGGGTCTCACTGAGTTGCTTAGCGCCTCGCTGTTGCTGAGGCTGGCTTTGAACTCGCAATTCTCCTGTCTCAGCCTCCCAAAGTGCTGGGATTACAGGCTTGAGTCACTGCGCCTGGCTTGCCACAATCCTGGGGCCCAAGCATTTGTCTCCCTCTGGGCTCCACATTCGTGAGAGTCTATGTGTGTCAGATGCATCTGCCTCCACTACCAAGGGTCCTTGGCTCCATAGCAAGAGCCACCTGAAAGCAACCACTGCATTTTCAGGCTTTGACCACGGTGGAAAAGGCAAAAGAAGAAAGATGGCTTTATTCCAGTGCCTGGACTTGTCTGTGGGGATGGTCATGCAGGTAGCCCCAGGCAAATTCTCAGGGCCTCTCCTGGGGCGCATTTCCTATACTTACCCAGGGGCCCTGTGTTCACCTCCCCACCTCCCCAGCCAGAAGCAGCCTCTTCCACTCCTTTGCACCCAGATTTCTCTTCTCAGTTCCATGCACCACCAGAGTTACTTTTGGAGAATTCAGCAGTGGCTCCTGCCATCTGTCCTCTGCCAGGTAATAAGCATATTGAGAGGAGGGACACACTCAGCTCATCTCTGTTTCCTCAAGCAGGAGCCCAGAGGTGCACATAATCTTAGAGAGAAGTTTTTAAAAGGGCCAAGTTGATTCCCTTATTAAGCTGCTGCCACCGAAATATCCATCATAGAACTAACTGTGAGACCCCACAGCAGGAGTGGAGCAGAAAGGGTGAGAGTCAGTGACAACCTAAGCCTGTAAGCACGTAAGCGCTCAGGGACCTGGCCCTGAGCATGGCACTCAATGTCTCTGTCTTTCCAACCAACGTGGTTGAGGCTGGTGGGGGATGAGTGCCACCAGCTGAGCTGTGACAGGATTTTAGTTGTCCAGACTTCTGGTCCAACATTTCATCCAGAATAAAGCGTATTTGAGTTTTTACCATCTTCCTACATAACAATCACATTAAGTGTGACTAATTGGTTGAAGTGCGAGTTGTAGGCTGGCAGGGGGAGAGCTTCCGTGCTGGCTTCAGAGCTGGAGCTATTGTTCCTTAACCATCTGTCCACACCAGGGGCATTCTCCTGACCTCCCAGCTGTTCCATCAAAGAATAAAGAACCTCTGGACTTGCCTATTCTGGAGCCTGGATTTCAAACCTTTCCCTGTGGCTTTTGGAACTTTCCCTAGTCCTTTTACAGGCTTGCTTGGTCTGGGTTTCATTTGATTGCAAGCAAGTAATCTTAAAATATTATGTTATTGTTGCAAGGTGACAGGGAGGAACAAAGCCTGTCAATAAAACCAAGAGTGTCCAGTGTAGAAAGAGTTTAAGAATAGAAGCTATAACCAGAGACCTGGGTAATGAAGCATGGAGGTCTTGAATATTTTGTTGTTGCTGCTATTTGGGCATTTTGTTTACTTTTTGTGGGGCTGGGGATGGAACCCAGGACCTTGCACATGCTAAGCAAGGGTTCTACCACTGAGCTACATCCCTGGGTATGGAGGAGTTGAATTTGTCTTGGGTTGTAGACAGAATCTGTATAGTTCGAGAGGGGCAAGAGAATGAGGCTCTGACTTGGATGTGCGAATGGACACAAGGAGGCCATTCTACTTGTCTTCCTGTTGGAAGATGTGTCCTACATCAGGGTTTGATGTAGGGACCATTGGAATTTTCTCATGGTCAGGTTTGTACTGCATCCTCTGTCACCCAGGCCTGCTTTGCTTTTTATGGGGAGCAGTTGCCTTCTTGTGCCTGCTCCCTCATCAATGTGTGTAATGACAGGCCACTCCCTTGGCTGCTAGGCTCCATGGGGTTGTCAGACACAGCCACTGGCTCTTGTTTAAAAGAATTTGATCCCTACCACATGTGTAAAGGTTGACTTATTCTTTTTGTAAGCATTATTTAAGCATTTTGGAAATTTTTGCTTATTAGACAACCAAAGTGTTTAAAAAGAAAATTAAATGCATTGTAATTATAAATGTACTATGAAATGTTCAAGGGAAGTTAATTAACCAATTTCTAAAGTCCTCTGATAAATGATTGCATTAATTTAAATAGATTTCTAAGTAAAATACTAACATTTGTTGAGTTTAACTTCAAAATGAGAAAACCTAGGTTTCAAAATATGTTACATTAAAAACAATTTAAAAAGTTGTCTTTCTGTGCTCTGGGAACAACAGAAAAACTTCCACTAACGAAGGTCGATAGGGAAACTAGGCAGCGTACTTCCCCTAGGGGAGATTTTTTTCCCCATCACTCCTCTGAGTCATGTTCTTCCCTCACTAAATCTGGCTTCACCCTTCTGATAAGAGAAGAAAAATTGTGATTTCAGTGTGTTGGAGATGGCAGATTTCACATGCTGAGCTCTATTTTTCTGGTGGAGATAAATTTCGTTTGGTGGAGATAAATCTTCTACTAATGAATGATCTGTCTCCATCCTGCCGCCCTGAAATAGTTCATCTCCTCTTCGACCTCGAGGCTCTGGAACTTCTTCTTCCAAACACCTACTGAGATCCCATGAGAGCCTGGTGCCATCTCAAATTCAGCCTATTGATTATGATCTTCTCCGGGCCTCCTCCTCTTTCTTGTCACTTGACTTACAACCTCAGACATCTGCAACAGCTTTTTCATCGTCCCTTCTTGTATTTAATAAGTGAATCCTTCCTTAGGAGTTTTCTTACCACCGACACCACCATCAAAGTTCTATTATTTCCAGAGCATGTCGATAACTTTTTTAGGAAAGAGAGTAGATTTTTAAAAATAGAGATATAAGTCACATACTTTGAAATTTACCCTTGTAAAGTGTTTTATGTTTTTGTACAGCCATCCCTTGTTATTTTCAAGGCATTGGCTCCAGGACCGCTCAAGGATTCTAAAATTCAACAATGCTCAAGTTCTTCATACAAAATAGCATGGTTATTTGCACAGAACCTATGTACATCCCCTGTAGACTTTAAACCATCTCTGGGTGACTTATGCTATCTAATACAATGTGAATGTTATGTAAAATAATTATTATATTGTATTGTTTAGGCAGTAATGTTAAGAAAAATGTCTTTATAAGTTCAGTAGAAGTGCAATTTAAAAATATTTTTGATCCACAGTTGATTGAAGACATGGATGTGGAACCCACAGATACAGAGGGCTGACGGGATATCTGCAGATTTGTGCAGCCATCACCACTGTCTAATTTCAGAACAGTGTCCTCATCCCCAAAAGGATCAATGATTTTTTTAGTTCATCTTGTCATAGTGGGTGATCTTTGCACTTAATAAACTGTACCTAGATATGGTTGAAGAGTTAAGCATTGTCTGAGTTCAAATCCAGACTGTGCCCATGGTCTTTGCAGGAAGGGACTATGGTGCTGCGGTTCAGGGATCCAACCCCAGCTCTGCTACTATCTTTGTGGCCTTAACATTTCCAAAATGTCCTGCAAAATAGGGCACCAACAATATATGAGCAAATGAACAAAAGCTAACAAATTAACTGGCACAATTGGCATACAATCAATAAAATGCATTTTATAAATGCATTCAACAAAATACCCATGTGCATCTTTTCGAATTAAAGTTTTCATTTTGAGGTTTACATCTATAGTTTTAGAAAATAGCATAAAGGGATTATTCTGTTTTCCCCAATGATATCATCTTGCAAAACTACAGTAGTTCCATAGCCAGGATATTGACATTGACACAGTCAAAATACCAAGAGCGTTTTGCCACAGGTATCCCTCTTGTTGTCCTTTAGTGCCCCTACCCCCCCCTCATTAGCCCCCAGAAACCATTCATCTGCTTCCTGTTTGTATAATCTTGTCATTTCAATGTTAAATCAATGGAATCATACAGTAGTTATCTTTCCAGATTAGCTATTTTACTCAGAATAATTTGCTTGAGATTCATCCACATTGTTGCTGATATCATTAGTTCATTTGCATTTATTGCTGAGTAGGATCCCATGGTGTGGCTGTAACACAGTGTTTAACCATTCACTCACTGATGTCTATCTATCTGGGTGGTTGCCAGCTTTGGGCTATTAAAATAGTGCATATTTATTCAGACCTCACAGTTTGGAAAGAAGTTTTTTTCATAGGTCTCACCTCTTCCATGCAATACTTTTAGGAGACAGGGCATTGGTCATCTCATTTCATGGTTGGGAAAACGGATTTACCTGATGTCACCAAGGTGGTACATAGTAAAGCTGGCATTCAGATCATCTGAATAAATATCCTGTGTCTTTTTTTCTTTCTTTTTTTACCATATTACTCTGCTTCCTCATAGGAACCACTTAACAAATATTTCCAGAGTGTTGTGTTTCCAGAAACATAGAAATGCTGTCTTTACAGGGCATGCAGTGGAGAGAGGAGTCAGATGCTCAAATAACAAACACAGCAAACAGAAAGATAATCACTGTGATGTCCAAGAGAGAAGCTGTGTTTGAGTAGGTGTTTTGGGCAGCTGGGCATGATGTGCATGTCATGGGCATGGGAAGCTGGAGACACACGTGAACACAGTGGAGGGCAGCCGTGTGGATGCCCTGCTGTGTAGGAGTGGCTTTGCTGAAATCCTCCACCAAGAATAAGCATCCCCTGAAGGTCATGGGTGTAGGAATGACGCAGGCTGAGGCCAGATATTGTGATTTCTATGGCCATTGAAATATGCAAGATAAGCAGAACCCGGTAAGCAGAAATCCTGAGAAATATCATTTTCCTAAGATGGCTTCTGTGAGTGGGAGGGAGAAAAGTGTGCATTTGCCAAAGAGATGCAGATGCCAAAGGGACACGGATCCCAGGTGCTGTGACAAAGGAATGTGAATAACTATGTCCTGGCCTGACTTCTAGGCTGACATAGGAAAACAGGCACTGCTGCTCTTCAGGTGCAGAGGCTGGGGTCATGAGAGCCAAAGGAGTGACCTAGCACACACCATCACGGAATTGGCTTTGAGATGGAAAGGATGCCAGTGGCTGATCTCACATGATATGCCAGGCAGTGTGCAAAGTGCTTATGTTATTTGAACTCCTTTTTCAGGGGAGGAAATAGACCTCCAGTAGGTTGGAGAATTTGTCCAAGGTCACTTACAAAGAAGGAGCAGAGGTTACATCTTGGGGGAATTATGAGCTACTATTTACATCTCACCTAGAGAGAAGTGGAGAGAGTATGGCAGTCAAGGGCATTTGGTTGGTCCAGGTGTGCCTGATAGTGGAGTCACATGGGGCCAGGAGTTGGGTCACTTTGACCTGGGCCACAGAGGTGATGAGACCTGCATGACAAAGGCCCTGTGGACACTGAAGTCATCCGTAGAACAGCCAGTTGGAAGAATGGATTCAACAGTGAGGCTCATTGGATGTATTTCCAGTCAAACTCAATGCCCCAAGCTTTGGCCCAAGGAGGTCCACGATGATACAACAGGCATTGGCAGTGGTCTTCCAGGGCCTTGAGTGTGGTCTTGGCCATTCTTCTTCTCATGGCTGGGACATGGTGGGGATCAGGTCCCTGAAACCTGCTATACTGGTCATTGTGACCTTCCCAGGATGGCACAGATGCCACCTTCCCAGGTGGATAAGAAACTGGCTGCCATGGCACCACACAGAGCTACGTCAATAGTCTGTGACTCAGGCCTGGCCCCATTCCCAAAATGTATTGCCCTGTGGCTGCCCTTGGTAAGGGAAAGAGATGATGTGACATAACAAGACCATAAGTGTGGCTTCTGGACAGTCCAGCTCCTCAGCTTTGAGGCAGCTGAGGCCATAGAGTAGAGGTTTCTGAGGTCTCAATTTCCCCGGAGCCAAGGGCCTGGGCCTGCCTGAGCCTGTGTCCACCAGAGTTGACTCCCCTCCTGAGTGAGATGCTGTATGTGAGATGTGTCTCTGAGTTGGGAGTCACCTCCTCAACCAGGTTGAATGAGAAACACTTAGAGACTGTGGACAGACTGATTATTTTCAAGCAATACTCTTCAGAGATCAAGAAAATGGACTTTGGAGTTAGCTAAGCTGGCTCTGGTCTGGGCTCCCCTGCTTGCAAGCCATATGATCTTTGACAAGTTGCCAAACTTCCTCAAGACTCGACTTCCTCCTCTGTGAAATGCAGATGCAACTTGAACGAAATGCTCCTGCTTTAGGTATAGTATTAAGTGAAATAATAGGAGCTACAAACTGGCCTCCAGGCAGGGCCCAGGATTCTAGTTCAGTGATTATGATATAGAAAAAGACATCTTTTCCCCTTCCAACAAAAGCCATTGCAGCTGCTGCCCCTTCTCACCTTGATTTGACCACTCCAGGATTCTGGCTGACTGTGGGTTTGTGTCTCACACTCCTACCGGTTTTGCTATATGTTGGTCCAGGGTGGGAGACCACACCTGGGCAAGAAGTGGGCCAGCTGTGTGTCAGCACCTTTCTGGAGACTTGTGGCTGGTAATCACATCTCCTTGGTGGCACAAGTCTGTGCCACCCTGGCCAGGTGAGCATCAGTCAGGGACTGAGCAGGACCCACAGGTACTGGGATGAGCAGACAAGCATTACTGAAAAGGTTTTAGGCTTTCCCACGACAGGTGGGAAGCCTCAGGGCTCTGCCCAAAGGGGCTCCAAAAAAGGGTGAATTAAAGAATGTAGACACCAACATCCTTCAACTAACTGCTTCAGGGCCATCAAATGGTGTGTGCATGTGTGTGAGCGTGTGTGTGTAACAGAAACATCGCTGTCATCCATCTGTTCACCAAACATGGTTCTGTGCTCTCCAGGCACCAGATTCATACATAATTCCAAGAACATTCCCAACCTCTCACAATGGGAGAGAGACTAATCAAACACAGCCTGTACAGGGTGGCCAGTGTCATGCCGAAGCCATCCCAGGGAGCGTAGCCTGAGGTCATGTGCACAGGAAGCCATCTTGCAAGGCCCATGGACAGGAAGGTGGCACCACATACCAATGGTCTGTTGCCCACCTTGGACCTACCTGGTCAACACACACAGGAAAGCAAGCAGCCAGGACTTCTCAACTTGCAGGATCCTGTCTCAAGGGCACATGTGTGAGTTGAGTACTATAGGAACAGTGTCCACAGGGGCACCACACAGGGGATTGAAAGTAGAGGTGATGTTGTTCCCCACACTTCACCCACACTAGGCAGATGGATCCTCCTGTGGGTCAGGACAGCAGTGGCTCCTGGTGACATCAAAATGAAGAAGATGCAGCTTAATACAGTAGGTTGTAGACAGGTAGGTGTCCAAAGCACATTGTGTGAAGCTCAGTGGTAAGGGGAGGGTACCTGAGAGCAGGGAGTGGACAGTGTCCCCTGTCGAGGGCTTAGAAGAGTCTCCACAGAGGTAACCTCAAGTAATACAAGTGGTGTCATTGGCCATCACCACAGTGCTGAAGCTTCCTATATATGAGGACTTGGCTGCTCCTGGCTGCCTGGAGTTCACAGAGGTCCAAAGGCCACCAGGGAGCAGGGCAGCAGTGCAGTTCTCCCCATAGCCCTCCTGTCACTACAATCTGCTGATGCAGCTTCCTAGTGGCACTTGCATAAAAAGTCCCCATGGCCCTGATCATCAGTAAACAACTAAACTCTTTCCTGCAGATTCCACAGAGGTTCACCCTCTTCGTATCAAGAGGGTATGGCTCCACCCCCACACACACCAGAGTCAACCGAGGCTGTTGAAAATGAAGGTGGCCTCAATCTTTGGCCACCACAGCGTCAGACCATGTGTCTCCCCAGAAACTGACCTGGCCCATTCAGAGTCACAGTGTGGCTGAGGCACCTGGAGGAGAGACAGTGTTTTGCAAACCATATCTCACCACGTTCTTTACCTTTATTTGGTAAAGTAAGGGAGGTTTCTTGTTAGTGGAATCCTATATTCCACCCAGGTCAATGTCTTTTCTGGACACCTGACAAGAAGTGAGTCTTTATTTTGACCTTTATTTTATCTTATTTTTCTTGCAGTGCTGGAGATTGAACCCAGGGCCTCACGCATGCCAGGTAAGGGCTCTACCACTGGGCCACACTACCAGTCCCTTGTCCTTTAAGTACAACTGAGACACAATGCACTTATGTCTTCCATCCTCTTTGTGTCTGGAGGCTGATGCCACTTCTGATCCCATTCTTCACCAAAATCCTATTTTGGGATAAGCACTAGTCAGTGCCTAGGAAAGGTTTCAGGGAGATAAGGGCTTTGAAAAATACTAATGATGGAAACAGGGGAAACTGGCTTCTCTTGTCTCCAATATTTAGGTGGGGATCTAAGCAGAGCAACCTTGGTTATAAAGTTAAAGAATGTACTCATCAAACACCTGAAGAAATCCTCCTGCTCAGAGGGCATGTGACCTCCTCCATATATGCCCATATATGCCCACTGCTTGTAGGGAGAGTGAAGCCTTCCATTGTATCCAGCCACCCTGAGGACTGAAAGAAGAATAAAACATCCAAAACCTCTTCACTGAGTCCTCCAAGTTTTTTCTTTGGGGTCAGTAGCTAGTTGGCTTGGGGCATTTGCAGATTGGGGATGAATATCCATCTCATTCATCTCCTTTCCTCCTTCCCCTAGTGTGGAGAGTAGGCTGTGCTCTTCTCTGAGTTTCTCCATGATGTATAGGACATCAGTTTTCAGGCCGTACCTTACATTACTCCATTTTGTAAAGCAGTAGCTTCCCATAAGCCACTGAGTTTTGAGTTTAAGTGCTGAGGCAAAAAGACTCCACACCTTGTTTGTGCAAGTAAAAAACCACTATCAGCATAAACTGATAAATTAATCAAGCTAATAAGAATGATATCTTATGAATTTACCAGATTAATCAGAAGCATAAGGATACATGGTGTATCAACTCGTATTGGAAAAACCAGGTCCATGAGCTTATTGAACACACCAGACTACCAAATGACACAACCCTGTCACTCAAGACCCCAAGATTGGACACAGTGGCACCTTGACGTGGTCACTCATCATAAGCCTTGCCCAGGAAAATCACTCCAGTGGCAAATCTTCAAATCTCTGTTCTTGGGCTTTAGCAGAGTGTGGTTTTTTCTGCCCTTGACAATCATGCAAGTCCCACTCCAAGCTGACATCTCAAGATCACTCCAGGCTGACAGTATGAAACTGCTGCTGTACCGATCTTGGCCTAAAATAAGTTCCTGTGCTTTGACAGCTCTATGCCCTGAACAAACTCTTCAGCTGGTTCATAATCTTACCTGACCACCCCCAGTGACTCTGCATTCATATCTGCTCTCTGCCTTTGCTGTCAGTTCAGCCTTCCAAACCCCTGTGGCTGCCTTAGCCCTTTCTTAGCCTTTCTGTAACCTATATGTATATAATTGTTTAAAGTATGATACGTGACTTGATGGTTCCAGATACTGGAAATTAAGATTGGAATATAATAATCTGTAATTGCCCAGCTTATGACTAATAGGTGACTCACAAATATCCAGTGAACTACCACGTATAAAAGTGGTGTCACCTGTGAATTTATTGTTATTCAATAAATTCTGACATTGTGGAAAGGCACTAACGTGTTTGGTCCATGTTAGTGACATAGCACGACACCTGGTAACTAAAAATGGTAGCTGCTATCGATTATCTACTTAATAGCTTAACTCCTGGCTAGAACCCCCATCTTGTTCCTGTACTGGGGTGAAGCTTGAGTAGTCGAAGATTAAGCCCATCATGATAAGTCCCAGTTTATGAATGGACATGAGATGGACCTCTGATCAAACAGGCATAAGAAGTCTCCTAGAGGGCCTCTTGAAAAGGTCCAAAAGAACACAGGAGAACAATTTTCTCCTCTTGCCTGGGACATGTTGTCAAGATGTGATGGCTTGGAGCTGCATTTGCCTTCTCCTGATCACAAGGGGACTGGCCTGAGGACAAAAACCACAGGACTGAGGATGTCAGAGCAGAAAGGTGGAAAGAATCCAGGGTCATGCTGACATTATCGATCCATTAAATTAGCTGCTCTCATTTCTTGTTAACAAGACAATGGACATAGTTTGCTAAGAGTCAGCAAACTATGACCCATGAGTCAAATAGGCCTGCTGCCTGTGTTTATAGATAGTTTTCTTGGTACATAGCCATGCTCATTTGTTTACATACTGGCTATAACTACCTATGTGCCACAATGGCAGAATTGTGCATTTACAACCAAGGCAAAGCCTAATATATTTTCTATCTGACCTTTAAGGAAAAAATAGAAAACAATTGCCAGCCCTTAATTTAAACCATGTGCTTGCTGATGGGTCATCTTTTTTCTTTATTTTTTAGTGCTTCCTTGAGAATCTCTAAACTGTAGTGAATTTGGCCACAAATTCAACAAATAAGTACTGAGGATCTAAAAAGTCACTTCTAAAACTTAGCTGCATAAAAAACAACATGTATTATGTATTATTACCTCTGTGACTGGGCTTAGTGGGTGGCTCTTACTCAGGTGTCTCACTCAGTTTTGGTAAGGTGGAGGCTGGGGTTGTGATCATCTGAAGGGCTAATTAGGGTTAGACATCCAAGCTGGTGCATGTATGTGAGGGGCACTCGATGCTGGCTATTGGCTGTGGCTTGTGACTTGGGCCTCTCCTAGCATAAGAAAGTTCAGAGAGGGAGTCTTACAAACAAATGTTCCAAAAGGCAGGAAATGGAAGCTACTAGACCAGTTAAGGACAATGTCCCAAATGGGCACTGTACAATTTCTGCCATATTCCACTGGTCAAAGCAGACAAAAGACCTTTCCAACTTGAAGGAGCAGAGAAATAGTCCTCACCTCTTTATGAAGCAACAGGCAAACTCACAATGCAGAAAAATGGAGAGATGGTCTTGGCTATCTTTGGAAAATATAATCTGTCACAATCTGCCCTCTGGGCACAATAATTCACATACTTTCTTAAAACTTCCAAAGCCTTCTCACAATCAGATTGGGAAGACCAGGCTCTTGTCATTTAAATCAGATCAAGGTTCAAATGAGCTTCCTCAGGTGGGGTCCTCAAAGAATTTCCTCTCAATATGAGCACCTGGGAATTAAAATACAGGCTATCTGCTCCCCTCCCAATATATGCACCCAACATACAGAGGGTGTGTATATGGCGTTATTATAATGGACAGTCCTGTTCACTGGAATGGAAAATGGGAGGCACACAGTAGTCACTGATCATAGTAATTCTGACACCCAGGTAGGTATAGGTCTCCATTTCTAAGGCAGGGCACTTTCCTGCTCTCGGGGTTACTGCCCATAGTTCTTGGCTCTGTCTTTGTAAGAAACAGCTCATATGTGCTGTTGGATAGCTTCCTTAGTTTGCCTCCTGCACATATAAATTTGGAGGTTTCCACTTTTGAATTATCCCTGTTACATTTAGTTCAAGACAATAGTATATCCATCAATTCAAATCTCATAAAAAATGTTGTGGATTTTCAAGGAATCATTTTGGAATTAACAAAGACACTCACAAATATTTTTGAGACAGCATTCTGCCTGGCTTGGGTAGTAGTTAGGGTTTCATAAGTATAGCCCTAAGATTCTCAGCTGTCCTTTGACTAGCTGAGAGTTCTGTGGGCATGACCTTAAGCCCTTCTGAAGTCTTAAAATAGAGCCACATCCTTAACAGAATCTTTTACTTCCAGGCCATAGGGCTTTGAGACTAATTTGCTATGTAGGAAGTTTGAGAATATGAAACAGGTAAATTTTGAAACCAGAAAGTTCTAGCTTCTTTTTATGTTCTTTAAATTGTGTTTGAAACAAAGCGATGCCTATTTTAGTGCATTTCTCTGTTACCTTTCCTTTCAAATTTATGAAAAAAATAAATTAGTTAAAACTTCCAACATTCAGCTGAAATCTCATTAACCAAGCCCACTCTCTATCAGATGTATTTTTTATTTTCCACATTCCTACATCTGAAAGCCATCTCTATATCACTCAAATCTTTTTCTCCAACTTGCAGTGACAATGGCCTATTTGCAAGGCAATACTATATGTTTAAATCTTGTGGGCAGGGGGGCGGGGCCAAGGATGGAACCCAGGGCCTTGTGCATGCTAAACAAGCCAAGGCCCCACCACTAAGCCAAAGCCGTAGCCCAGATGTTTAAGTTTTTAATATCAACACTTTACTCCAGGTACCAACTTTTGTTCTGATTATCTCTTGAGCACAGGATACTATCTGAACACTTAGGGTCTTAAAACAATATTTTTAAATTAATTCATCAATTTATTGATTTATTTTTATGCTGAAGATTGAACCCAGGGCCTTATGCATGCTAATCACACTACCACTGAGCTACACTCCAGCCCC
The DNA here is from genome assembly GCA_004024805.1 of Geosciurus inauris. Classification (NCBI taxonomy): domain Eukaryota; kingdom Metazoa; phylum Chordata; class Mammalia; order Rodentia; family Sciuridae; genus Geosciurus; species Geosciurus inauris. Next base: position 206,570 of record PVHX01000282.1, read on the forward strand.
TTAAAACAATATTTCACTCTCTCTTATTGTTCTATGAGTTGACTATTCACAGCTGAGTGGTACTCACTGGGGTCCTTCCTATGAGTGCCGCTAGGTATCAACAGTGCTGAGACATAATGTAGGGATATGAGGCTAGAGCGAAAGTTACATCTTAAAAGATTAGAATGCCTGATTGATGAATTTGAATTTTGTAACAATCAATAGGAATTTCTAGAAGAATGTTGAGCAAGAAAATAAGGTTATCTTCAGTGAATATTTTTGTATTCTACATGGGCCAGTTTATACACTGCTATTCACACTATGATTTCCTATAGCCACGTATTCTCTGTACCTTTTGTAGTGTTTTTTTGTTGTTTTGTTTTACTGGGTTTGCACCTTGATAGTAAAACTCTATTTGGTTTTGGGTGTTTCTCATGTTATAGCATTTGTATAAAGAAACTGGTCCATGTAAATACTTTCCATGTTTTTTCCTCAATGTTTAAACCACTAGTTGTTGTATGGTATCTCTCTTTAGATATTTGCCTGTTTGCTCAAGATTGCTTCTAAAACAATAAAGATTCTTTTATTTCCTAAGGAAAAAAAATAAAATAAAATAAGGTTATCAGATAGCTCATGCAAAAGATAAAAAGAAGCATTGTGGGTAAGGGACAAGAGATAGGCCAGAGAGGCAGGGGCTGATTGGAAGGCAGAGGCATTGATTTGAAAGGGGATAGAGAAGAAAAAAGTGAGGTTGAGACTCATGAATTTTTCCTCTTGGTACCAGCTTTCTTCAACTGTAAGGCTACTGTTCCTGGGTTCCTCAGAGCTCAGTCCTAAGCTCACTTCATGTGTTACTCTATACTCTGTCCTGGGAAACTCGATTCTAAACTCAATGGCTTCCAATACGTCTCTGTTCTCATGACTCTTGTAATAGACAGGATTGGATTTGACTGCAGGTGATAAAATATTTCAACCTTCAGTAACTTAAATATTATAAAAGTGTATTTTTGCAGTCATAAAAACCCACTTATGGCAGAACCAACAGGACACTAGTCACCTTTCCTCTTGTTGTTCCGCCATAGTTAACATAGGACCTTTACCTTATGGTCTACAGTGACATCTTGGGCTCTGATCATTGCAGCCACATTTCTGCCAGAAAGAAGGAATAAGGCAGGAAAATGGTCACACTCTTCTTTCCTTTTCAGGATACTTAATGGAAACCATACATGACACCTCTTATATTTCATTGGGTAATATTTAGTCAGGGAACACCTTAGCTCAAGGCAGATGTTTTAGTCAGCTTTTTTGCCACTGTGACCGAAAGACCTGACAAGAACAATTTCAGAGGAGGAAAAGTTAACTTGGAGCTCATGGTTTCAAAGTTCTCCGTCCACGAATGGCTGTTTCTATTCCTAAGGGCCTGAGTGAGGTAGAACATTATGGTAGAAGTGTGTGGCAGAGGAAAGCAGAAATAAAGACCTCTCCTCTCACTAAGGACAAAATAGATACCACCCCAATTACCCACATCCTCTAGCCACACCCTACTTGCCTATCATCCAGTTAATTCCTATCAGGGGGATTGATGTACTGATTAAGGCTCTCTGATTAAGACCAATCATTTTACCTCTTGCATTGTCTTACACATGAGCTTTAGGGGGACACCTTATATTTAAATCATAGCAGATGTGGTGGCCAGCAAGAAATCACATGTTTCTGATACTCAAGAAAAAGTGGAAAGATATGAGGATACAAATGGTAGCCTTCGCTACAACTCACAAATCTATACCACTAGGACAAACTTGTCTGAAGCTCCTGTGCTCTAGTATCCAAAGACATCTTTGATCCAAATGTCCGACACTGAGTTTATGATCTCTCCTCACCCCTGTTCCACTCTGGTGCTTCTTTTCGCAGCAATGGGCACCTCAGTCTATCCAGTTGTCTATCCAGAAACCTAGGAGCCAACTTTAATTCAACTCTAGGACCGACGTCAATTCTTTTTTAGGGGGGAGGGGAGGGTACCAAGGATTGAACTCAGGGGCACTCAACCACTGAGACACATCCCCAGCCCTATTTTGTATTTTATTTAGAGACAGGGTCTCACTGAGTTGCTTAGTGCCTCACCATTGCTGAGGCTGGCTTTGAACTCACGATCCTCCTGTCTCAGCCTCCCAAGCTGCTGGGATTACAGGCATGTGCCACCGCATCAAGCCCAACATTGATTCTTAATATAGATGTCTTATTTTTCACAGTTCATTCTCTCCATGACTTCACGAGGGCAGAATTAATTCCCTGTCTCTGGATTTTGCCACTTGATGTCCTATGACCAAGAGAATATGAGAAGACATTTTTTTAGGCCTTGTCAGGTGGAGGCTTAGAATATGCTGTGTGTTTTCGCTTGGCCTCTGGCTTTTCTGTCATCCACCATGGGAGAGCTTGTCCCCAAGTAGCTGCAGATCATGGAAAGAAAGATACATGGGGATACCCTGAGCTTCACCTGAAAACTGAAGCAGAAATGCCCCAGTCAACCTGAGACTCACTAACAAGAAAAATAAATAATTATTTTAAGCCACTGAAAATCTGAAGTTCTTATTTATCATTCAAATGGAGACCTAATTTATAGTGGAAACAAAATATGGTATATTTTTACATCTGCTCTTGTGTTGAGTGCTATTACTGTATTGTAGTAAAATCTTGGAATCCAACTCTTCTATCTCCATCATCTTAGTCCAAGCTACTACCATTTCTTGCCTAGGTGATTGCAGTAACCTTCTGTTTGTTCTCAGAACCTCCGCTCTGGCTCGTTGACCTTCAGCTCTCCATGTAGCAGCCAGAGTGAACTTTGGAAAGAGCCAATCTCATTTATTATGGGGATTGGTTTCACCCCTATCTCAGCCCAACTGGTTACTATTCTCACCCATGTTCAGATAGTGGGGGTGGGGTTTTCCCATCTGTAGCACCACTACTCCATTTGGCGATGTACTGTTACTATTATCTCTTCAGAAAGTGAATTCACATAGTCTATGAGCATTGAATTAGGGGGACAGTTTGGGTGTGTTGAACACAAGGCAATGTCACTCCTGCTGGGCAAATGATGATGGTACAGAAAGAGCCCTCCTCAGCGCAGGCCATCTCAGGTGGTGTGCTCTCCTGCAGGTGGAGAGAGTCTGCAGGTGTTGGCTGGGGGCTCTCCAGCAGGTGGACAGTCTATGGGTGTTGGCTGGGACCCACATGGCACTGACACTCGCTGAGGCAGAGGCTAGGCAGGCTCTCTGGGTAGCCTCTTCTCTGTTCTCCTCGTGGTTCCGATGGGTCAAAAAGGCCCTCTGGCCCCAGCATTCATCCTCCTGATCCACTCCCTTCTCCCCCCATAGGCTCCAGTTTATTTTCTGCTCACTTTTGGATGTACTTTATCACCTGGTTCTCACTGGGGCTTTGCCTTTTGATTCACTAAAAGCTCTGCTCTTAAAAATCAGAGCTTTGGTGTTCTATTTCTATTCTCTCTGAAGTGGAAGTCAATGGCAGAACCTTGACCCTGCGTTTGTCTTTGCTTTCCAGGAAAGCACAGTCATAATTCTCCCCAGGAATAGAAGCTCTGCCCTTGGAGCGCAAATGCAGAAAAGCACAGCCACGCATGACTGTACCCTGACATATCTCAGGGCATCATAATGGCATTGCCCCTCTCCCTGTAAAATTAGCCAATGGCTTCTCGCTGCTCTTCAGATAATGCTTGAGTTTGGATCTTGAATGTCTCCAAAGGCCCATGTGTTGAGGACTTGGTCCCAGGCCTCTGGCACTAGAGGAAGGTGATGGAACCTTTAGAAGAGGGGCTTCATGGAAGGAAGTTAGACAATAAGAACCTGGTCACACTCTCTCTCTCTCTCTCTCTCTCTCTCTCTCTCTCTCTCTCTCGCTCTCTCGCTCTCTCGCTCTCGCTCTCCCCGCCCCCCTATCCTGGCTGCCACAAGGTAAGTAGTTTTCCCCCACCACATACTTCCACCAAGATGTTCTGCCTCACCACAGGCCCCAAAGCAGCAGAGTCAAGAGACCACAGACTTAAACCATGAGCCAAAATAAAAATAAAACTTTTCCTTTATTAAGTTGATTATCTTAAGTATTTTGTCAGGGTGATGGAAAAACTGACTAACATGGCTGACAAATCAAATCTCAAACATGACCTAAGCAAACCCAGATGGTTTGGTGTTTGCCTTCTTCTGTACTGATGGTTCTGGACATGGGAACTCCAGCCTGCTTTGTGGGCCTGTGCTCCCCTCCCCACACCCTCCCCACAAAGTCTGTCTTTCCTCTCACTCTTACTCCTTGGCGAAGCCTCCTTTTACCTCCCTTTGGTTCCTCTGGACTGCACTCCTTTCTCAGGAGGTGTTTCCTTCATTTGTTGGATTTTTCGGTTACTGTTTCCCTTGCCCCCTGCAGCTGTAAGCTACTGGAGAACTGATACACAGTTCTCTGTCTCACCCACCAGTCCTCAGTAAAAGAATAAATAGATGGATAAATGGATGGACGCGAGGATGACAGTTTTTCATGAAAGACAATCTTGCAACTTGGGGTCCTGATCCAACTTGGCTCATTGAAGTGATCTGTGGGCAGATACAGTTTTATAAATGACCAGAATATAAAGCTGCCTATGTGGGAGGATTTGAAATGGAAAAATCAAGTCCTCCCAAATCACATGCTTTCACCCTCTAGATATTGTACCACTCAGGGTTATTCCTCTGAGTTGGAAACTTCTGCTAAAATTCAAACGATTCTCAGTGAGCTCAATCCTAAGAAACTACACATTAGGCAGCTGACATGATGGCTGAGCCCTGGAGATTGGGGGAACAGAAGGGGAGAGCAGGAAAGGAGGGAGGAAAGAGAGGTAGAGAGTAGGATGAGACCTTGAGAGGGAAGTCAGGCCCCAAAGCTTTCACGAGCTCCACAGATTTTACAGGTTCTAATCCTTTTACTTTCATGTTTCGTGATCCAGCAAAAATGTCGTTTGGCTATTTTGATCCCTACGCCCCCCCAAGGAATAAAGGTATAAAGACAAACAGAAGAAACCTCTTTGGAGGTAATGGCAGCCTGTGGACATAGAGGTTGAGTGCTTAGCATGTGAATATGTCCTCTTGGAAACCTTCACTCATTCATCCGTTTATTCATTCAAGGAATGCCATGGAGTATCTGCTGCCTGCCAGGCACTGGAAAGACAGAATGGATAAAATAGACATTGTCTTTACCCCATAGAGCCGTGGGAACTTCCCACAGCAGTTTAGAGAAAAAGGCACGTGCTCTCCTGGGTCTGCCCAGACCTTGCTGACTTGTAGCTGTCTGGAAATGGTGGGACATGGAAACTTCATAAGAGGCAAGGAACAAGTATTGTACGGAGATATAGGAAACAGTATTTTTCTTTTGCACCTTTTTTTCATATTTGGTGACAGAACACAAAAAAATGATGGGTAAAGGGATGCTGGGCCTCAGGAAATGGCTCCACTATAGTTAGCGATAGTCTGACAGTCTGATGCCAGCCTGAGGCTTTGAAGTTTTGTAACCGATAGAGAAAAGACGTCTGATTCACAGAGTTTAACTGGCTGGTGATATGAGTATCAGTTACATCTGTTCATCTTATTTCATTTATTTCCTTTTGTTCCTGATTTTCAATTCTCCCCTTATTCAGTTACATAACAGCTACAATCTTCATCCCCAGCATCCTATTCCCTTAATGAAATTTATCTTATTCCTTTTCTTACATTTATTACACATCCTTCCCCCTCCCCAGGCCATTACAGAGGGCAGATACAAAATAAAGCTATTCTGTGATTTCAATAAAAGCCATGTAATCTCCTTCTAAAGCACTGCTCTGCTTTGAAAAGTCAATATTCCTCCACTGGCAATTTCCCATAATGTGGTTAGTTTAACAAAATAAAATTTGAAAAAATCAAAGCATTGTGAGAACAATTGCATTCTTACAAGTTCTCCTTAATTTCCTACTCTCTGATGTTTTTTAGACTTTTTTCATCTCTTAACCTCGTTGCTGGCTAAGTGAGAAAGCCCATAAAAGTCAGCTTTGAACCATTTCAGAAAAAAGGGTGAATTAGTTAGGGTCTCTGGGATGCAAGTGATAGGAACTCAACTTGCACTGGCCAGAGTCAAAGGAGGCATGGGCAGGGGTGTGCTAGTTGTCAGGGGGAGGAGAAGGGTCCCCAGTCACAGAGTTTGTTCCACCCTCATGCAGACAGGGGTGAATTGTCAAAGATGCCTTTGCTACTTGAGAAAGGGTCCAGGCTGAGAGGCAGAAAGGGGTTCATTGAGGAAAATGATCCCCATTGCTGATAGTGTGGACTCTGCCCTGCTCTCCCTGGCTTGGCAAACAGGAAAAGCTTTCCAGAGAGCCTTTCAGCAAAAGCCGTTACCTACTTCCTCAGTAGCCCACTTTCACCTACTCTATATACCTACCTCTGCACTCAAACTGGGAGGCTAACTGGATCACCAGTAATTTCCATATTGCCAACTCCACTGGACATTTTGGTCCTCCAGTTGCTTTACTGGATGGACATACTTGACCAGGGAGCATCTTAGCATCTCTCTTGGTCTGAGGTACCAGACAGTCCCAATTTTGCTCCTACTACCTGGCCTCTGTCTTACATTCTCCTCCTTTTCCCCCCTAGATGCGGGACCCCCTGAAGGCTTCGTCCTGGACCTTTTCTAGTCTCTGCCTCTGTTCTCTCTTTAAGTAGTTTTATTTGTCAATATTCCCATGTAGGTGTCTCATTGGCATCTCAAATGAAAATGCAAAAACAGAACCCATGAAGCTCCTGTCTCAGTTCCAATCTGATCCTCTCCACTTCTTTCTGTCTCAGTAAGAGGCCGCAGCACCCACCTGGTTACTAAAGCCCCTGGCTGCTGGGCACCATCCTAGACTTGCATTTCTGTTCTTCTCTCTCTAACTGAATAGCAAGTGCTGTTGGCCAAACTTCAAAATGCATCTGGTACAAGCCCATCTCACCAATTTCCCCACAGCTTCTGAGTCCAAGCCACCGTCGTGTCTCATGTGGTTGGTGGCAGCATCCTCCTAACTGGTCTCACTGTTCCCTCCTTGCTTCCTCCCTCTATTTTCCCACAAACTCTTCTTTGAAAGGCAGATTATGTCACTTCCCAACCTACAATCCTTCAGTGATGTTTCAATTCCCTAAAGATAAATGCCCACAAAGTCCTTCCTGTTCTCACCCTTCTTATTTTTACAACCTCATCTCATGACTGTCTCCTGATCTCTCACTCTGCACCACTCACAGGGTCATCCACAAATTCCTGGAATATGCAAAAGTCTTTCTTGCCCTGGCGCCTTTACACTCTTTCATTTCCAGCCTAGAAAGCTTACCTCCATTTTCTTGGTTATTGTTGTCTTTTTTCCTATCATTTATGGCTCAGCTCAATCCAAATATCACCTCCTCAGAAAGACCATTGCTGATCCCACCATCCTCCTCTCTAGCACTTCTCTCCAAGGACAAATCCCCATTTGCAATCATTTGTTTATAATGCCTCACATTAGACCATAAGCACCCCAAGGGGAAGGACAATGACATAGAATGTTCCTGATCTACCCTTAATGATTAGCAAAAGATCTGGCAGATATTATGTGCTCAAGGAATGGTTTTTCTGTGGTATATATACACAATGGAATATTACTCAGCAATAAAAGATAATAAAATTATGGCATTTGCAGGTAAATGGATGGAATTGGAGAATATCATGCTAAGTGAAGTAAGCCAATCTCAAAAAACCAAATGCCGAATGTTTTCTTTGATAAGTGGATACTGATCCACAATGTGGGGGAGGACATGGGAAGAATGGAGGAACTTTGGTCATAGGGGTGGGACTGGGGAGGGGGCAGGGGGACAGTAAAGATGGTGAAATATGATGATGGACATCATAGCCCTAGCTTTATGTATGACTGCATTTTGATGTGATTCTACCTCACATAAAACCAGAGAAATGAAAAGTTGTGCTTCATCTGTGTACAATGAATCAAATGCATTCTGCTATCATGTATACCTAAATAGAATAAATAATTTTTTTTTAAAAAGGAATGGTTTTTGAATGAATGCATACATTTTTGAATGATAACCAATAGTATGTCATTCTGAGCCTGGTTCTGAGTACTGAACTATATACATTTCTGTTGGTGAAACTTTTTTTTGAAAAATTTAAATAATATGGGATTGGGATAATTTCTGTCTTAAGAAATACCTAGAGAATTCCACCCTGCATTAGTTTCCAAATGAAACAAAGCTATCGTTTTTCTTTTTTCCCTCAGTCTGGGGATCTTTATGATATCTGTTCCCCTCCTCCACTGCCTTCTTTCCTTTATTTTACTCTAGCTTGAGAGTAAACATTCAATCTTATATTTTCTGAGTCTGGCTTATTTCACTTAGTATGATTTTCTCAATTTCCATCCATTTACTGGCAAATATCATTATTTCATTCTTCTTTAATAGCTGAGTAAACTCCATGGTATATGTATACCATATTTTCTAAATCCATTCTTCTATCAACGGGCCTCTGGGTTGATTCCATAATTTGGCTACTGTGAATTGTGCTACTATAAACATTGAAGTGGCTGCATCCCTATAATATGCTGATTTTAGATCTTTGGGGTAAATACTGAAAGCTGGGATAGCTGGGTCATATGGTGGTTCCATTCCTAGTTTTTTGAGGAATCTAGATGAGATGCTTTAAAGATGGAGTTTAAGTAGACACTTGGAGTTTGCTAGTTTCTCACGATTTCTCTTCTTAAATTTCCAATGGTTGCAAATTTTTCAACAAAAATACATTCACTATTGAACAATGACATAATTGAATCATTTTGTTTTTTAAGATTAAACTGAAAAAATATTCAGATATATTATTTTCAATTAAACATGATTAAAGTTCATTTTACACAGCTTTTCCTTTTTTCAAGCACTTCATTTCTAATAAATTTATCTTTAATAATTTCATGCTTGAATGAGAAAAAAGTGACAATCATAAACATGTTTCTTGTTATTTGTTATATGCTTAAATTTCTCTGAAATATTGAATATTTGCTTTTACTGATTGTTTTTTGTTTTATAAATTCCACACTGGTAAAAGTATTAATTCCCATATTATGCTATAAATCTAAATAGATATTGACAACATGACAACCTTTCTCTTTCGTTGTAGGATTGTGATTGCCTCCTGTCCCTGTCCTGACAGAGGTGTCTATTATGTGATACGCTATGTCAGTCAAGATATGATGATAAGGTGTTTGCAGCCCACCTCCTCTGATCTTGACTGAGGTGCTGTGCCAGATCCCAATCGAGCTCATGTGTTCACAGATCCAGAAAAAGGAGAAGAACCTACATGGGGCGTATGCTTTGTGTCTATTTTAACCATCATTGTGGCCCTGTGGTGTGGGTAGTATTGATACTATTTTTAAGCTGAGGACACCAGGCTTCAAAAAGCTTTAGTAATTTCTCCAGATCTCACAGCAAGCATGCATGAGAACCAATAACTGAGCCCATGCTGTCTGACACCAAAGCCCTCTCCACTGTGCACTGTGCCTCCCTGACTTATAGCAGGAACCACCAACACTCCACTTTTGCAGTAACTCAGCTTTGTCTCCTTTTTTTGGTGATGATGATCAAACCCAGGGCCTAATGCATGCAGGGCAAGCACTCTACTAACTGAGCTATATCCCCAGCCCTTTGGCTTTGTCCTTTCTAAGAGAAAGGAAGGGAAAGTGGTTTGGGGCCATGCTGGAACTAAGATGGCATTTCAGAACCACAATCAGAGCTGCATAGGTTAAGTAATGATCCCAACCCTTGAATAGGGCACCATTCAGAAGGTCTTTACCTTTTGCTCTACTTTCCAGCTGAACACCAAAAGGAAAAGGGTAATATCTTTGTCTTGTTCTTGTCTCCAAGGATGGCTGGCTCACTAGAAGGACAGAGAAAAATCATCTATGAGAATATCTATGGAAGCTTGCCATAAGTTCAAATCCCTGTAAATACCCTGTACAGTTTTCATTGCAGATGTCTTATTTATTAAACTGGGGAAGCACTCCTGTTACTGCTGTCAATACTACTGCTATTATTGCTGCTACTGTGAGTCCTAACTCTACAGTTCTCAGTTGAAGCTTTGTGTGGATCTGCCATCCGCAGAGAACCTGATGGAACTTTGGAGGAAGGGAAGGGAATGTTGATGTAAAATATAAGCTTTTATTTCTTCTTGTGTTCAGAAAAATGAGATTACATTTTAAGTGATATTGTAAATATTTGAAAGAATTATTTAAGAATTACTAATATTTTTAGTTGAAGTTATATGTTTTAACCACAATCTAATAAGTACTTAATACTGTATCAAAAGGGCATTAGGACATTTTGTCTGCTGTTTTTCTCGAATTTACCTTGAAATAATATTTCTAGATTTTTACTTTATTCAGCATCTATCCTATCAGATTATTTTATTTGTTTTTGTTTTAGACTTCAAATAAACACTATTTGCTGCTAAGTTGAATGAGTCAAATGTACAAGTAATAATTGAACATTCGTGGAATGGTTAAACTACTTTGCAAGTAGTTTAAAACAACTGTATGCTCCAAAAGTATTGTAAAACACTTAGAATTAAGTCTCTCATAGGTACTGGCAGATCTGAGGGGTTGTCACATCTGGTATGTCACTTAAGGCCTACAATAAATAATATCAGCCTTTCTTAGCCTAGAGATTGATTTTAATTTAAAAAGAATCCAGACTCATACTGGGTTACAATAAAATGCAAATGGTCATCAGGCCTGCTACATTCATTCCCAAGACTGTAGCCACAGACCAGAGAAGCAGAAATCCATCAAGCTCTGTCAGCAAAACGTTCAATCCACTTTTAGGAAATTAAACACTAATAAATTAGAAATCCAGTTAGGTTTGGATGTAAGTTCTATGTGTTGGAAAAATTAACACTATTCTATTGGAGGGTTTTTTATATATATTAATACCATAAAATTAAGGAATATGGTTTTACTAAATTCTTAAGAAACTATGGACTTCAGTTATTTTTGTAATTTTCTGAGGCATGGACAGTTTGTTTAAGATAACAATTCTATTCCCTGGGCAGTTTAAAGAAACACTGAACTATTTAAACTGTCAACTAGACCTAAAGTGTTATGATTTTAAAATAAAGACTTCACTAGCAAACCTTGGAAACCATTTTAAAGTATATCAATAAAGGGAATGTTAAAAATATAGAAAGATCTCAGAGCAACATTACTAAGCAAAAAACAAAGTTGCCAAATACAAAGTGCAGTACCATATTTATTAAAAAGGAATCATATAAATGGATACATGGAAACATGCTTACACACACACACACGTACACCCCAAACTGGGGAGAGGAAGTGAAATTAATAGAAAGGGGATATATTCATGTATTGTTTTGAAGTTAAACATTAAGAAGCAAAATCAAACCAAAACCATCAAACAAACAACACCCCCCACCCATGAAAATTCTGAACTAATAATATTACTTAGTCTGCTAGGGCTTGCCAGAGCTAGATACCACAGCCTGGGTGGCCTAAACTACAAAGTTCCATTTTCTCACAGTCTGGAAGCTCAATTTCCAAGTTCAAGGTGCTGGCAGGGCTGGTTTCTCCTGAGGCCCTTTCCTTGGCACACAGGTGTCTGTCTTCTGCATGTGTCCTCGCATGGCCTTTGCTCTGTGCCTGGGCATCTTCAGTGTCTCTCTCCAAGGATGTCCTTATCTCCTCATCTTAGAAGGACACCAGTCGTATTAGATGAAGACCCACCTTACAGACTCGTCTCTAAAACCACTTATAATCTGAGATACGAGGGGTTAGGACTGCATATGAGTTGTGAAGACACAATTTGGGCCATTTTCAATTCTAGACCAAATCACTTATGTACCACACTATGTTGGTTTCAATAATAATTATGTAGTTTTATACCATAGTGAGGCACCTAATTTAGAAAATGTATTCTGTTAAACAAAGTCTTGGATACCAGAATCCCCCCAGCTTCACTAGGTCACAGTTGAGTTTTTTTTTTTTTTTTGGTACTGGGGATTGAACTCAGGGGCACTCGACCACTGAGCCACATCCCCAGGCCTATTTTGTGTTTTATGTAGAGACAGGGTCTCACGAGTTGCTTAGCCTCGCAGTTGCTGAGGCTGGCTTTGAACCCGCGATTCTCCTGTCTCAGCCTCCCTAAGTGCTGGGATTACAGGTGTGTGCCACCGCGCCCAGCTACTAGGACACAGTTGAAAGGTTGTGCTTCACCCAGTACTCAAATATCATTTCTCTGAGGTTCTTTCCTTCATGTTCCCATAAAACTTCATTCATATTTCCATTGTCCTGCTCCTCTGGGTTGCAGGACCCGGCCTGCCCTAGATTGCAGCTAAATCATGATAAGACTATTTATCAACTCATCTTTCTGTCTCTCGACATCTAGCAAAGGTTTCCCACATAGTGGGTGTTATGTCCCATACCCCTGGTTCACATGGTGAGGTCCTAACTTGCAGTATCTCCAAGTATGACCTTACTCGGAACAAGGCTGATCGCAGATGTAATTAGTTAAGATGAGGCTATATTGGGGTAAGGTGGGCCCTAGTCCAATATGACAGGTGCCCTTATAAAAAGACAAGATCTGGACACAAACACATACACAAATAGGAACACGAAGGGTGATGTATCTACAAAGCAAGGAACAGCAGAGATTGTCAGCAAAGTATCAGAAGCTGGAGAGAGGCTTGGTACAGTTTCTTCCTCACAGCCCTCAGGAGGAACCAGTCCTGCTGACACCTCAGACTCTGATCCTAGCATGGTGAGATGACAAATTTCTACATTGAAGTCCAAAAGTTGGAGGCTCTTTGTTATTGAGCTCCAGCAAACCAATACAGTAGGTATCAATGCAGAGTGCGAGTGGAGTGGCTGTTGACTTCACCCGTACGATAGGCATACCTGGACACATGCTGCCCTTCCCAGGAATATTTGCTAAATTTCATTCCCATTGTTTCTTGAGACAAGAATGCATAGGATCATGGGCGACAGGAATAACTTGCTTTTTATACTGCAGAGTGCCCTACTCTACCTCTGGTGGTCAAAGGTGCTGCTAACATGGTCATTTGCTGAAAGTAACATCAGTAACAAAGAAGTTGCGAGATTTATGACCAGGTACCTCAGGCTCACCAGCACATTCCTGTTTGTGGGCACATATTTTTACCCAGCTCAGCATCTGTTCCTGGGCTGGGCACAAGTGGTATACTAACATTAGGTTCTGGCTTTTACATTTGTTCATGATCTTGCAACTATTTACAGCTGCTGTTGCACTTAGTACTTGGATGCTAATTTGAGGGATCACCATAATGGTTTTGGGGAACTGAGACCAGAAGACACATTTGCATTTGCAGTTCATGCTGTTCTCCATTTGTCAAGTGTTAGTTTCTGCCTCTCTCGTGTACGCTTTGGACATCTGAGCAATAATGGGTCAGGCAACACAAAACTCTATCTTTAATTTTTAATATTTCTTTGTTTGGCATGGATACCCCCACCTACCTCCAAAATGCACCCATGAACACATAAGGGAAAAAAATAGTTATGGTTTATAAAAAAGAAAAGGAAAGGAATTCACATGTTGTGAGCACTTAGCATCTGTTGGGTTCTATATAGACATTAGCTCATTGAATCACAGCAGTGATTAAAACCAACTGGGAAACTAGTTATTATATCTCTATTCTCCAATGGAGATACTGACATTGGAGAAGTTAAATGATGAGCCCACATTCATTTAACTAGTATGTGGAATTAACTAGTGTTTTAATCAGCTTTTCCACTGCTGTGACTAAAAGACCTGATCAGAACAATTTTAGGGGAGGAAAAGTTTATTTAGAGATCTCAGTCTACAGAAAGCTGGCTCCATTCCTTGGGGATCAAGGTGAGGCAGAACAATATGGTGGAAGAGTGTGGCAGCCCTAGGGAAGCAGCTCAATGATCAGCAAGCAGAAAGAGAGATTCCACTTACCAGATAAAAAATATATACCCCAAAGGCACTTGCCCAAAGACCCACCTCCTCCAGCCACACCCTACCTACCTTCAGTTACCACTCAGTTAATCCCACCACTGATTGGGTTAAGGGTCTCATAACCCAATCATTTCTCTTCTAAACCTTCTTGCGTGGTCCTCACTGATGCCCAGCCAACACCAGCACCATGCCCTTGAATCTCCAGAACTGCAAGCTAAATAAACTTCTCTTCATAAATTTACCCTACTTTGGGTATTTCACTATGGTAATAACAACAAAAAAAATATCAGACTAGTACCATGATTTATTGAGAGAAAAATAAACATTCTGAGAAATTTGTTATAAAAAACTTTTGTAATTATGGGATCGATATAGTTCTAGGCAAGGCTTCCAACTATTCAGGAATTGTCCAATCTCCTTCCTTTGTAAGTGGGGGTCAAGATGAATTGGTCCATTTGTGTGAGGTGAAGTCTGAGTGGCAATTACTAGAAACAGGGCCCTAGTGAGAGGCCAGGCCTAAGTCAGTACAAACCAGCCAATAGGAGGTCACCAAGCTGCATGGGTCTGGGCCCAGGAGAGAGAGAGAGAGAGACAGAAGGCATCAGTGCTTGAGAGATCAAAGTAGATAGGTATACAGTAAGTGGAGTCATCCTGAGCCAGCTATACTACTCATGGGCTGCATTTGTTAAAGTAGCATCCATGGCTTCTGGGATGCCCATGTGAATCTTGTATAAAGAAAGAGGTGGAAGCACTTTCCAATCACCTAGCTGGGACAAATGAGCATTAAAAAATAGCTGAGTATTTCCCAGGTTTCCCTGCCCCTGGCAGGCCTGCTGAACCTGCTTAGAGAGGCCCTGGGTTTATTTCCCCATGGAACCTTGACCACCCAACCACAACACCCTCTGCAGTGGTGTGGAGATGAGCACATCTTATTTCCCACTCTGAAGAGAAAGGCTGGGCATGATCTCACACAATGGTCTAGTTGTTCTGCCAAGTCAATCATCCCCCAGGCTCCATAAGCATTTGCTCCTTGGCGCTGACAGGCAGAGCTTCTAATGAAGCCCAGCGTGGCCCCATGTCTGTCCTCTGGGTTTGGTTGTCTGCCTTCTTTGGAACATGTACTGAGAGCTTGTTTTGGATCATCACCAATCAGGCCTTAGTGTAGCCGGGAGGTCTCAGTAGACAAGCTGGGTAATTGAACATATGCAAGTTGTTTACTTTGTCTATAAAGCAGTGACCACACTCTAAAGAGGAATGGCCTTGTTTTAGGGGAAAAAAAAAAAAAGAAGAAGATTCTGTTCCTCATCACTCAGTGCTTGGCTCTGCTAGCGGCACGGACTTTCTTTCCAGCAATTAAAATAAACAATTCCACATGTGCATGGTCAACCTTGCAGAAAAAGGTGTCGGGAAATAAAGATGTCACAGAATTTGAAATGAAATATCTTTTTTTAAAAAATATTTATTTTTTTAGTTGTAGGTGGACAGAATATTTTATTTTTATGTGGTGCTGAGGATCAAACTCAGTGCCTCATGTGTGCTAGGCGAGCACACTACCACTGCGCCACAATCCCAGCCCCTGAAATGAAATATCTTTAAGAGCAGCATTACTCTCTTGAATTGGGAAGTAGCTTTCTTGAAGTTCTTTTGAGTCTTAACTTTAGAATTGGAGGAGAAAATAGAGTGTTCATTGATCCAACCTGCACATTTTAGAGCAAAGGAAACTAAGGATGAGTTTTTTCCTGTGTCACAATTGGTGGTTGGAAGGGCAGAGATGATAGCCTGTTCCCCAATCTCTGTGCTGTGCATTCCTGTTCATAGGAAATGACCAGTGGGAACCACAGGGAGGCTCTGGGGACATACATCTAGCTCTAGATCTTGAATGAGAGGACCCAGTGGAAATGGTTACAGGTCAGGGGGAAAGTAGGATGGAGGCAAAGATGCAGAGGGCCAGCAAAGACACTGGCCTGATGATGGGTTTTGGGGAAAAGTGGGAATTAAAGTTGGGTGGTATGTCAGTCAGAATGCATGCAGTGACTTCTTCCTTGACATCCTTGAGGGATGGGTTCCAGGACCCCCAACAGACACCAAATCCACGGCTGCTCAAGTTCCTTATATAAAATGGTATAATATCTGCATGTAACCCATGCTCACCCTCCTATATGCTGTAAATCATCTCTAGATTGTTTATAAAACCTAATACAATGTAAATACCATGTAAATAGATTATATTATTTAGAGAATAATGACAAGAAAAAAGAAGTCCGCCATGTTTGGCATAGACATATTTTTTTTTCATTCTGTGGTTGGTTGAATCTGTAGGTATGGAAGCCACAGATAGATTGGACCAATGGTAATTGCAGAAGCCAGGTCTCATGATAGCTAGGTCAAGCAGAAGGGACTTAGTGGTATATTTAACTCAGATAATGGGAAGTATTAACAGTCGCTAATCTGAGCTTCCAAGATAGGCACCCTGGACACATTGCAGAGATGGGTCACCAAGAGGGCTCCGTGATGACCAAAAGCTGGCACATCAAGAAGTTTCCTACAAACCAGGAAGTCACCCCTTCCAAACCAGAGCCCTCTGCCCTTGCTCAATCCATACCAGCAACATGGACACCTTGTGTTCACTTTCTCATTCCATACACTCAGTTTCAGCTGCCAATCAAAATCTTACTTGGGAGCATCTGATGGGAGGAACTTAAATCACAGCTGGGACTCTGGCTGCACAAGAGTCAGGAAAACGTGACTTTTAGTTTTTCTGTGTGCAGCTTGGGAAGGAGTGCTAGAAGGGTTTCCAGTGGATGTTGAACCAAGTGATCCAGAGTCTTGATTACACTTGGAGACCTTGGAGCTTGGTTTGTGTGGTCAGAAGTAGTGACTTGCTGATAATTTCTAGTCCAGAACAAAGTGATTGTGAAGGTTTCTCTTAATATGTAAGGCTGGCTAGATTTGCCATCAAGAAGTCCCAGGGAAAATGGAATACATAGGAGACTGTGCCTGTAATATGTGTAAGAGGTAATGAAGGCTTGGAGCAGGTTGGCAGGAGCAGGCAGAGAATAATACCTGGCAGCAAGTGAGAACATTCAATGCCTGAAGCAATGGGGATTGAGATGAGCCATAAACTCTGAGCAGAGACTATGTCACTTGTCCTTGAGTTCCTAGCACCTCTACCACCATGTGGTACATGGTAGGTGCCCAACAAATGTGTAGCAAGAGTGGAAAGAACAAGTCAAGACAACAGTGACTGTCTAAAAGCAAGTCCTTCAATAACTATGTGAAGCAACAAGAGCCATAGGGTTTGCTATTTCTCCCTCTTTGTGACCAGAAGCATAAGGTGGAAATAGAAAGAGCACTTTACAAGGAGTCAACGGGGAGACTAAAGAGATTGAGAGGTAGAGGAATGGGGGAAATGGGAGAAAGTAAAAAAAAAAATAGAGCTGATTCTGTAGCAGCAGTGAGGATCTAGGACTGTACCTGAATTTGGAGAACCAGCTGAAGCTGGAAGGTACCTCCATGTGGGAACATTAATCCCCACCCACCCCCCAAGCCAGGTGGAGGGAGCCCTGCTCCCAGCCCTGGACCCCACATCAGCAGAAAGAGCAAGGTGCATCTTCTCCAGCAGAGATGGCACCTGCCACAGCTGAGCCTCCTACCTTTCCCTTCCCCACTCCATTTCCTCAAACTCCAGGCCATTGTAATTAGAAAACTAAGGTGCACATTTTACAAAACCAAAGGACTAGACATAACTGAAAATCAAAGTGCTAACATAGAAGAAATACTTGCAATAATCTAAAAGAAAGCAAATAAAAAAGAGATGTTAAAACAAGCAGAGAAGAGAAAATACACAGTGCAGAGATGAAGATAATCCAACATAAGAATAATGGGAGTCCCTGAGGTAGGGGATCAGTAAGTGGAATAGAAGATCTGCTAGCACTTGGAAGGCTGAGATGGAGCATCAACTCAGCCCAGGATCTTGAGACAGCCTGGGCAATATAGCCAGACCTTGTCTCAAGAAAGAGAAGAAAAGAGAGGGGAAAAAAGCAAAAGAAAAGGAAAAATAAATAAATAAATAAAATGTCCCAGACAAAATTGCATCTGCAGATTAAAAGCATACCCCATGTTCTTAGAGATTTTGATACTGCAGATTCTGTGCCAAGACACACTAAGAACTCTCCAGGCATCCAAAAAAACACAAATTAGCTACAACAGAAACAAATGAAGCTGACTTTAGTATTCTTCCAATAATCAAAGCCATAAAACATGGAGTAATGTCTGCAAAGATTGGAAGGAAGGTATGACCTAAGATGATCATGCCCTGTCAAGATGTCATTGAAATGGAAGGACAACAGGCCACATTTTCAGACAATAACGCAAGTCTTCTTGAAAAAGTGTTTTACACTTAAACCTTACCAACTGATATATAAACTATGATTTTAAAAGCAACCAACAAAACTCATCAGGATTGGGAGCCTTGAAAAAAGACTGGCTAGTGGAATCTACTTAAATGTATGTACAAATACATAACAATAAATCTGACCATTGTGTACAACTATAATGCACCAATACAAAATATGGAAAAATATATGTGTATATATACTTTTATAAGTATATGCCATAAAAAAACCTAAATAATTATGAGAACACATGTGAAAGTGTTGGAGATCTGGAAACTACAAAATTCACAGGCATCAGATGGAAGATGTATTCAGAGCAGAGAATCAATCAGTATTGTCTGAAATTGGTAAGTTACAAAAGCAGACAAAAATCCCAGCCCCAGGTGTTTCTCTTTCCCCCTTCCCTTCCTCCTCCCTCTCAAAATTACTCTCTCCTTCATCCTAGAGAGACCTCAAGAAACAAACCTCTCCAGTGAAGACGCTCTTATGTGATCGTCAGTGATTCCGTTAGCTTCACTTGAGTTTCTTTTATAAATTCAACTAAAATTAAATGCCTGAAACATTAAAAGCAGCTGCTGTCATATGATTCCAAGTTTCTAAAAGTGATTTTGCTTGTTAACCATTTCAACTACTGATATGAATAAAAAATATTCAGTTGGTGTTCTTATTTATGAGTGACCCGCCTGTGGTAATATGAGACACTTTTATCTCTTCATGGCTAGGAGTATTTGAATTCTTTATAAGTATTTTTACAGGAACAATAAAGTAATTTATAATTTATTGCCATGGAAAGACTGGAGGGAAGTAGGCCCGGATGACAACTGGAGTTCATTCTGGGAGACAGAAATATGGACCATTCTTACTTGTGTAATGGTCTTCAGAAAAGCCCCTCAGAAAAGACTTCAAAGTCATTGCCAGGGCTTCCAGGGTCATCTTGTCATATTCTCACTTTGCTTTGTCAGCCTCCACTTTCATAATTCCTCCTGTTCAAAGTCATGTGTTCCATACTCTAGCCATATCTAGCTGCTTGTCATTTCCTGCCCAGGTCCCTTTCTTATACTCCTGGGCTTTTCCTTTCCTGTTTTGCTCTGCTGGCACCACCCTCTGCCCCTTTTTCTGCCCCTCTACCAGGCTCCATTTCTTGGTCAGTACCTATTTTTGAACAAAAAACAAAATATTACAGGGCTGGTATGTAGTTCAGTGGTAGAACTCTATCCTAGCATGCATGAGGCCCTAGAACCGTTCATGTCCCAGAACCGTAAAAACAAACAACAATACATATGTACATGATTTCTATTATGTTGAAATACATATAACACATGATTTACCATTTTAACCCTTTGGGGGAGCATTCAGTGCATTCACAGTGTCAGACATTCATCACCATTTTCAATGTCCAGAACTTTTTCTTCTTTCCAAACTGAAACTCTACCCATTAACCATTAACCTCCCATTCTCCCTTTGTTGGTTTCCTGGCAACCATCATTGTGCTTTCTGTCTCTGAATCTGACTACTCCAGGTGCTTCATACAGGAGGAATAATGATAATAATAATGTTTTCCAGGTTCATCGCACTCTAGTATGTATCATAGCTTCCTTCCCCTTCCAAAGCTGAATAAGGTTTCACTGTGCATCTGTACCACATTTGGTTTCTGCATTCATCATGAACATGTGAGTCATTTCCACATTTTCACTATTGTGAATAATGCTGCTATGAATACTGATATGTCATTCCCACTTGTTAAGGGGCTTCACTCTGACATCATTGTCTGAAGGTCATTCCTGATTTCCTTATTGAAGGTTGGATATTGGGTTTTTGTGTTCTCTTGACATCTTGTTTATACACCATCCTGTTTGTCAGGTTATATAAATTGCTGGTTTCTATTTGCCATCTTCCCCACTATACTATGGGCTCCTTGGGAGCGGGGATGACCTCATTTGACTCAGAATCCCTAGTGGCTCTCCTATTGCTTGGAACACAGGCAGCACTCAGTAAGATTTTGGAAGGGGATTTATTGGCCAGGGCCACAGCATATGCTAGTAATACAGCTGGACCACTGATGTCAGAGAACACGAGAACCCCAGACATTCGAATATGCAGACTTGTCAAAATCCAAAGCTGAATGGGGTGGAGAAGAGGGGAGAGGAAAAACAAAACCCCAAACCAAACAAATAAGAAATAGGGCTGGGGATGTAGCTCAGTGATCAAGCATTTGCCTTGCGTGCACATGGTCCTGGGTTCCATCTCTGGCACTGCAAAACAAACAAACAAAACAACACAAGGCAGGGTCTTGGAAGATGTCCTACCCCTGGGAGCCATTGTGTAGGAGTCTCTCCTGCACACTGCTGAGTCTTTAAAATTTCTTCAGAACTCTTAGTTGCAGTGTATTAGCAGGGTTCTCCAGAGAAACAAAACAAATAGGATGTGTATCTAGAGGAAAGAGGTTTATTACAGGAATTGACTTACAAGTTCATGGAGGCTGGCAGGTCCCAAGGTCTGCAGTCAGCATGCGAGAGCCCCAGGAGGGCTGATGGTGCCATTCCAGTCCTCAAGCTCCAGAGCCAGGAATCGCTGATGCTTCAGTTTGAGTCCAAAGGGAGGAAAAAGCCAATGTTCCACTTTGAAGATGAATTCAAAGTGGAAGAAAGAATTCTCTCTTACTTGGGGATGATCAGTCCTTTTGTTGACATCAGGCCTTCAATAAATTGGATGAGGCCCCCCCACCTTGGGCAGGGGAATCTACTTCACTTAGTCTACTGATTTAAGTGTCAACTCATCCAAAGACACCTTCACAGAAACCCAGAGTGATATTTCACCAAATATTTGATCACCCAATTGCCTAGTCCAATGGACACATAAAATGACTCATCCCATGTAGCTTCCCATGTCACAAACATGGTCAGTTTTCTGATCCAACATGAGGGTTCAGTGAGAAAATAACAATAAGAGGGAAGTAGCCCGTGGCTTCCAAAGGTGGACTGTGCTGCTCTCAGAGACACGGATCCTCGGTGTGTACTCGCTGCGGTCTCTTCTCATGGCACATGAGCACCAGCCAGCCTCAGAAGGGGCTGGGGGCTAATGAGCACAGTTGACCAAGAGAACATGTCCAACACAGAAAACAAAGTTCCCCCAACCCTACTCTTGCCTTCGAATTATTTTGAGAAAATTATGTTCTGTAGTTAAGCAGAACTGGAGAAAAGTGAAGATAAAGAAAAGCCAGGGAATATAAGGCGTCTGGTTTTCCATATGGATCCCAGATCACAGACATTTTCTTTGCAGAACGTCTCTCTGTGGCTGACTCCCAGTAACTAGATGTGGAGCATCTATATTGAGTGGAAAGTTAACTTATTTGTCCCTTAGAGAGAGAGAGAAAAAAACTTCAATATACAAAACCAGGGCTTCTCATTTGAGAGAAGGATTTATATTTCTGTTTTATAATTTAAAAAACGGGGAAAGAGAGGGCAGGAGAAATTTAAAATTTTATCCTTTCTTCTAAGAATTTGAAAGGCTATTAACATTTTTTTTGAAGAGGGAAAAGGAGAAAAATCTGGAAGAGAAGGAGGTAAAATATGATCCAAAGAAATGAATTGGAAGTTGCTGGAGTTAAATAAATGTCCCTCAAATGTCCTTGTGCTAGAGGCTTTGTCCCCAACATGATGGTATTGGGAGGTGGTGGAACCTCTAGAAAGTGGGGCCTGATAGGAGGTTCCGAGGTCACTGGGGGTGTATTTCCAAAGAGAATTTTGGGACATTGGCCCATCTAGTCTCTCTCTTTGCTCCCTGGCTCATGATACAAGCAGTTTTGCTCTGCAAATGCTTCTGCCATGAGACGCTGCTTCAACTATACAGAAAAATGAAATTCAGTCATTTGCAGTAAAATGGATGGAACTAGAGACCTTCATGCTAAGCAAAATAAGCCAAACTGAGAAGGTCAAGGTTCATATGTTTTCTGTCATATGTGGAAGCTAGAGAGGAAAAATGAAAAGAAAGGTGGGGGAGGGGGACACAGGGATCTCAGGAAAATCAAAGGAAGATCAGTAGAAGGAAAGGACCAGGGGGTGGGAGGTGGGGAAGGAATGGGGAAATCATAGGGGTGATACTGGCCAAATGACATTGCTATAATGTGTGCATGTCCAGATGTGTAATTACACTTCCTATCATTGTGTAAAACTATAATACAACAATAAAAAATGTGGAAAAAAGTTTGCATTAAGTTACCAAGTTTGTGATAGTTCCTTGCAACAGCAAAAGGAAATTCATATGGGTGCCTACTTCAATCTTATGTTGTCTTTGTCATGGCAAGCCATTACTTTCTTGTCAATTCAGGTAATTTAAAGTCATGATAGAAATTAGAAATGTAAGGCATTTTCAGATAAAGTTTCTCATGTCCTGAAAACATTCTTAAAAGGAAAAGTGATTGGCATTCTTTTGAATACATAAAGGAATGGAGCATAAGTGACTTGCTCAAGATTACAGTTTATAAGTGATCAAAATAAGAACAGACCTTAAAATATGTGATCAGATTGCTGCCTTTGATGTGCCACCTGCTCATTATGAAAAGAATGAGAGAAATGGGGGTAGGCAGGAAGGGACAGAAAAGAGCATCCAGGAAGTTCCCAAATTCACAGGGCACACATGGCATGGGGTTTAGGGTTGTGGGGAATGGTGAAGACTAGGGTGGCCAGAGGGGAGTGGGAGAGGTCTGGCTGGCTGTGCTTTGCCGTGAAGCGGTGGCCAGTTCATGACGTCACCTTGTATCATGCTTGCTTTCCCTTTCTCTCTGCCAAATTTCTTATTTCTTCTCACTCCTATTGCCCTGGGATGGAGCCTCCCAACAAAGCTTTAGCATGTAAGCTTTGCCTAAGCTTCTATTCCACAGGTAAGCTTGACTTAGACAAATAACCCAAGGGCTGGTCACACCAGTTGAAACATAAAAGTGAGTCTTTAGGGAAATCAAGGATGCAAGGAAGTCTTTATAATTAAGTAGAAGTTCCAAGATCATGCTTGTTTGTGAGGAAGAACATACTACGGGCAAGATGGCACAGATGGTTTCCAGAAATGAAAATAGGAGTGTGTATAGGCAGGAAAATGACCCTGAAACAAGAAGGGCAGAAAGGAACAGAGAAAATAGGGGAGAATGGACTCCGATTTGGAAAGGAGCTTAGATGTTAGCTAAGTCATCCTTACACGCAATGCATGACTCCTCTACAACTTCCCTACTGCATTTGTGCTTTCTGGCAACTTCTGCTTGACCAGGTTCTGTGATGGAAACTTACAACTCAGAAATAGCTCCTTTCATCTGTGCACAGGCCAGAGTGAAACTGAATCAAAGTGTGCCCGCTTGCACATCCTTTCCATTAGTTCTGTTCTAAACTCTGAAGCAACTCGCAGTAGGTCTAGTGCCTTTCCAATATTTGAAGATGGTTGTCAGTTTCTTCTCTTTGGAGTGGAAACATGCCCGTTTTCTCTGAGATCCGTGACATCATTGCCAGCTCCTTCATTACACTGTGTGGTCATCCTTGAACATACTCATATGTTCATGAACCTTGAACTGTGGAGCTTAGAACTGAATGACACATTACATGTGGTCTGATAAAATTGGAGCATAGTATTTTTGTTCATGTTCTGAGGTTGTTTTGTTCTTGAAGTCGGAGCTGCAATTTGCTTTGTGGCAGACATTGAATACTTTTTAAAAGGGCTATGTGGATCCTAAACCAAGTTTTAAAACATTGCTCTTTCCTCTGGTCAGATCATATAATAATCAGGGGCTTTGTGATTATTTGATTTCATTTTTTTACTAAAAAGTCTAGGCACCAACATAATATTATAAATTTAAAAAATATTTCAAGGAAGGATTCTATCAATCAATCAATCAATCATCTATCTATCTGTATCTATCATCTATATTATGGTATTCTGAATTGAACCCAGGGGAGCTCTACTACTGAGTTACATCCCCAGCTCTTTTTGTTCTTTTGAGACAGGGTCTTGCTAAGTTGCTCTGGCAAGCCTCAAACTTGCAATCTTTCTGCCTCGGCCTCCCAAGTAGTTGGGATTACAGGCGTGTGCCACTGCGCTTGGCCAAGGAAGGCTATTTTTAAAAGGTAAAGGAATATCTCTTGTTTATCAGTAAACCACCAATACCAGCATAGTACCAGGCATGAACTAAACCTTAATAAATATTTGATGAATAAATCAATTGGCATCAAAACAAAACAAATAATAAGACAAAGGACTAGGGAAAAATTCTATCAGATGGAAAGATATAGATATATAACTACATAAAGTAATGCAGTTTTAGCACTGGCAAATATGTGGGTTAAAGCATTTCCAAAGTTTTTAAAAAACTTCTTTGAAAGTTAATTTATTATTTAAAACAATAACTGTAATACTTTGAGATTTAAATAAAGGCAAAATGTTTAGTACAATAGCATAGAAGACAGAAGTTGGGAAATAGAAGTGATCTGTTTTCAGGCTTTTGAATTATATGTGAAGTAATATAATATTATTTGAAGGTAAGCTGTGATAATGTTAATATGCATATTGTAAACCTTAACCACTAAAAAAAAGGAAATAGCATAGCTATTAAGTCGGTGATACAGATAAAATAAAAATATCAAAAGAAGAAAAAAAAAGAAGCAAAGAACAGAAACAAACTCTTCATTTTGAGACAACTGCTTTCTTGCAATGCTAAGACTTTAAACCAATGTGTCCATAATCATATTAAATGTAAATGGTATAAGAACGCTAATGAAAAGGTAGAGATTAACTAGATTTTCTTAAAAAGTCAGCATATATCATGTGCTGCATTTAAGAAATATATATTAAGTATAAAGACATAAATAGATTAAAAATGTGTATGGAAAAATGTATGCTAATAATAAGTATGTTTTTAAAAGTATGGTAAAAGATACACTGTGTAAGTTCTAATCACTGGAAAGTTAGAGTGGTGAGATTAGCATCAGGGAAAAAAATAGAATTTTGGATAATTAATACCAAAAATGAAGAGGAAAATTTTGTTATGATAAAAAGGACCAAAGAGATATAGTGATCCTGGCTGTGTATGTAACTAATTATGCAGCTTCAAAAACATGAAGCAAAAACTGACAGAATAGAAGTTAGACACATCTGTATCTATAGTTGGAGATTTCAGTTCTCTCATTGCTACATAGAACAAGCAGAGAGATCAGTAAGATCTGAACAACCCTATCAACAAATTTGACCCAGTTTATGTTTATAAAACATTATACCTAATGATAGTACAAAGCACATTCTATTCAAGGGGACACAGACCCCTCATGCTAGACCATGAGGCAAGACTTAACACATTTGAAAGAACTGAAATCATACAGAGGAGAGTTTCAGACTGAAATGGAATTAAATTGGAACTTGGATATCTGTAAAATTTCTATGTAGAAATAAACCATCTATCATTAAATAACCTGTGGATAGAAATCACAAGCAAAAATATAATTTTTTTAACTGAACAAAGGCTAGAACACAACTTAAGCAAAGTTTGTGAAATGCAACTTAATATACTTAGGGGGGAATTTATACTCTGTTTAAAATGCAAGGGAAAAATCAATCTAAATTTTCACAAGAAATGAGAAAGAGCACATGAAAATTGTAAGTAGAAAGAGATAAAGTAAAAGTAGACAGCCACGAAATAGAAAATGGATAACTAACAGAAAACAAAAACAATGAAACAAAATGCTGGTTCTTTTGAAGCAGTAAAATCAATAAGTCTCTAGCTAACAATGGAGAGACAGAGACGGAGACAGAGATGGGGGTCGGGGAGAAAAAAAGAGAGAGGAAGAAGAAGGGAGGGACAGGAAGGGCCACACATTTAACTTAGGGCTGCCATGAGATGAGCAGCCCTCCTCTGCCACACCCTTCTGCCATGACGCTCTGCCCCACCTACAGGTCCATAGCCATGGAGCCAACTGACCATGGACTCAATACTCTAAAACCATAAGCCAAAACTACATCTTTCCTCCTTTTAAGCTGATTTCTATCCACAGGTTATTTAATGATAGATGGTTTATTTCTACATAGAAATTTTACAGATATCCAAGTTCCAATTTAATTCCATTTCAGTCTGAAACTCAGGTATTTTGGTCAGGTATTTTGGTCACAGAGATGGAAGATCTAACACAGAGACTATATAGGCATTCACTGGGCTATTTTCACAACTTTTCTATAGGTTTAGGGTTTTTGAAATACAAAGTGGGGGAAGTTTTTTAAAATTTACATTGTTCATATAATCAAGCATTTGATATTTTTCTTTAACAATCTCTTCTATTGATTTATGTGTAGAACTATGTGAAATAGCCGGGCGCTGTGGCTCAAGCCTGTAATCCCAGCACTTAGGGAGGCTGAGACAGGAGAATCGCGAGTTCAAAGCCAGCCTCAGCAACAGCGAGGCCCTAAGCAACTCAGTGAGACCCTGTCTCTACATAAAACATAAAATAGGGCTGGGGATGTGGCTTAGTGGTTGAGTGGCCCTGAGTTCAATCCCCAGTACCAAAAAAAAAAAAAAAAAAAGAAATAGCCCAAATGTTCAAAATTAGGCAAATGGTTGAAATCTAGTTATTGCAGAGTCAGCATGAACTATCGCTACTGTATTACCAGTGCCTTGTATTTTTCCTGACACATGGTAGGTGCTCATTAAATGTTCTTTTTGCTTAGGTTTTACTGAGGTTTAACTTATGTGCAGAAGTCACATAAAATCTGTGTATTAATCGTACAATTCAATTGATTTGTGCACACAAATTAAGTTATAATTTAATTTTGTTAATTAATATGCCCATATTAAATTAATATCCCCATGTAACTCTAATTTCATTATTTAGAACATTTTCAGCATCCCAGAAAGCCTCTTATTCTCACTCCCAGTTAATACCAAAGCTCTCCCAAAGTTTGGCCATTATTTTGATTTCTATAATCATAGCCATGTTTTACATAAATGAGTTCATATAGTATGTGTTCTTTGATGTCTGGCTTCTTTCCCTGATGCTGTCTCATGTATCATGTGTGTTGATTTAGCTTGCTTTTTCATATTTCATCATATGAATATTCTGTGGCTTAAAAATCCATTTGATTGGGGCTGAGGTTGTGGCTCAGTAGTAGAGCACTTGCCTTGCACATATGAGGTACTGGGTTTGATCCTCAGTACCATATAAAATAAAGATATTAAAAAAAATTTGATTATTGGTGGACGTTGGTTTGCTACTAGCTTATGAATAAAGTGGCTATGAAGACATGAAGACTCTTGTGCATGTCCCTGGTGGAGAAACGCTCTTCTCTGTTGGCTGTTTATCCAGGAGTAGAATTGTTGGATCAGAGGGTGGACATATTTTTAGTTTTGGCAGAAAATAGTTTTGTAAAATGATTGCTCTAATTTTCACTCCCTCTGGAAGTATGTGTCCGTTGCTCTGTGTCTTTGCTAACACTTGGTATTGTCAATCCTTTTCATTTAGCTATTCTGGTGGAGGAGTGGTTTCAACATTAAACGTTAAATGACTAAATGAAAACAATATGCCTATAAAATGGAGTATTATGTAGCTATAAACAAATGTTTTCAAAGAAGGTTTAGTATTCTGAGACATACTTGTGATATGTAAAGATGAAAACTAATATGAAAACTGTATTTTTTTATTTTAATGTATGCATATTAATAAAGAGGACTTGAAGTAATTCGTCAAGATATTGAGGACTAGAAGTAATTCACTGAGGCATTTTTTCCCTTCACACTTTCATATAATCATAAATACGTTCTACAATGGATGGATATCAACTTTAAAAGCAGGAAAAAACATTAAGCATTTTTTCAAAAAAATAGTCTTTGGGAAATTGAAACTTCTACGTTCATAAAATAAATAGTTCTCTTCTGGACCTGTTTTGGAATCTGTAAAATAGGCCTATGTCATAACCAACAAACAGTGCTTATCCCCAGGTAAGCCTTTTGTAAGTGATGGCTTTTCAAAATATGCTACTTTGAGAATGGCAGAGGAGGTGGTGGCCTCAGAGAGTTAGGGATCAGAGTGAGAAAGGGAAGGGAACTTCCAGAGAGCAGGCTGGGTGGCACACGGAAGGGGGCTCTAGAATGAGGGTGTGGTGGGCAATGGGAATGAAGAGTGGACATCCCAGGACCGTGTGGGGATTCCAGTGGACACTGAGAAGTAGCCTGGTTGTCTGGGGTTCCTTCAGGCCTCAGGGTAGAGGATGGAGAGGGCCAGCAGGAAGGAGCGGGGTTGGGGTACCCCTCCACTGCTGATGAGGGGACAGAGAGGTGGGCAGAGGGCCAGTTCTATTGAATACGAGTCCCTTGAGTATCCTGAGCTCGATCTTCTCTTGAGTCTGGTGACTTGAACCCAAAGTAGCTGATTGCCTGCTTCCTACCTTCATTCTCCCGTGGTTTGCATGTCACTGTAGCCATTCTTATTCCCATGGGTCTTTCTGCCGCATTCCTTGTACTCCTGTCATGGAAGTGGCTTTGCTTTCGGTCATCTGCAAAAAAAATGAGTCAGCTGTTCCAATCCACACGTTCAGGTTGAATTCAGACAATGGGACACCCAGGTAAATTCTAGAGAGCACTGCATTTAACACACATGAGAACTCTGCAGGTGCTGCTCCTGCAGTCAGGGCTGAGCCAATAGCATATTCTCACCTTGTACTTCTTGTGCTGAAGCTATCAAACTCGTGCCTTTTTATTACTTTCTAACTTCATCTCATCCCAGGTCTTCCCAACATTATTCTCATAGGTGTTTTACACTTGGCATTTTTGACTTTGACTTATATATCCAAACCCCCATTTTCTGCTTGTACCTTTAAAAAACTTGAGAATGGGGAGCTGCCTTGAAGCCACAGTGGTCTCTCTAATGCCTTTTTTTAATCATCAGGATAACTTGGCAATATATAGTCAAAAGATTTACTTTTAAAAGATGTAAACACAGGATCATCTTCAAATTTCCTGATCTTTTTGTAAGCTATTATCATAGAAGCATAGGTGGATGCCTAGAACTCTCCTTTGTATCTTTAGGGACACTTTTGACTGGAAGTAGGAAAAAATTCATAGATTAGATTACCTATCAGGAAGTCCAGAGCACTGGGAATTCCTACTGAGCAAAATAAGCAGCATGTCCTCAGGGGCCAGGTCTTCTTCTCTTCCCATCCTGCAACTTCAATGCTAGGGTGGGGGTGGGTCTGCTTCCAGGCTAGTGCCCCTCCCAGTTGCAAGGTGGCTACAGCAGTTTCAATCATCACATCCAAAGAAAACCTCATCCAGGAGCAAAAAGAAAGTCTCTTGCAAGGTCTCCTTGGGAGTGAAGGAGCTTGCCCCAGAAACACTGTCAGCAGAATTCCCCTCAGTGTCTCATTGCCAGGGGGTGGGGGGTGGTTTGGGTGGGGTCCAACAAAACACCTCAAAGGAGGGGTCTTTGCCCCTGGAACTGGGATAAGGTCTTACTCCCCTGAGATGTCGGGGAAGGGTTAATAGTCCCCTCCCCTCTAGAAGTCTGGGCTTAGCCCACAAGCAAGAAATGGGCACGCTGGACAGGCAACCAATTGGAGAAGCATCTCATTTTTTATTCGATTAAGCATTACAAAAATCCAAGGGTACTACACTGTTTCTCTGTAGGCTTCTAACATTTCCTCTAGAATCACCTTCTCTTGGCAAGTAGGGTCAAGCAAGGCTTGCCATCAACTCGCTCACCGCTACAGCATCCTGCCTCAGCATCCTGTAGTGGGACAGACATGGACAGCTATTATCTAGTAAAGAAATAGAGAGTATAACCCCATGATCTCCTTCCTCTCTTCATCATCATGCAGACACTCCTCACTCACTTCCCTCCCGGGACAAAGAAGTCCCAGCAACGTCTTGTTGACATACAGTGCTGTTTCTCCTGGCTTCTTCCTCTTTTGAACAAGGCAGATGTGCAATCCCATCTCAAGTTACCTGCCAGTCAGGTTTATGTCCTTAAGGTAGCACATCCAGGTCTACTAACTGTCCAAGCTCTACGCCCTGGTTAGCACTCACCTGAGGTCATGTCTCATTGATGGCTTGTTGAATTCTCTAACACAAAGCTTATTTTTGAGATTTTCCCATTCTTTGAACACAGAATCATCCACATTATTTTCTCTGATCTTTTTAAAAGCAATGTTCACAAAGCTCAGAGAACATGTGGATGCCCAGTACTTTATTTTCAACTTGTATTTTGACAGGTTTGTCACGTAAGTTCTTAAGCAAAGTGGTGCTCTAAATATTTAAGAATAATCCTTATACCAAACTGACAAAAGAGGTATTATTTTAAATGTTACATATGAAAAGAACTGAAGCTCAAATCTTAAGGAACTTGTTCAAAGTCAACTGGCCCTAAGGCAGGCCTGACTCTAAAGCTCAGCTATTCTTGTGGTATCATCTGAGAACCGAATAATATGTCGGAATTGTAGATAATTAGCAGATTTCAAAAAATGCTTCTGAGAAGTACTGAGGGCACTCTAACTAGTGGAACAGTTAAGTGATGTGCCCAGGGAAAAACATGTGATAAAGGGAATGTGAGGGCAGGCAGGCTCAGGGTTGCAGAGGAAAAACAGCTATCTCATCTATCTTACCTGGGAACTCTTGCCTGTGAATTGAAAAAAAAAAAAAATTATATTCCTGTAGGGTAATGTCTGGATAACCCAAAAGCCTGAGTCCCCAGGTCTCCCTCTGAATCCCACGACCTCCCTACATGGTTATAGCATGGGTTTCTTCCTTCAGGGCAGACCCCCCCAGCCAAATAAGCTTTGAGAAACGTCTGTAGAGAACTAAAACCAGACATTGCAGGCTTGAATTTTACATTCGAAAATCAGTTACTCTCTGCCTAAGACATCTAAAGAAGCAAATCATTGAACCATTTTTGGAAATGAGTTTATAGGTTTACGCAACTCCTTTTTCATTGGTTGAATACTATGAAAGAGAATGACACTCCCCTTTCCCAAATGTTGATTTATTATGTCCACTCCGTATTTCTTGAAAGCTGGCATTTTAAAAAGTGGCACATTATTTAAAAAGTAGCTTAAAGGACATTTACCATCATTGTCAAAGACACAAACTTTGATAAAAGTATTAGATGTTCCTCAATTTTATCTACAAACTCTTCCATAAGCTCTTTTTATGTATAAAAGAGCTACATATGTGTTCCAGCCTTCTGAGGAAAGCAGGCCAGAGACCCTGTACACCAGGAGTCACAGCCAATCACCTGCTGCCCATGTATAATGCCATGTCACCCTGACCATGAAAATGGTACGAGGAACCACCTGCAGTCTGTGGTCTTGTTTCAGCTGGATTATAGATTATATACATCCCCTCAAGCCCTCTCCTCTCCTACTATATTACCCAAAGACAATGGAAAAAAGGTGGAATGCCTGTAACAGTTACTAATGAGAATGGCATGACATATTAAATTTTGGTGGGCCACTTCTCTTTGATTTTGGTAGAACAGAACAGAGTGAACACTGGCAGCATGTTGAATTTTACTGAAGAATGTCATAAAATAAGTTGGACAAAGATAAAAAGACTAGAGAGATAAAGAATAGGAAAATACACCAACATTATGAATGGAAGTCATTGAAAGAAGAGAAGTATTCTACAACAGATGAAGAAAGTTTTAATTTTTTTTCACATTAACATTGTTTACCACAATCAGTTAACAGAAATTACTGTAACATTGGTCAAGATGACTTCATAAAACTAAAGATGTTTGTTATAAGAAAATCTCAATGTGAATGATGATGTTAGATACTATATTTTTCATGATAAGATACAACTTATTTTGAAGAGAAAGCAAATATTCCAGATCAGGGAGACATGCTGAGGTTTTAATAAAGAAAAGCATTGCTTTGTCCAGAATACTTAAGTCTAGGACACTTCAGGTAAGAGATGAGTCAGATACCAACCAAGCACTGGGCAGGGGCACCAGCCCGCAGTTCAGGCTTTATTTACATGACTGGATCTATACAGCTCTCACCTTCAGTTAAGTGAGGGGCTATTTTTGGCAGAGGGATCTTCAATAGTAGCCTTGGATATGATCAATTATATTTTAGCCATCAGGCAGTCTAAGGAATTGTTTTTAAAGGGAGTATTTTGAGTAGTTGAGTATTTTCATGTATACGCTATTAAGGCATATAAATTTTTGGTGTATTCAGTATATAATTTTACTGCTACTTTTTATTATTTTTTTCATTTTGTATAACTATGATATTAGCTATTAAGTGACATAATTCTTTCTGTACTAATAAATCATTTCATCCCACTTAGCAAACTCTAAATTGAAGTCTTACAAAAGGGAAAAATATATAATGTGGAAACACACAGAAAAATGTGTTGAAATGGACAAAGAATATTTTTAACCATCAGAAAAATGTAATCATAATTAACTGATAGTCTTTAACTTTGGACAAAAAGGAGTAATTAGAATCAAAATAGGTCCTAAAAATAATTACCAGTAGTTTGTTTTCCAAAAGAAAAATAGAGCCATAAATGGTTAATTGCCCAATTAAGAAACTACCAGATTCTTCTTCAGTCAACACTAACAGAATTCACATTTCAGCAAGTCAACAAAGCATATAAATATTTAACATCTCTTGAATATAACATTTTAGTATAACAGAGACTACATAATTCTACCCACTGTTGTGACTGTGCACAAATTAACCAGGTTAAATATCAAAGATACATTGGGAATACTCCCAAACCAAACAACAGAATATTAATTGAAATGAATTTTTAAAAGATTCAGAAATAGAAGTAGAAAACAATTTTAACATGAATGAGACAGTGCTTAAACAATTATTGACCTAATCAACACCTTTAAAATTACCACCAAAATGTACTACAATATATTTTTTTAATTTAGTTTACAGAAAGAATCTATAAGTACAGGTTGCAGAAAGAAAATGTTTAGTGCTATTTACATTCATTTTAAAACTCTGCTCTATACAAATTTAATTCTGATCAGTAGGAACAATATTTTTGTAGATCTACTGCATATAAAGCCTTTTCATCAAAGCATTAACAATGAACAAAACAACCTGATTGCATTTAAACAAAGCTGAACATCTGAAACAATTTACACTTAATGTCTGTAAGGGCTGTGAACACTTATTAAGTACAGAACATAATGTCAGCCTGCAACTTCATTTTTAAAAAGGCTAAAGTTATTTATATGGAATATTGTTCTATATACTACACGCCAATCTATATTTAAGTTCTATAGTTAGGTATTTTATAAGTCTTTTATTAAATATATTCTACACATATTTGTAATTTCATCCAGGAAGAATTTCTTCCCAGTGAAAAAAATATAAAATCTTTCATATTTTTTACAGGTTTAGGTGAAACTAGCTCATGCTTTAGTGCTGTGCATTGTTTTTTAGCATATCAATCTTTAAATTATTGGTATAAAACAAGAGAGTGGCATCTTTAATCATGTATGCCTTAAAAATCAGCTTTTCATTTTAATATAATTGCAAGCACTAACACCAAATGCAAACTATATAAAGAAACAAAATTAGTACTATGGAGATTTTTTTTTTTTAATTTTAAGAATTTATCTGAACTCTAATGATTAAGTATGATGCTGGACAGGATTATGGATGAGCAATAATTATGGAAAATTTCAATTTTCTGATATTCAAATACATAAAATTGATCAGTCAATGAGGTTTTCTAATATTTCTGCACGCTAACGAAAGCCTCTGAGCGCCTGGCATACCTCCACATTAAGGCTAGGAGACGCACTCTCACCTCTCGTGTGCTGTCTGAACAAGCACTCAGCGACTAGGACTCAAGAGTGCACGTATTAAAGGAAAAAACAAAAGTTTCATCAGCCCTCTACTGAGTGCTTTAAACAACAGGCACATTTTGTTTTTGTTTTTTCATTTGTTGCAGTGAAAATAGTCACACTCAGTTTAATATTCTGTGCCAGTACAGCCACCACAGCTGACTATGGTAGAATTCACCCAACATTTTAGTTTCTTTCCATTTTTTCCTCTCAAGTTGGCCCAGTAATTAACTTGATTGATTGCTGAGAATCTTCCAGTGTGGAATTGTATATGCGAGTATTTCTAGGTATAATAAACTGTTATAAATTCTACTGATGAGGAAAATAATGTCAATCTTTTTTTTAGTGCAAATTGTATTTGGAATACATGATTTGTTAGTTCTGAGGATGAAAATTTTGTGGTAGCAAAATGGTTCTGCTATGAAAGATAACTTGTTAACTTTTCCCCTGGAGATTGACTGCATTCGAAAACCAATACATTTTAAATGTAAAACTGCTCAACATAAACAAAAATAGAAGAAATAAAAAAATCATAGTGAAAAATGTTCTTGTTTTGTTTCACTTTCATGAGAAAAAATGACAGTGTTTATGTGATAATTCAGTTCCATGGATTTGCAGGCAGACTTCCTAAAGGTTTCTGAAGCTATGTTGGGTCTCCTCTGTCCCAGCAGCATGAAAGACAAAGACTGTGTCACACCACACTAGGCAGACAGTGTTTACAGGATTACACAACAATTACTCTCTCCAGTCTTTTCACGATTCCTCTGACCTGGGGAAAATGAAAAAAACACCTTGTTTATAAGAATGCAAGAGCTGCGGGGAGGGAAAAGATGGTACCTAAGTATAGGAAATATATATTTTTTAAAAAGCTTCCATGGAAAGGCTATAATAAGAAGGTTCTTTAATTTTATCATGCTTCAAAAATGTCTGGTTATTTCCTTGACAATCTATTCTTAAACTATAAAAACTTCCTTTCCTTTGGAATTCCAAGAAAAATCCAGCCATTTTTTAATGTCTATCTTTGTGACTAAAGTGAGACACCCCTTCAGTGCTAGGCTTACCTTGAGAGTTGGGCTCTGGTAATGTCTCTCTGGCCACCAAATGCATCACTGTTGTTTTGCCAAAAGGAAGTTTTAATGCTACATAAAAAGTAGAAGACAATTTATTACATATACATCAACTTATCAAAATCACTACCCAGAAGGGAAACCATCTTAAAACACTGATAGTTTTTTGCATGATTTCCCCCAACAAGCTGAACTTCTTACCAAGTAGAGGATCTACTCTACAAAGTAGGACATGGTTAATATTATCAAATAACTTTTACAATTTAAAAACGATTCTTCCCAACTATGACCATTAGCTTGACACATACATTCTTATTACTTAAAGAAGGGGATAAAAGAAAATACATAGTTGGTTAATATCAGTGATCACCTTTAGAGAAAACAATAGAAAGAATAGAAAAATTTATTTTAAGCATACCTTTTCTAGATTAGAAAGAAGTTTAGACAAAGATATGCTTCTAAATCTAGTAACATTTGTCTAGTAAAATTACCACACCGAGTAAAGGCAAAAAATGACAAACTTGCTTTTAGACATTTATTCTCAACTTTGTATTCTTTACTTAGAAAATAATCTTTAAAAGATTACATTCACTTAGTATTATTAACAATCATTGTTTTCTAACTAAGCCTTTAAAAGGTATTTCTCACTCATAATAAAAACTGTATTATGAAAGATTTCAGACACAGAATAATGCACACACCTATGTATTGATGAACCACAGGAGCAAATAAAAACATCAAGCTTTCATGGTAAGCCCCTTTGTTATTCAATATATATATAACATTAGAAGTAACCAGTATATCTAACTTCTAGCTGAGGCTGACTTTGAACTTGTGATTCTCCTGCTTCTGACTCCTGAGTTGCTGAGATTACAGGTGAGTGCCATTGCGCCTGGCTAGATTCTTAAGAATCCTAATTATCTTCAATACTAACTACTAATTCATAGAAGCAACGTGAATTTCCAAAGTGCTCCTGGAGTGACTCACCCTTAGAAGAATTTTAGCCAGAAACACTGGATATTGACACTAACAATAT
This sequence comes from Geosciurus inauris, assembly GCA_004024805.1. Classification (NCBI taxonomy): domain Eukaryota; kingdom Metazoa; phylum Chordata; class Mammalia; order Rodentia; family Sciuridae; genus Geosciurus; species Geosciurus inauris. The sequence goes on from PVHX01000282.1 coordinate 242,909, forward strand.
CTATCTATCTATCTATCTATCTATCTATCTCTCTCTCTCTCTCTCTATTTTTTTTTTTTTTTTTTGGTACTGGAGATTGAACTCAGGGGTACTCGACCACTGAGCCACATCCCCAGCCCTATTTTGTGTTTTATGTAGAGGCAGGGTCTTGCTGAGTTCCTTAGCACCTCGCCATTGCTGACACTAAGAATATATTAAAGGTGAAGAAAGAGGAACAGAATTGAAAACACTTTCTCTTGTCTTCAATGTAGATGCTTTGGCTTCCTACTATGACTGGACAATAACCAGAACAAAGGTTTTCAACCATTAGCCTACATAAAATCACTGGGGAATAAAACTGGGAGATGGGGTGGGAGGGAACAGGCAGAAATCTGCATTTTAAAATGCAGTGGGGCTAGAGGCATAGCTCAGTGGTAGAGCACTTGCCTAGCGTGCACAAGCCTCTGGGTTCCATCCCTAGCAACACACACACACACAAATAATAAACAGATGAAAATGTTAAAAAAAAAAAAAATAGCCCAAGGTGATTCTCATGTCCACCGGCTCAGAACCACCCTTGGAGAAACACTGAGCCAGAAGGTACTGACTATCAAAGATCTGACTGATCACCATCTTCTTCATCCTTCAGTTAGTAAGGCTGACACCACATCTTTCCATTAGTGAACTGAAATTCCATGTAACCATAAGGTTACAACTCAGAAAAGAAGATTCAGCAAGCCTGTGATCCCAGCTACTCAAGAGACTGAGGCAGGAGGGTCATAAGTTGGAGGCCAGCCTGAGCAACTTAGGGAGACTCTGTCTCAAAATAAAAAATAAAGGACAGGGCTGGGGCTGTAGTTCAGTGGTAGAGCATCTGCCTAGAACATGTGGCACTGGGTTCAATCCTTAGCACCACATAAAAATAAACAAAGGCATTCTGTCCACAAATAATTACAAAAAAAAAAAAAAAAAAAAAGGACAGGGGATATAGCACAGTGGCAGAGCACCCTAGACTCATTTCTCACTATAGAGGTAACAATGGGGAGGCAGGGAAGACTTAGAGATATGTTTTAAGAGACTTGATGACCAAAAATTTAAGCTTGACATTTATTGAACCACAAAATTTCAAGAATGGCAGACAAACTGGGCTCAGTGGTATGCCCCTGTAGTCCCAGCTACTTGGGAGGTTAAGACAGGACGACTATTGGAGCCCAGGAGAAGGAGGTAAGCCTGGGTAATGTAGCAAGACCCAAAAAAAATAAATAAATTTGCTGAGAATGCCTAAGTCTCCTACTTTAATCACCTACATAACTGAATCCCACCCTGGGCTGTAGCCTCACTACTTTGTACTCACCCATTGCTTGAGTATCACCTACAAAGCAAGCATCTCACTTCTTCCCAAGGTGGCTCATTCTTTCATTGAGCTCAATGTATTCAAATATTTTTCCTTATATTGAATTTAAAAACCTGCCTGCCTTTGATTTGCAGTTACTGGTTACACATCTTCATTCACAGGGCTACAAAGAGCAAGTCTAGGGCCATACAAAGCAAGCCTAAGACTTCTTCCACACTAGCCATTCAAATATTTGGGAAAACTGCTATTGCCCTGTATGTTATTCTCCTTTATTGTGGACATCCAAGAATATGTAGGAAGACAAAAGAAAAACTGAAACCAAAAAGGCAAATAGTTGAATGGCATTTTAAAATTCTGGTCAAATACCCAGTTGCACAGGTCCTGGCTATGTTCCTACACTGTCTAAATCACTAAGGCCAGCGATGGCTTATTTTGCTCCTGAAAAGATTGAAAACACTACAGAACAACAATAAAGACATGAGCGAATCTGTTAATTATTCTAAAATAAGTTCCAAAAGACTATAGGTAAAAATTTACAATAAAAAATTTGTAACTAAATGGGAGTAAGTCAATAATTTTGATCTGAACACAAATTCTATGATCTTTAATATAACACTGGATCATTGGGGCCACTGCAGAAAAATAATTAAGAAATGAGAGTTGATGAGAAACTGCACATATAGATCAATAGAGGGATATGGAGAATCTAAAAATTAACTCATAGTTAAAGATTAAATTTCAACCAACATTTACCAGTTTTTAATTTAAGATCTTGTTTGAGCCATAAAGAATTACAAAAGAGAGAGAGGCTAAAAATGGCCCCATTCGTAATGAATACACAACATATCCGAGACACTCCTAGTCAGTCTCTACATGAAGGCTGGTCCATCTAATTATATAAAAACTGTAAAAAGAGCTGCAAACCAAAACTGCTTTAGTTTTAAATAGCAGCTCTCTCTTGTAGGCCATAGCATATTTTTAGGCCAATTGTAACACCAAAACTGAGTTATATGAAAGATCATATGCATCATACCAACGTGACACTGTCAAAAGCATTGTGCGCACCTGCTTTTAGTCCTTCCCACACGGTACTTTTACAGCAGATTGTATCTGTCCTATATAATACTGGAGTACCTTGAAAGGGGATTTTATCTTTCAATCCAGTATTCCCAAGTTTTTAGTATTGTCTTGACACATAAGAATAATTCAATAAATTTTGCTAAATGAGTGAATAAAACTGTTCTACCTTTAAGGAAAAATAGATTAAATACTCCATTGTTACGTTTAAGGAAAAAAATCTGACAATACTGAAACAAAGATATATTTATGGAGATCATTTTGTCTGCCTACAAATTTTCAATTTTCTGAATATATCTGAAATACTATACTAAAAACAAAACAAACCCTGCTTATGGTAGAAAATGCACCCCATAAGGGGGCACTATTGAGCTACCATTTTCCCAATCACACATAAAGAACAATTAATAGCTAACTATTAAAATGTTTACTACATGCCAAGCACCATTTTAAGGTGCTTTGAAAATATACATTAATTCACCTCTCCCAACCTATGAGATAGGCACTACTGAAATCCCAATTACTGATGAAGAAACTGGGACACAGATCTTGGTTGTCACTTATTCATGGTTATAGTGTGAAATCAGGGTACAACTGGGCAGTTTGGTTCCAAAATCTGTTTTTTAACTACTATATTAGATTCATGGCTGTCATTTACTTTTATTCTCACATGATCACAACAATGATTAGTTGCAGTCAAATTGAAAACACTTCATTATATTTGAAAACCAATTATCACAGATGTTTTTCCTCATTTGTCCAATTTTAACTTTAAAAATTATCTAAATTACATTATCCAGAAGTACAATAAAATTACATCTATAACATAATATACTGGGATAGAGTTTATTTTATAAAGCAGAGTTAAAACTAATTTAACAGAATGCAAAATGTAAAGTAGGGATAATGAAAACAGGCAGAATCCAGAGTTGAATTTATAATCCTTTTAGTAAATTCCAAGACTTAAGCATTTAAAATAAATGAATAATGCTACCATGAAACAGACATGAAATCCCATCACAAAGATGACTATTACCTCCTAAGGTGACATTTCCATGTAGAAATCGCCCTTGATAGATAAGTCGTAGAATATTTGGACTGCTGACCTGCTCTTCTTCCCAGTCTGAAAAGAAGCCAAGGAGTTGGTTAGGTGCACTTCAACATACACCTGAAATGCTACTGTATTGTTTTAAAAATTCAGATTCAAAACAGTTGGAGTATATCAAAGACACTTGGAGCTTCCAAATAATTGAAATAGTCACTATTCATGCATTTGCTACAGCGTTTGTTCTTTCTCTTTCCATTAAACAGCAAGATATGGAAAAGAGTCTAGTTTTTGATTCTTAAAGAATACTAAAGTATGCCAAATTGTAGACCTGAAATTTTAACAATAAAAAAAAAATCTTGAAAAAAATCTAATCCCTGTGAAGAGATATATCATTTGAAAATTAATTTCAATTATCAGTAATTAACAGGCAATATTATAATGTTGTAATATCTGTACCTGTTAAAATATATATTCAAGGCTAGAAATAAGCAGCTTAAAAAAGATTTTTTAAAGGACTTAAGATATCAGATAATGGCCATATATTATTTTATCATCTTTTTGAAGCCAACAGGTGAAAATTATGGATGATACAACCTTAGCTCACCTTTCCCACAACGAATAATACTCAGAACAAATCCCCCAAATAATACCTATAGAAGGTACTATACAAATATGAAGGCCAGTGAAGCATACAAAGAAAATCAAAAGACAAACTGGTAATAATTTATAAAATGGATGACAGAATATTTAATTTTAGCACTTAACTTATGTTATAGTAAAATACAGATTATCAACTCATTAAAATAATGGTTTAAGGACACTGGTATTATGGCAGGTATGGTGTTAGTAATTTTTATTAAGTTGTAGATCTAACAATTTAAGTTCTAATTTTGACAACAATTTGAGAATTCCTTTTTCATCTTTGTCAGCAATTCTAGTGTGATGTATTTGTTTCCTATAGAAGTTCCTATTGACAGGAGAGAACACAAAAATAGTTTAAATACTCTGAAAACAGGAGTTAAGGCAAATACTTTTTTTTTAAAGTTTTCAAAATGATCACTATGAATGTGAGAAAAATCACTGCCTTGGAGTGACTCAGGCACAGCAGGAATCAGCAGAGGAGAAATGAACTTGGCCTTTCCTGTATCCCTGTCTCCTGCCTTTTCTCCCTTCCTCCTCCTTTCTCCTGGCAGTGAGCCTTTGCTGCCTTCTGACTCCACTGATGCCAGGTCCATCCTTTTCCAGAAGAAAGATAAAATAAGCTGCATTAATATGAATCAATTTGAATTTATCACTTCTAAAATCATTGTTTAATAGAATATTTCTGGTCAAGATTTAAGTGTTCCATAGATATAAAGGCAAATGACAGCAACTGTTTAAATCACAAGGGGGGGGGGGTTAGTGTTCTAAGATCTATTAAGTACTTTTTTAAGATGCAAAGATTTAAAGCCACATAGTTATCTTATACAGAGTCTCATCATTTCCATATACTTAATCCATTTAATAAGGTATTTCCCTTTCCCTCTCCAAGGATTTAACATTTAGAGAGACCTAAAAACAAGTTGGAATTTCAGATTTCAGGTATAAATAACCTAATAGTTATGTGTCTATTCTACTTATTAGCAACATTTCCACAAAACTGCATAGAGTATGCTTAGGAAAACTAATTCCTTCTAGAAGTATAGGGAATACAAATTATTTTTGTTTATTTGATCTAATATTTATTGTACCTTTGTTATAAGCATCAACAAGTATTTATATTTACTGACTTTTAAGATATTACATGATATAATATAAACTTAAATTTTTAATTTAGATATTTTATATGAAATAAAATAATTTATTTTTTTGCAGTGTCTAAATTTTCTGGGTAGATGTGGCAAACTGACAAAAGACTAGGAATTAAAAACTTTTTTCAGGGCTGGGGATTTGGCTCAGAGGTAGAGTACCTGCCTAGCAGTATGAAGCCCAGAGGTTTGATCCACAGAAGCACAAAACTTTCCATGTGAGTAACATTTGATTGATAAAATCAATTTTTAATACTGGTACATAGTTTGTTAATTTAGGATATTATTTAATGGCAAAGACTTGTAATTGATTCTTCCCTTAAATCAGAATATTTTAATATCTACGTCAAATACTTATAGAAGTCAACGTATTTTTTACCTCAAGTTATAATACTGTCCAAATAAAATAAATTTGAGTGGGATACCATTTTTTGCCTTATGTCACCTTTTCAACAATATAGATCAGAAGCTATCTTTATTCCCCTACCCCACCTCCACCAAAAAATAGATAAATTTTTTTAAAAAGTAATTTTTTGTATCATACCTAACACAATATCACTTTTAGGTACTTAAAAAATGTTCTTCATACTGATAGTTATCTATCCTGCCTGTCTGTAAAAAAATACAATATTCAAAGTCCCAAGCTTTTGTCAAATTCCTTGAACCTTTAGCTTCACTTCCTTCCTGATTTAGGAACTAGCCCATTGTTTACCAATGTGAAGAAAATTCTAGTAGTTCCACAAGTCTTTGCTTAAATCAGTTTCTTAAATGCAGGCCTATTAACCCACAAAGACATCTCCATATGGTCTAAGAAGTCCTCTTTAAGAATTTCAAATTGTATAAATTTTAATGATTATCTGGAAGAGATCTCTAGAAGATTCAAATAATCACTTGATAACCAGGTGCACCCTTGGGATTTTAGTACCATATATGGATTAGGTTTATGATTGTACTTGTGCTAAGCAGTCAGTATTTCTTTAATTGTCAAGTGATTAATGAAAAAAGAAGAGAGGGTGACTTAATACTTAAATGATGCATTCTTTGTAGAAGACTGAATGACAATTTGGTACAGAGTATGAATAAAGGTTTTGTGGTGAGTCTCCAGATAAATGGGTCATCATGCACCATGCAGGAACACAGGCATGCCAAATTCAACAGTATTCATGGTGCAAACAATGAGTTGGCTTTAGCAAAAATGCATCATCTGGCACATGCATGTTCTTAAATTGAACGTTATTGGTTTTAGAGTTGTATTTGCCTTTTCTTGGTATATGCATTTTAGTTTTATGCTTTTAATGACTTAATAAATGATAAAGCATCATAATTGGGTTTTATGTTTCTATATTTTAAAACATCCTTTATAATAAAAATAAGTCAGTACTAGGGAATCTGTAAGAATTTTCTTTCTCTAAAAAAGATTCCTTATGTTATTTAAAGTTGAGAAACACTGACTTAATTGATTCACTTTGTATACACTGTAGTCTTTGTTGAAACAAGCCTTGTCATTTAAAAGTTCAAAATGCTTTGCTAATAAAATTAAATAAAATCAGCTGAAACAGACTTATCCCTGTGGTACATGTTGTAAAAAGGGTCATGACGACACTTGGAGAAGTTCAAAGGAAGAGTGTAAACTAAAGACTCATTTAAGGGAGGCAAGACAGAGTCTTTCTTAGATGGGAAAGCAGCAGAGGAAGAAGGAACACCACACCCTCTCCAAAATTGCTTGTTATAGATACTGGCTTGAAAACGCAAAGCATAAATGGACTCTCCCCTTTTTTAACCTTGTTCAGGGAACACATGAAGTGACATGAATTAGAAGTTAACTTTGTTTCCAAGTTCATTTTAAATATACTATGTAAAGAGTAGACAAAGAAAATGTATTTAAAGATTTTTTTTCCCTTTCATTTTGGTTTTTGTCATGAATAGCTGTATGTGTATTAACTATTTTGTGTTTTTCTTTTTAAAAAATATTTTTAACTTAAAGACTTCTGAGGAAAAAAAGAATATTCTGCATACTGAGCTACTTTACAGTTTCGGAATGAGAACACTAAATGGCACAATCTAGGGAAGGATACAGTGATCCCCTTTATGTCAGAGCATTATATCCTCAATTATTTTTGTTCTTTTTCATTCTATGCATATATAACATCCACAAAATGTAAAACAAGGGAGAGCATCAACAATTAACACTGTTCATTCTCAAGGGAAAAAACGTCACTTACCCATTGGCCAATTGTCATACACATGCTTTGCAATGTCAGAAGCAGAATCGTTAGGAGAAAACAGGAACTCTTTTGTTTTTCCGCTCACCAAGATGAGGCGCAAATTTATCTGAAAGACGACAAGGATCCTCTTAATATAAGTCTTAAAATTTTTAAACTTGAAACAAATGACTTGCATAGGAAAGATGACTTATACAGCAAACCAAAATTATGCTTTTAAATTTAACTACTTTGACAATGTTCAGAATTAGACTTTTGCAAGGTTATCACTACTACTATAGAATACACATTTTTCTATTGAAAAACTAATAAAAGTGTAGACCTTGCAGGTCTTATCACTTAAACAGGGCAGAGATATTAGTTTGGGATCCACTGGATTCACATTTCCAAGTCAATATGTATTTGCTTATAGCATTCTAAACATCTTTTTCAAAATGTTCACTTTTTAATTTTTCTGCCATGATTAGTTTAATGCCATTTTTAAAAATCACCATATTTATTCATTTCCACATAAGTCACAGAAATATAAGCACACTTTTCTATAGCTCTGGGCCTCTGTTAAGTATAAGAAAGACTTCACTGTAAGTTGGGTCTGGCCTAGAGCTGATCCCTGAGACTAGGCAATCTAGCCTGTGTCATTATATATAAAGAACAAAGAATGCCATCGTTCTTGTTCGAATTGTGCCAAGTCCCAGGTTATCCTAGTTCTCTTCAGTTACCAAAATATGTATTTTTCTTATTAAAAATACCAGAAAATCTTTAAGATGCTTAAGTCTACAATGATAGCCACTGGTAGCCACTGCAGTACCATGAAGATACTGGGGTCACCGATTTATTATTTTAATCACATCAATACTAATGTCTCTCCTAGTGCCTCACTCCTATGTTGAAGACCTAACTCCCCACGAGGAAATAAGGGTTGTCTTTAGGAGGAAATAAGGGTTAAGAGAGGTCCTAAGGGTGGGGCTCTAATTCCTACCACTGTGGTCTTATAAGACGAGAAAGAGAGAAGAGGAGGGTGCTTGTGCACTCACTGGCATGCAAGCCCCTCCCTCCCTCTCACTCCTCACTTCCCCCAGCTCCAGTGAGGACAAAGAGAAGGGCCCTCCACCAGAACACAACCATGCTGGCATCCTTATCTTGGACTTCCAGACTCCAGAACTGTGAGATATAAAATTTTTTTAAGCCATCCAGTCTATGGTATTTTGTCATGGCAGCCAGAGCAACCAAATACTTCAAGAAAAATATAAAATAAGAAATGTGGGACTACCTTTAGGAAGGGAAGCAACATTTGATAAATGAGAAACTAAAAACAAATTATTAGGAAGGAAAAACATTTTGTTTATTCAGCAAAAATACCCATGGGTTCCTAAACAAATAACCTGTTTATTGGTAAGGCTAAGAAAAAGTACAAAGTAAGGTTAAATTTATGCTATAGTTTTTAACTTAAAAGTCAAAATTTTCTATTTTTGTTTTCCTGTCATTACATATAAAGAAATCAGGACTCAAGTTCTCAGCATTTCCTATTTTTAAACTAACATACATCAATATCGCCAAGAAATGATAATATACTTTTATATTTCAAAGATCAATGCTGTAAAACAGTTTATGTAGACATTCGGAATATTGGAAACTTTTAATCTCCAGATGCAGGTTTAACAAAATTTTTAAAAAATTTTTTTCGTGCTTATAAATGGGTATGCATTTTCAGCTTGCAACAGACCTGACAAAGCCTTCCTCATGCACACCCACTGTCCCGCTTCATACACTTAGCAGCCCAGCCTGACTCCAGAAAACATTTGAATTTTTAACTCGCGATAAAGTTTGAATGTGGCTCTGAGCTACAAAATGACAACAAATATCAGGGTAAGATTTTAAAATCTTCTACTCCAAAGAAACTTTAGTCATCCCTCTGAGTGAAGAAAGGAGAGAATATGATTAGTCTTAAGACTAAGAATTTATATAAAATCTTATAATTAGAAGTATCCAAAACTGACTTATGTTCAAAATTAAAAGCAGTAGCAATAAATCCAAACATTACGTTACTGGGCAAAGGAACCCACTTGCCTGAAACACCTACAATACCTGAACAGTGCCAGGCACATAATGGGTTTTTAACCAGTGTTAGGTCACTAATTCATATTTGAGCTTCCTCAGTATTAAGAAGAAAGCAGAAACACAGACTGGAAAGGTAGAGGGTAAAATTAAAACCCAATCATACACTGAGCATTGTTTCAATCTTTTAATCTGTTGGGACCTGGATCTTTATTGTCAGAACATGGCACAGTTAATTTAAACACTATCATTCAGTAAGACACTTTGAGAATTAAAATTCCAGACTACATATTAACCTATATGTTCAGCCTAATTTTCAAATAATGATCAAGACTGGGTTATTGATATAGAAGATGAAAAGACTGGTCTCAACTTGGTTCTATGCTTCTATCTATGAAATCAACTTGCTCCTAGAGTAGGTAAGTGAATCTGCCTCTGTGTGAAGTCAAGTATATTTGAGGACTGTAACATTAATGGAGGAAAACCTTGAATTCCCATAATTTCTTTTAGAGGAAATCTTGAAAACAACCATCCAGATAAATACCTACACACCCAACCCCAGGATGGTCAGTATTAATTTTCCAATATTATAGCAGGAATCTTCTCAGACTTATTCAAGATAATGTTAATCATATTTTCTTTCAGTCAATGCATGACAACTTCTATAAATGTGAGCCAGTTCTCTTTAAAATACTATGCATTTATTATCAAAATATTTACTAATGAAAGACACTTTTACTTCTTTGAAGCCAAGCTAAGTCAATCTATAAATCTATAAAATACTCTATAAAATCTTTGCTTGTGGCCCAGTGGGATCCTTCATACAATAATAATTTTAAAATAAGACTCTTCTTTACAGTTAAAAATGTGATACACTTTTATGTACATACTTGTCTAAAAAGAAAACGGTTAATCAGGACTCCGAATGACTTGGTATGAGATGGAGTTCCTATTATGTAATAAATTCCCAGGGGATGGCATTTAGACCATCTAAATAAATTATATATTTTATAATTACTTTTGAGGCAAAACAAAGACGATTAGTAAGGAAGAACTGCCATGATCATTTCCTGTAAGGCCAATGGAACAACAAGAACTCTTCAATGCACGTAATTCAAGTTTTAAAAGGTTTTCAAACTGCCATTTCTATTTGCTAGATTATATCAATTTGGAATCTAATCTAGAACTTAATTTATACAATAATTTTTTTAATTGGTCAGGATGAAAAATGAGGGGAGGGAAAGAGGGGAAATGGAAGAAAGAACTGACTCCAACAGTTTTGGAAATAAAAGACAATATGGAGATGGACAATGTCCTTTAAAAAGAAATATGACTGTTCTCTACCAAGAGACTGACATGTTTGTTGATCAAAAAAAGAATTCCCACTTTTCCTCTAGGAGTCTGAGAGAGGAGTTCTCTACTTCATGATTGAATTTTCAGAAAACCATCAGCAGAAGAACATTTATTTGCCCTTTGTAGTGCTCACATCTGCCTTTTTGCTAAGCAGCAAGTGGGAAAGGTGTTAGACCCTATTTGCAAATCACTTTTGAAAAGCTTTTAACTTATCCCAGGGGAATCAGGCTGAGTGGGAAAAAAGTCAATCCCAAAAGGTCATACACTGTATGATTCCACTTAAATAATAACATTCTTGAAATGACAAAATTATAGTGATGGAGAACATTTTAATGGTGGCCAGATGTTAGGAGGGGAAAAGGAGGAGGAAATGCTTTGTCCATAAAAGCTGGGCATGAGGGATCCTTTTGATGGCACAGTTCTGAATCTTGATGTGGTAATGCTCACAAGAACTACATGTGATAACACTGCACAGGACTAAATACACATACACACATGTGCTTGTAAAACTGGGCAAATCTGGATAAAGTCTGTGGATTTTATCAATATTAATTTCATGTTGTGATAATTGTGGTCACGTAAGACATTACCATTAGGGAAAACTGGGTGAAGAGTATATGGGATAACTTCATAAAAGCCTGCACGGTATTTTAGTATGTATCTGTCTCTAATTATTTTTATTTCCACTTGAAGATGAATAGTTTTTTTTTTTAATATTGTATTGAAATAGCTATAATATTTTTCTAGAAAAAAAATGCCTGAGTGACTTGCTTTAAGACAATACATGAACTTGAAAATAAATAAGCAAATTTTCCTTATTCCACAGTTATGGATTTATGAATGGCATATTTCAAATTTTTATTAACTCTACTGAAAAAGAAAAAGGAATGATGCAGAAATGATTTTATTTTTCTACGTAAGATTGATTTTAAATAGATATTATTCGAGTAACTGCAGTCTTAATATGGTGATGATATATTTCATGAACTTTCTTTTATTCATTCATTTATTCAAACATTTCCTGCTTGGTGTCTGTATTATAAAGATTTAACACGAAAGCTCTTGAGGATTTTATAACCTTGAAGCTATTTCAGACAAAGAGAGAACTATGGGAAAGAGAGGCAGCTAGGATATAAAATTGTAAGTGCTCAATAAATACTTGCCAAACAAATTTCAAAAATAACAAAAGGGAAGTATCTGAGGATCTGAGATACTCAGAGTAAGATGTAGAAGAGTGAATTTAAAAGAGTAAAAATAACAGCTTGCCATTTACTGAGTGGCTTACTATATTTCAGGTACAGTATTCAGTAAGTCCACCTAGTCATCTCTGAAACAGGGATTACTACCTCCATTTGAGGTTGTGGGAATGACTGAGAGGTTTTAGTATCTACTTACTTTACCACTCTGCTAAAGACACTCAGTAAATTCTTTCCACAGGCCCCAAAATAGCCTTATTTATCTTTCAACATCATCTAGACCACTCTTGCCTTCCTTATGCTCCAAAAACGTAAGTGTCTGGTTCCTTAAAACTATCAAGTTCTTCCTGCCTTAAGGTCTTTACATAACTTGTTCCTTCTGCCTGGAATATTATGCTCTACATTCTCCATCCCAGCTCACACATCTAAATCTCAATATACTTTTCTACTTGGTGCCTTAGTCCACTGAACACCCTAAATGGCTTATACGTGCTTGAGGAGGGATAGCATAATCAACCCTCCTGAATTTAATTATCTTAGATGAAATAATAAATTTAATTTCTTGAGAAAGAGTTGGAGAAGAATTTAAAGAAAAAATGGAGAAGCCAAGAAAACATTGGTATCCACCCTACCCCCAAATGGGGTTGCAATCTAATCTATATTTGTGAAGAAATTTTATATAAGACAGCTGTGAAAACAGATTTTAACCTATAAAAAGATACATCTGAATTCCTACCTAAGAGTTCACTCATATTCAGTGGACTGAGGCATGGAATTACAAACCGAAGTACACTGAGATCTACTAAATGCATCAAAGCTATGGGATCTTTTCCATATTCCTTTAGCATTTAACATAATGTACACTCTAACATATATTACATATTAAACTGTTGTAGGTAGGAAATTCAGTGGAATACCTTATTTGAAACTGTAGAAACTTTTACCTATTCTAAGGGGTATGATAAAAGAAAAGTCTGAGAGGTCTCTAACTTAAGTTCCTAAGTAAACTTTTCTATCTCCTCATTTACTAGGGATATAAATTTCTGGAGCTCTATTCCAAAGCAATATTTAATACTTTTGAAATTATGAGTCATTGACTACTTATTTTAAAAACACTTTGAATACAACATGAAGAAGTTTGTTGGGTTATAACATGAATAAATAATAGTGAATTAGCCTACTTGCTTTCTATGTAGATTGATTTTTTTTCCCCTCATCAGAGAAGAAACAAAGAAAACTTTGGAGTTTTTGTAAGTACATTTTAGAATCAACATATGCAGTTCAAAATTCATGGAGCATTTAGTGTCTGGCACACAGCAAGCACCTAATTACTATTATCACAAATTATCTATCATCACAGTAACCACCATCAGTTTAGTAAGTTACATAATACTACTATATAACATTTTATACAGTACTTTTAATGTACTTTCTTAGTCTTCCATAATGTATATTTACTTTAAAATAAGTTTGGGAGTAAGATACAATTCCAAGACTGAAAATATATATTCAGGGCAATTCTTGCAAATTATTCCTGAAATTATTTTTTGCCAGTTCCAAATCCTATAAAACTTCTTATAAAATGTGTGGCTCTGAAATCAAACTACAGTTCTGTATCACTCTAAAACCTGACTACATCCTTTTAAGACCTGCAGACAGGAAACAAACTAGCTGCTTTAACCTGATTTCAATATGCTAATGATAGTCTAATTTCCTATATACACTATCAACTAAGTAACAAATTTGAATGAAGCCAAAGCACCCACTGCAGGGCATTGGGTTTATATCTAGGGAGATCTTTGTTATGAAGGATTTTTAGGTCTCATTGCTCACTAAAGTAAGAACTAGTGTTCCTTCAGTACGATTGCTCTGTGAACGACACACTGAAGATATTAAACCAAAAATAGAAAAAAAGGAGCTGGCAAAGGAAATAACAATAGAGGGAGTTTAGGGGGAGGGAGAGTAGATTTTTCCCATATCCTTGATATATTTTTAGGTATTTCAGGGAGACGTCAATTGTCTTTACCTACCTCCCATCAGTAGAAATGATGGTGGAAGTTTTTTGGGTGAGACAGCCTGAAATCATGGGGAAGGAAACTAATGCTGACTAGCAACAAGGTGCCAGGAAGTTTCCCTCCCATATATTATTTACTTTGAATAGTTCTAGTATGTATCATATTTCAACACCTACTATATAGTACTTTCTATTTTTTCTAATCACCTCATTACACCAGTAAATCCAGATATGACACAGGATGAGTCTTTCAGATGTCTGTACTTACATCTGTCTTGGCTTTGCACCATTATTTGAACCTTCCACAATATTCCTTCTGAGGTAAGTGTTTGCCCCTTTGTTGTGTCAATTCCCAGATTCTCTTCCTTCTGCTTATTTTATGGTATTATCAAATTCTCAGTACTACTTTAAATGTTATACCCTTCACAGTACTCCTCAATCATTCAACACAATAAACTTTTAAAACTAAAAGGAGCTCAGAATTTCATCTAGTTTGCAGCTAGGGAATGGACCAGAGAAGAGGCCAGTTAGTGGCAAAGGACAATTAAAAAATCCTAGTTTTCTCTTTCCTAGGTTAGAGTTTTTTCTAGCATATCCTCAACAACACCCTCAACACTCTCCTGACATCTCTCTAAATATCTGATTCCAGTCTTTTCCAAATAGCTACTCTGGAAGGACTTGACTTTGTCTCTTTTCAGACAAAATACTCCTTAATCTGCTATATACAAACTGAAAACTAATCCTGTGTCCTTCTGAGCCATGAAACTTCTGAGAAATAGTTACTAAGAGACAAAGCGTTCTTATTTACTGTGAAATAAGTTTGGAAATGTGTATAAAATTTCAAGTAACGTGGTGCCAGAGGCTAGGGGGAGGGGATAATGGGAAGTGACTGCTTAATGAGTATAAAGTTTCAGTTTTGCAAGATGAAAGGAGTTCTGGAGATGGATGGTGGTGATGGCTGCAAAACATTATGAATATATTTAATACCAATCAACTGTAATTATTAATGTGCTGGTTAACAGCACATTTTATATGCATTTTATAATTTAAAAACTGAGTATGTTTTGCTCTGCTCATTTCATTTTGTATTTTCTGTGTAAACTTTACAATTACTGCATGTTAGTGTTTTGCACAGGTACTGCTTCTTAAAAACAAAAACAACCTGGGTTAATTTGAGATAATAAGCTACAAGATAGATAGTATATATTGCTGACATCCAGTATTGATACTGACCCCAATTAAAGGAAAGGGTTAACTGTAAAATTATAGATATTCGAGTTATAACCTGTTACTCCCTCTTTAAGACTGGTGAAACTGGCTTGCTGGGTGTTTAAAACCAAAAATTTGGAGACCAAAGTCAAGGAAGTAAAAGAGCCATGGAAAAAGCAGCCAACATTTTGGCGTTTGCCCTCTAAGGTCAGCCAGGACCTAGAGAACGATGGGACTCCTCTATGAGCCCTGCAACTCCGGTGAGTCACCCTATCTGCTGATCGGGGAGATCAAGAGGACCCTAGAGAACAGGAAGCCAATCAGTGCACATCCTGCAAAGAGGAGAGTCACTGGAGATGGAAATGTCCCTGATGATTCCAAGAGAAGCCACATATGGTCAGCAGGACCCTGACCTATCCTGGCAAATGGCACCACTGATACAAGAAAGCTAAAGGAACTAAGAGGCTTTGCACATGTCCCCAAGAGTTATCTCTGAGGAATCTCAGCTGACTCTTAAGAGTAGATAGGAACAAGGTCAGATTTGACCAACTTGGTCTTAAACACCTGGCAGGAGAGTATAGCCCGAGCACAGTCCTACATGGACATTTAGAAGGAAAAGCAATCTTTTTTTTTTTAAATGTAACTTAAGATGTACACTTGTATCAGCCCTTTCAAAAGTAAGTAAAGCTGGATGCTATAAAGGAAGGGTCCTTGTGTGGGAGTGCCTAATGATAATGATCACAAAGTACTCTAGAGTTGCAAGTTTGTCCTAAGTTAATTTGAGTTAATTTCATAGACCTACTTATCTTCCTAACCTCCTACATTGATAAACTTATGTTTTTCACTGATAAGATTATGAGTTACTGTCTTCATGGCTTTCAGAGACTGGCTGAAATCTGCTTTTGTGCTAATTGTTTACAAAAAAGTAATGCTTTGCTATCTTATTTACTGTTGTCTTAGCATGACCCCCACCCATATATGCCTTGTCCAATCACCTGTCATCTGCCACTGTAGACCTCCCTGCCCTTAACTGTCCATGCCCCACCTAATAGAGAATAAGGACTTTGGGTTACTTCCCCCAAATTCACCCCCTTTCAGCAGGAAGCAGTTTTGAGATATTGTCTCCCATTTTTCCATAGAAATGGAATGTAGAATTAACAGTGGGGAAATGTAACAGTGGTCTACGTTATGCTTTGAATATAGCCCTTGCTACTCTGCCACTGCAGCTTGTTTTTTTTTTTTTTTTAGTTGTAGATGGACATAATGTCTTTATTTTATTGCTTTGTATGTGGTGCTGAGGATCAAACCCAGGGCCTCACACATGTGAGGCAAGCGCTCTACCACTGAGCTACAATCCCAGCCCCTGCAGCTTGTTTTTAAAAGGGACATTTTTCTCTTCCTCTCTCCTTGCTCCTCCTAATCTCTTCCCTTCCCTAATCTCAGGGGAAATGGGATTACCTTTCTTCCTCATTTTAGGCAGATTTATCTGTCCTTGAGCACATACCTACCATAGGAATGAAGTAATCCAGACTTTGGGGATGGTACCAGAAGATCTCAGAAATAACTATCTCCCAAATTAACAAGCGAATTACAGCTCCAGACAGAGAACATGTGGAATATTGCCTTTGAATCACCTCTACAAAAGCCCTTTGGTACTGCTGATGCGCAGAACCACAGCCTCTGGGACTGGAGTCCCCAATGCTTTTCTTTGGCTAGCAAAGCAGTAATTTTTTTTTTCCTTTTTCAAAAATTAATAATTTTTAAAAATTCAAACCAGTTTTTTTCAACTGAAGAAACATCTCAGAATCTTTCACATGTCAAAATTTTCAAGGAACAAGGAGGCCTAGGGTGTTCAAGACTGTTCTACTTTCAGCTGATTCTTTGTAATACTGAAAACATAAATGTGTGTGCAGGCACTAGGCTAGATGCTGTAAAAAAAAAATGATTCAAACACAGTCACTAATTCCACAGTAGTTTGGGTTGGCTGTAAGCATTCATTCCATCACCTCAGGAGACAGTGGGGTGCAAAAAGGTCACTGAAATTCAAGTTTGTTTAGAGATTTTCAAAATTTGTTGTGTATTATGTATTGATGTGAAAAAAAATTTTAGTTGTAATGGAAAGTAAACCATCAGTCCTATGGTACAATATTGTATTTTTTTTAAAAAATGTTGAAACAGCTGTAATTAACATAATCTACTTAGACCTGTTGTTACAGCATGTCAAAGTAACTGCTTACCTTTTACAGCATAATTGTGAATTTGATATTTGTATCTCAGAATATACCCAAAGATGGTCTTTAATATTACACCAAGATTTACATAAGATGGACACCATAAAAATACACAATTGATTAGGCTTATCTTTCTCATATACTTTTTTTTTCTTTCTCATATATTTTAAGAAAACATGAAAAAAAAATTGGTTTAGACTTGATACTGTGGCTATGACTAGGAAAGAAAATAATTTTGATGCATGCCCTTAACCTATAAAAAGGGATACTAGTGATCCTTAGAGTGACTGTTTTAGATGACTGTTGAAGTCACTTCCAGCATAAATATCATAGGATTAGCATTAAACAAAAAGGCAAGTTATTTAGAAATAATGTGTATAGAAATATAGAAATATAATGTATAATAACATAATATACATGGTACGCATAGATGTTCAGTGATTAACAAGTCATTCCTATTAGTTGCACTTTATACTTGAATTAATAAAAGTGGAATGATGTAAACCCACTACCTTTTTTAGTTCCTTATCACTAACTATCTTTGATTCTCTGTAAACCAGTGCCTATTGGAGCCACACTAATGAACCACAGTCTTAAAGGTCACTATTATGGTCATCTAATACAAACAGAAAAGCTTCTTCCCCTTTCTCATCTTCTTTTGTCTCTCCACAACATTCTATACATCTAACTCCTTCCTTGAAAATCTTTCTTCATTGGGTTTATACAATTTCCAAAACATGTCTTCTGGAACACTAATCCCTATAAGGTATTCCAAGGAGAAAAGAATTGGGCAATCAGATATATTTACAAAACATGACTTCATTTATTCCATTTCTGAAGATCTGCCATATATATTTAACATACTAAAAACTCAGACAACAGTGAACTCATTTGTTCTAGCCTTTAACACAACTGCAGTATTTAGCCACATCCCATAGCTCTAACATTTGGTAAAACCTACTTTGGGAAAACTATTTATGCTTTGCTTCTTGGATCCTCTTATTTTTCCCTCTTATAAACCAAACATGTGCTTTTCCAAAATTCCCTCATCAATTGCTCTGTGCCCTGTTCCCTATCACTGAGGAATCTCACCTACTCCCAAGGCTTCAAATGGCACCTACATGGAACAGTCCTGTGCTGTGTAATAACAATGTGGCCAATAATGGGCCCATATATGATGGTCGTCCCATAAGATTATAATGGAGCTGAAAAATTCCTACCACCAATTGATGTTGGAGCCATAACAACATCATAGTATTAGATCACAGCAAAAGCATTACTCATGTGTTTGTGGTGACACTTATATAAACAAACCTACTGCACTGCCAGTCACACACAAGCATAGCACAATTATGTACACTATATAACTCAATAATGATCTTAAATGACTATGTCACTGGTTGATGTATTTACCATACTAATACCTTTGGTCATTATTTTAAGAGTGTACCTCCTACTTTAAAAAATGTTTACTATAAACATTATACTGTGTTACACTGATAGAACCCTCTCACATCCCATGCTTACCATCTCTTACCTGCATCCTTTTCTTCTGTGCTTGATTTAATCTCATGTTGCTCTGTTCATCATGGGCCTAGGAGCAATGGGCTTTACCATACGATATGTATACATCCTAAAGGCATGATACATACACATACGTGCACACACATCATATATAGCTAGGTGTGTGACAGGTTTAAGAACACTCTATGATGTTCATGTATGACAAAGTTGCCTAAGATCATACTTCTCAGAACTTGCTCCCATATATAACTATAATCCCAAACGAATTCTCCATGGAGCACCATCTTAATTTCTCCAATTGCCAGGTGATCATTTCTAAATAGGTATCCTGCTGTCCCCTGAAAATTGAACTTATATTTTCATAAACAACAAGTATCTTTCCTGACATTTATTTCTGCTGAATTCTCCTGGTCTCCCCAGTCACACAGGCTTAAAAGATTAGAGTCATCATTTATTTTCATCCCTTTTTCTTACATGCCCTTACCCAGTCTTTAACTCTCAGATTCTGTATGTTGTCAAATTTCTCAGCCTAATCCACCCTGCAACATTGTCAAACACTCTCAAAAAATGCAGTCCTACAATTCTGTCAGTGTATTCTAGAAGCCAACATTTATTGACTTATGCACAGTACTTTGTATAAAGTACACAGTTAAGCATCATACAACCCTATGAGACAGGAGTTATTATCTCTACAGGTGATGGGAAACCAGGACAATGGGGTAAAGTAACTCTTAAGTAATTATGAACTTACTCAGTTCATAATTCAAATTCTTCAGTCCAACTACTAATATTTCCCCACCCAAATTTCTATTTCAGCCAAATCAATATATTAATTAAAAATTCCCTCCTAACAAGAATCACCAAAATATCTTCCTGATTGCTTCTGGTCAGTTCTAAGGCCACTAATCAAGCGTATGTTCCAATCAAGCCTACACTACTTATTCCTTACTGAGAATTCCATCTAATCATTGGCATATCCAATCACTGTTGACCATGCTTGCCTGGGACAATTCTGATTTATGCTTACTGTGTCACTATTATTATGAACAATGTATCCTTTTGCTCCCCAAAGTACTTCAACGTAGATAATAAACTGTTAAGATCATCCTACGTATATGACATCAATTATTTTATGCAGGAAGATACAGTGTTATGCATTTTAACTCACCAGTTAAGTCATGGTCCTTGAGAACAGAAAAAGCAACCTTAAAGTTTTCTTATTTCTTGCTTAGCAACAAGCCTGATGGCTACAGAGCAATTTTGAAGATAAGCTACCTTTGTGTTTGTTTCTCAATTAAATCTTGTTTTCAGGTATTTAAATTAATTCATACAGCTGACTCCACTCACAATAACTGAAAAAGTAGGCTTTTAATATACTGGAAAGATGCAGGAATAATATACCAGGGTATGCTGGAGTACAGTCAACATTCTGAACTACTTCAGTAACATACATGTAACGGGATACTTTATGTATAACCAGGAAGTAGATCTACCAACAATGACCAAAAAAATAAAATAAAATAAAATGCTTTTCACTATTTTTATGAAGTTAGGTGACAATTGGATATTTTCTACATACAACTATCATGAAATACAAGCTCTAAAACAGACCACAGTGATGGTAATTACACACACACACACACACACACACACACACACATACAGTTGCTTGAAGCGGGAAGAAGAAAAAAACAGTATAAAAATCCTCCTATTCTTTACAATACGTTTATCAGTCAACTCATTATTCAAAAGTGATAGCAAGCTCTCCTGTTTAAGAATAATACATTCTGTCTGCCTATGAAGAAAACAATTGTTTTACGCTGCCTGTGCTTTGCAGTCCTATTCAGCTTGCAGACAATTTGCTTCAACCTGTGACTAGTGATACTGTCACTTAGTGATGTCCCAGATAACCATGACCTCATGTGCTCTTAAACTGAGGTTCTTATTTATAAATTAATGTCTCTTGAATAGTCATGATTCTTACTTGAATACAATGGTGTTTTATTAATTATATTATTATTTAAAATCCTAATCCTTTATCAACTTTGGATTACATAACAAATTACTTAGCAGGACAGCTCTACATAACAACAAGCAGGCAAAGAGACAAGTGAAAGTGATAAATGCATCAACGTTGCTGTGTAATATTAAATACAGGCATCAGTAAAATAGAGCATAAAGTTCCGCATCTATGCATACTTTCTAAACTAAGATTAGCATAATCATTAGTGCTAGTCATTGGAGATAAATGCTTCAGACCATTATTTGTTTAAAAAACCTGGATGCTCATAAACTATAGTTGTTATAGACTATAAATATGAATCTAGCAGCATCAAAACAGTGTTATAATAACTACTATGGAAAGTAAAACAAATGGTATTGTAATACAGAAAGCAAATGGTTTCAAAAAAGGGGATTATCAAGAAGAGAACTACAGACAGTGGCCCATTAAGATATCTTTTCTACTTTTATAAGAGTTTGAAACTTTCTATAATGAAAACTAAAAGGTTTTAGTCTCTCTAAAAATGGTGTGTTAACTCCTGTGAATCATACTGGTGTTCTTGAATCTGTACTTCTTATAAGTAAATAATGTTCCCAAGATTGCTCCAATTCAACTGGCCCAAGAACAAATTAAACTAAAACATCAAGATCTCTAACAAGTCAAAACTTCCAATTATATGAAAAATCAATATCTAGGGCCATTTTTAAAAAAGATGAGTACTGATAGTGAGAAGAGTTTTGTTTTTTTAGGAAAAAGTAATTTTAAAGTATTATTATTATTTTGTGGTACTAGCACCAAACCCAGAGCCTGCACATGCTGATCAAGAGCTCTACCACCGTGTTACACCTCAAGACCCCCAAAGTTTCTATTTAAAAAAAAAAAAAATCTGTTGTTTAGTTCTTTTATAGAAAGCCATCTCCCGCAAAAAAAAAACAAAAAAAACCCAAAACAGAAGATAAAACATAAAAGATCCATTGCAAAAAAGGTAGATTAGAGCTGGCCTAATAGAAATAATAGATAATAAAAATTAAGCTTTTACCAAAAGGTTAAAGATCCCTCTGATAAGAATGATGTCCCCACTGCGGTGAGGACAACCTGAATAATTGTCTATGATCTCTGTATATATTACTGAATTTTTCTACTGACTCAAAGAAACCTATAACTCTTACTCTGGTGGTTACACCACCAATTAGATTTCATATTTTTCTGAATCTTAAGATGTATGCATGTCTTCTCATATATCTACACAAGAAATTTGAACTTGCTAGAATATGTATCTTTTCATTTTATTATCTTTTAGGGCCTCAATTCTTTTAGGTGATAATAAATGATTTAATCTGCTCTCTTTCATGAGTTCATCTGAATTCTGACCACAGCAGATAGGTCATTCTACTACTAAAAGGTATTATTTGTAGATTCTTTTAACCTTTCACTAGGTATTATTCTAAATTCAGCGGTTATTCCTCAAAGGCTTCATATTCTAGACATAGAGAAATTATAGGAAGCTTCTGGGGAAAAACTTTACATCAAGAAATACATGCACCAGGCGCAGTGGTGCATGCCTGTAATCCCAGCACTTAGGGAGGCTGAGATAGGAGAATCGTGAGTTCGAGGTGCTAAGCAACTCAGTGAGACCCTGTCTCTACATAAAACACAAAATAGGGTTAGGGATGTGACTCAGTGGTCGAGTGCCCATGAGTTCAATCCCCGATACCAAAAAAAAAAACAAAAAAAAAAGAAATACATCCTGTGCAAAGAAAAATGTCTCTGGAATCTTTGACAAATGACGTATCAATTACAATGACATGGAATAAACAGTTTACGTGCACATAAATTTTTAAAATATATGTACACAAAATTGGTAGAAATGCTTTATGAAAACACGACCTTATCAAACAGATTGTAAAGAAAAACATTTTTAATATATTCTTCTTATTTTATTGCCTATTTTCTGTTGGTTTGTTCATTTTCTACCTCACATCAAAACTACATTTCTTTGGAGCAGAAAAAGGAAAATGAGAAAGAAAATTATGTGCTAGGCACTTGGCTACCTTGTGAAAAAGATGTGATGTCATAGCGAGGGAAACAAACTTCTTAGGTGAATAAAATGTGTTTTGAAGAATACAGGCAGGGTTTAAAATTAACAGAATTTAATGTCTACATAATATTTTCATCCTGATGCAATTACTTGGTGATCCCCTAATCCTAAGGCCTCCCAAAACATTTATTTCCACAGGCTAGGACAGCAACTGGAGACAGAACATTTTTTAATTCCACACTAACATTTCTCCAAATAATTTCACAACCTCAACATTTTCAAATGTATAATTTAATTGACATTATATACATTACCCACATGAACTTGGGAGGTGCTTTACATAACTGTTAATTTACCTTTTATGACTACTGTAAATATCAAAGAAAATAAATGTGAACATATAAATTCTAAGCCCAAAAACCGCTGTTAGTCTTAGATTACACGTGAGGAATAATTAGCTTTAGTCACAGAAAACGGCTGTCCTTGACCTGTCCTTTTCCTAACCTTCACAATTACTTGCCACCTTACATATGAAGTTTGTAATACATTTGGGCCTATAAATCCTCTGAGTATTCAACATATATATGTAAATCTCTTCAAGTAGACTACAAACTCCTCAAGGGCAGAATCACAATGCCTTCCATTCCTTCTGTGTCTTTACTTCATTCCTTTTTTCTCTACCATTAGTCAGTTTTTTTCAGAGTGGGTATCTGTGGTAGGATATTAAAGATCCTTAATGAAGGCATGATACCAGGACTGAACCAGCTAATAATCCTCCCTAAAGTACGTCAATAAAATCATCAGGGGGCCATTAGAAAGGAAGAGAAAAAACAGGATTACCATATTCACAGCCAAGATCTCTAACAAGCCACAGCAACTGCTGAAGAGGTAACCCCCCAAAGAGGCTACAGTCCATATGCTTACTAACAGTTCTTATTCCAAAGACAGAAGGTCCTCCAAATGTCTACAATCACTGTACAAAATTTTTCACAGTATTTAAAATCACTTTGATGATTTTAGTGTCAATAAGGTAGACAGAAAAATGTGTAATTAGGAAATATGTACAAGACAAAAACTTCTAAGTGCTCTTACTTGCTGCAGTATAACTATTGAGGGAAATCAGCAAAGAAATCCCCAAATTTTATGATAATTGTAAGTACTCATTAATTTTTGACATGTGAAATTATTATTGGTGGTGATAACAAGAACAATAATATTTATTGACTGCTCACCATGTGTCTGAAACTGTATTAACTATAATTACACAAGATAGGTATTTATTTTCCATGAAGAAATTAAGGCTTAACTAAGACTACACATTTTGCTAAAGTGAAAAATTTAATATAGCTCTAGTTCTGAATCCAAGACAGGGTTTCTCAATCTCAGCATGACTAATATTCTAGATTGGGTAATTCGTGGCGGGGGGGGGGGGTCATGCCTTGTAGGATGCATACTATCATCCCTCATGGCAAGAAAGTAGATGCAAGTGTCACTTTTACCCCCACCTCCCAAAGTCATGGCAAAAAAAAAAAACAAAGTTTGCACACATTACCAAGTGTCTCCTAGGGAGCAAAATCATCTTGGTTGAGGCTCAAGAGATTATGTCCTTTAACTTGTTGAACCATCAAGGTATTTCTTGGAGAAATGTAGGGCAATCCAATGATTTCTGCATTTTAAACTAAGGGGAAAAGGATATTTCAAACCATCTGAAAACACAGCTAACTGAAGACATCATATGGTTAAGTAAAAATGTCTTAATGGCATCTAAACTCAATAATTACATTAATGCATATCATTTTGTTTCCATAAAGACCATAAAATCATGAGTCTAACAAAATTAGAACTTTGTACGTACATGAATGTGGTTCTTCAAAGCAGTCCCCTTGGACCAGATGTACACAACTGCTGCCCTTGGGGGTGGGAAAGAGCTGGAGTCTGCATTTTGGAAGTATTTTCAAATTCAGTTTAGAACTACTTCCCTCTGGTTCTCCATCATCTCCTTTCCATGTTGTATTCACATATAAATCATGCCTTCTTATAAATCACATTTGCCTTTTTCTTAACCCTAGAATAATATGCAGTTTTTACTACCATATTGTTTCAAACTTAGTTTTAAATGATTTTTGCTTGTTTTCAAAATAAGTCCAAATCTAAAAGGACAAAATTTGCCATTGAAAAAATAAAAGTCCAAAAAGTGGAAGCATTTTATGCAATAGCAGAATCAATGGACTAAGGACAAAATTCCCTCAGCTGACAAGGGGTTGGGGACAGGAGAGTAGGAATGACTACACTAATATCCAAAGGCTTCAGGAATTAATTTTTAAAATCCAATTGCTGAATAATTGTTCCTTTCATGTTTATATTTATCATTATATATGAACTTTATTTCTGGAAATAACCTATAGTCCATTTAAATCAAGAAATCATTGACTTTAATATACAATTTAAAAATGCATTTTGAAATACTAGTTTTGACATCTTCTTCTGAATATATGCTAAGAGATACCAACAAAGTAGTAAGATTGGCGGGGTTTAAATTTCAGCCTCTGGGTTTAAATATCAGTCTCCTGTTTCACCTTCTAATCCTGACTGCATGAACTAACCAGTTCTGATGGCCAAGGGGCAGAGAGATTTCAGGAGAGGTGAGCTTGGAATGTCATTGTCAATATTATCAGCTTTCAAAAATGCCCTCTCTTTAACAGATTCCATTCATAGAAATTGACTTGATAAAAATAATTTAAAATAAAAGAGAAAATTATGACATCAAAGTGTTTTCTCCTAAAATCATAATGAAAAAGGGTATGTGAGGGCTGGGTGGTGGCTCAGTGGTGGAGCGCTTGCCCCTCGTGTGTGAGGCACTGGGTTCGATCCTCAGCACCACATATAAATACATAAAATAAAATAAAGGTCCATAAACAATTAAAAAAAAAAAGAAAAA
Organism: Geosciurus inauris; assembly: GCA_004024805.1. Classification (NCBI taxonomy): domain Eukaryota; kingdom Metazoa; phylum Chordata; class Mammalia; order Rodentia; family Sciuridae; genus Geosciurus; species Geosciurus inauris. Next base: position 268,936 of record PVHX01000282.1, read on the forward strand.
GGGTATGTGAATGGGTTTAATACATTCAGAAAACAGGAAAAGATTACAGCAGACTAAATTGACAGAATATTATGTAGACATAAAAATTTGCAAAATGCGGAAAAACATAGATGGAAGAAGTCAAGTCAATCTTTTGGTGAGATAGAATGTGTTTGTGAAACTGTCAGAGCAGCACCACTCTAAATGACATGTATATATTTAAATGATGCTCTTTTATTTATTTATTTATTTTTGGTACCAGGGATTGAACTCAGGGGTACTCAACCACTGAGCCACATCCCCAGCCCTATTTTGTGTTTTATGTAGAGACAGGGTCTCACTGAGTTGCTTAGCGCCTCGCTGTTGCTGAGGCTGGCTTTGAACTCGTGATTCTCCTGTCTCAGCCTCCCTAAGTGCTGGGATTACAAGCGTGAGCCACCGTGCCCGGCTTGAATGATGCTTTTTTGATGAGCAACAATCACACTGAGAGGCTTAAGAAAAATCCACGTATCAATTTCTGGACAGATACTAAAGATTCACTACTTTTAAAAGATTATTACATCGTCTCAGTGTTTCAAAACTATTTTTAGTTTTTTCTTTTGTGTACGATAATGGTTAACTTATACTTAACAGTTAATAAGCCTGTGTTAGAAACTGGAACTGATGAGGAGTCAGCAGGCAATTAACCTGAATCTGTTCACCAAAGCAGCCTGACCTCCTACTAAATGAACCAGTTAACATGGAGACTTCAACTTGAATGGATGGTTGTCTGTGTATGTTGAAGTGGAAAAGTTTTTAAAATTTAAACATACAAATTCAGTAACAAGTTTGCTGTGATGAATTATTCCAATGTAAAGTGCAGAAAAATTATATCTTTGTTTTTCACTATTCATGTTTGAGAAGTCTAAATCAGATTCATTTGCTACTGACGAGGACAATGCTAAAACTGGAACTGCTATTAAAACCTGAATTTGGGGGCTGGGGAGCATTTTGAAGCACTCAAGAATTTGAGTGCTTGCCTAGCATGAGGGAGAGGCTTGGGTTTGAGCACTAGCACTGGAAAAATTTTTTTTCTTGGAATTTTGTTGTTCTTTTTAAATTTTTAAAATAAAACCAACAAACAGCAATAGATACTAAAAACCCAGAATCTTAAAGTTAGTTAAACATTTAAGAAAAATGTATTCTACAATGAAAGTAAGGTATTAAATAGACCCTCATAACCTATCAGATTGAGATAAAATAGAACATTGAACTTTTAGCTATGATTAAAATTCTTTGAAATTAGAATTAAAACCTATAAAAGAAAAAAAAAACTTGTGCTACGGTAAAGAAGAGACTGTGAGTTATGACTTTACTTTAAAAAAAATTATGTTCATGCAATTAAGAAAGATTAGGGGACTTGAGTTGTAGCTCACTGGTAGAGCGCTTGCCTAGCACGTGTGAGGCACCGGGTTCAATTCTCAGCACCACATAAAAATAAATAAAGTAAATGTATTGTGTCCATCTATAACTTTAAAAAAAATTAAAAGAAGAGAAATATTAGGAGAATGGGGAAAAATCTAGAGGAAAAGAATGAAGACAGGAGAGCTACTTTCATACAGAGTTGAAAGGCTGTCACATTGGTCGATGTATGTGGACTAGTCCTGGTACTTGTCAAAGCACATCAGGGGTCAATTCGAGGCATACAGAAAAACAAATCACCAAAACTAGAAGTAAAAGAAACAGGCTAGTTTATGAAGAGATCAGTTCCCAATCCCAATAAGTATTTTTGCAGACTCAGAACACTACTTTTTTCATGTAGACTTAGATTGGACTCAGACCTTTCCAACTCTAAAGGAACTTGTATTTGTTGAATGTTTATTACTGTGTCAGGCACTATGCTAAATATCTTATACACATTTTCTTAAGATAATAAGGCTCAAGAAATTGTTTTTAAAAAGTATTTAATACACTGAAAAAATAACTTCCATAATATTAGTGCAAAACACAAAACTATTCCCAGCATGACAGAAAAATAAGGGAATACATAGAATATCAACAGCTATTATCTCTGGATAATGAGATGAGTGATTTTAAAATTCTACTTTATCTTTTTCTATGCTTTACTAAATTTCTACAATGAGCATGATTTATTTTCATATCTATAAAGTCATGAAAACAGTTTTCATGGTAGAGACATCCCCCATTACAATGATCTGACCATACTCAATACATATGTATGTTGCCTCCCATATATGTGCACACACATATACAACTTGTTACAGGTAATCCTGTATTTTAGGTATCAGAACCAGCTTTAAAGAACCAGAAATTAAATATCAAAACTGATTCAGAAACGTGGGACCATTTAAGTGAAACCAACTGTTTAAAAGAAACAAACAAAAAAACCCCAAAACTCTTGAAGAAGCTACTCAATGATTAAAAAATATTTAAAATCCTTGGGCATCTCTACTTACAAAAGGGCCCTTATGTCATCAACACCCCCTTCTCTTTGAGAAACATGGCTATCTACATCTTTTCATAAGAAATAGTCTCTTTTTTCTTGGGTGGGGGGTATCATTCCTTAGTACAACTGAAAGAACTATTATGAACTTCATTGCTCTTATATCTTCAGAAAATGTGTCCTTATATATATTTTTATTGTATGAATGACTGAAACAAATATCACAACATTCAAGAAACTGAGATGACAGAACACAGTTTTAAATATTCATTATACAGGACTTTCATGCAATATCCAACATAAAAATTATACAACCTACATTTAAAAATAAATTCTTCACTAATCCTATCATTTCCAAAAAAAGGATTTCTAAAAAAAAATCATAAGAAATGCCATTCCAGAATAAACTGCTATACATCCAAAACAGCATCTTGCATTCTGTATCAACAAATTATAAACAAGTCATCCAATTAGATAAAATTATGCCATGGAGAAAAAAAGTTTTTTTCCTTAGCTAGTGGTAGTTATCTTCTCTTGAATGAAGACTGATTGATGACTAACCTTTATGTTAATCTATTTTAGAAAGTAAAATAATCAGAAAATATCTAATGTAAGGCTGCAAAATCCTATTGATTTATAGTGGCTGCCAAACAAATGCTCCATTAAGGATTCTGAAGCCATTCTAGACTCAGTATAAAATAGGCTGTTCTTATCCATGCCTGCCATGAGCAAAGGACAGCATGGGGAGAGAGAACGGGCCAGGGGAGGATAGGCACAATGCCAGTCTGTATGAGTGTCATATATGCAATGAATCCAGTCTAATGTCTTTTTTTTTTAAATTATACCAGATCTTTGCTTCACTATATAGACTAAGTAATGAGTTCTTTGGCTTAAATACAGATTGTATTGAAAAAATTTTTCTTTAGTCCAAAATTTCCTTCATGTGGCCTGAAGGCATATATTAGTCTTGGTTTTATCATCTCTCTTGATCCAGTGCTCATAATTTACTTTATTGTTTGACTTAGCAGATTATGTGTTAATGGTGAAGTTTTTAGGCCTTATAATAATCTCTATCATTTTTCTCCCTAATGTGGGGGTTGTATTTCCAAAATAATATTTAATATATACCATATTATATTATTTCAATTATAATTATCAATGATTCTAACATACAATATATCCTTTTTTTTTTTTTGGTACTGGGGATTGAACTCAGGGGCACTCAACCACTGAGCCACATCCCCGGCCCTATTTTGTGTTTTTATGTAGAGGCAGGGTCTCACTGAGTTGCTTAGCTCCTCACCGCTGCTGAGGCTGGCTTTGAACTCAAGATACTCCTGTCTCAGCCTTCCAAAGTGCTGCGTGAGCCACTGGGCCTGGCTGTAATATATCTTAAAATGATGAACTCACAAAGGCAGAAGTAGTCAGAATTTGAATTCAGGTGTTTGAATCTGAAAGTTAAGTGTTTTCACTCCCTTACTACAGAAATCAACTCTGTTAAAACAAAATATGGTACCAAAAATTTCATATATTATTAACACCTCTATAATTTATTTTCTATAAAGTCAGGCCCACTTTTTGCTGCTTTGTATATGTAAGACAGCAGATTAAACTGGAAGTCTGGAGCCTTGGATTCCCTTATCCCTGGCTTTCATACTAACTGGCTACACAACCTGGATACATCATTTTCTGGGGAAAGCCCAATTCCCTACCCCACAACATGGAGAGTTGGACAAGATTCTGAACTACCAATCTAGGTTCCTTAGTGTTTATCTTGTGATTCTAGTACCCTACTCTTCAATTGTCATTGCTTTTTCCCTCTGTTTGCTACCTTCTACCATATGGCTGGTTTTGATCATAATTGTACATACAGCTTATCCAATCAATTCTATGAATTTTTGAAGCCTTTTCATTTTAGTTATTTTTCCCAGTTATTGCTGTTCAATGAAGTATGAATTAGTCTAATAATTGCAAACAACATATCTAATGGAGAATCTTCATAGCATCATTGCTTTCTGGAAGGCTGTATTTGATCTAACAACCAGCAACTATTCTTATTTGTCCGGAAAACAAACAAACAAACAAAAATCCCACTGAAGCACTTTGAAGAAGAGAAGGATAAAGCTGGTTCAAGATTTATCTTTAAAGCTTATTTGCAAAGCTGGCAAGAAATAAACCAAAATATCTCTAAAAGTTATTTCTGGGTGATAACATGCATCACTACTGTCATTTAATACTGTCTATATTTTCCAAAATTTTAAAAGAATTATGTGTTGCCATTTTACAGATGATTATATAATAATAACCTACTTACTGAATTCTCTGAAGTGGGTGAAAACCACAGTCATCATTATAAACACACCTCAAAACACTTTCATAGTACTTCTAGGAGGCATTAGGTTTATATGATAAAATTCTCAATGCCTGTTTACAAAAGGGAAAAATGAGGGAAACTATTTGGATAGCTTTTGTAATGTTCTACTCTAGATCATTAAAATCATCTTCTAAAAGCCCTTACAGTTTTTAAGATGAAAAAAGTTAAATATTTAACAATTTAAGCCAATTAGTTTTGTATAAAATTTATGAAAAGATGCCATAATATGCTTTTAATTCTCTAAATACTCAATGCATACAGTGCATATATGCTCATTTAATAAACTTAAAGCATGATTTCACTATTTTAAATAATTACAGAATTTCAATTATTGCAGATACATCTTTAGATACAATACAGGCCATATTTTTATTTACTTAATGCTAAGTCCCTTAATGGGGGATGCAACTCTAGATATGACATTATCAAAGGAAAGGAACTTCTAATTTATTGTATGATTCCTAGGAAAGTACATGGTAAAAAAGTAGGTATTACCTACCTAAACACACATACAATAGACATTATGTTATTATACCAACTCTTGATTTTTTCATTTTGCTATATAGCCTGGGGTTGGTTATCAATCATATCACTTAATACCTGTGACATCCTAGACACTGTTCCAGTAGTTAAGTTTCTCAGTTGTAATACCATTACTACAGGTTGATTATCCATAATCCAAAACTCTAAAATCCAAAACACTCCCAAATTAGAACCATTTTTTGAGCATCAACATGAAGTCACAAATGGAAAATTCCTATCAACCTGGCACACTAATTTTTCTTTACTCCAAAATTCAGGCTATGTGTGGAGGTCATATATTAAATATAAATAAATATCTTGTTTAGTCTTGGGTCCCATTTCCAATATATCTCACCATATATATGCAAATATTCTAAAGTCTGAAAAAAAAAATTCAAAACATTTCTTTTTGGTCCCAAGCATTTCCAATAAGGGATATTCAACCTGCACAAATTATGTTTCGTACTGTAGAATTTGCAAAATATTTTCATGTATATTAATTCACTGGATACCCAAACCACTCTCATTTTCTCATTTGTAGGTAACTCATCTATCCTCTATACTCAAAAGACTATTTTGAAGCTTTATTGAAAAAATATGTACATAAAAGTATTACCAAAACTCAAAAACTTCTTGTAAAAACTGTAAAGTGTACATTATCCATCCACTTATTAAGGGAGTCATTGGTTGCATTCAATCTCCAAAGTTATGTATAGATATAAAACTGCAAGTTAGACGAGTTGTGTTTTGCTACTAGAAAAGATAATTTTAAAAAATTGGATTCCAGTCAGTGCAGTGGTGCAACACTTGTAATCCCAGTGACTTGGGAGGCTGAGGCAGGAGGATCTTGAGTTCAAACCCATAAGCAACTCAGCAAGACCCTATCTCTAATAAAATATATTTTTAAAAGAGAGGGAGGGCTGGGGGAGTGGCTTGGTGATTAAGCACCCTTGGGTTCAATCCCCCGTACCAAAAGATAAAAATAAAAAAACTGGATTCCAACTACAAAAGTTAATTTTTAAAAACTAGATTCCAAATACCTCAAGAATATTAACACTTAAATAAAGATAATACTCAACGGATATTAATTTTTCTTTTTTAAATATTATAAGTATCTCTTCATGGTATTAATCATGCATTCAGAAAAAATATTTTTTGGAGCACCTACTATGGACATACTGGGTATACTGGCTGAAGAACACAGACAGGCCTCTAAGAATATGGAGCTGGTGGTCCAAGAGGAAGGCAAACAAACAAGCAGACACCCTGTGGGAAAACGCTGAAGGAAACTACAGCACTCCAGAATAGGGAACCTGGAGAGAGGGAACTGGAGCCAACCAGCCCTTTGCAAAAGGCCTCAGAGGTTTCACATGCACTGAGACCTTAAGCCAGAAATGCAGAATAGGTGGTAGAATGTTCTAAGCAGTAGAAAAAACAATGTATGAATAGTTCAAGACAGAAAAGAAAAAAAAAAAACTGGCCGTATTTGAGGAAGAGAAGGCAAACAATTAAGGACAAAGAACTACCTTTTTCAAAGTCTTAAGTCTTTGCTTTGAAACAAAAAAGAAAATTATCCTCCATAAGAATCAGAGCTTGGATAAACACTAAAAAACAATTTATGACAAAGGCAAACTTATTAAGTAAAGTATAAAAAGTTGTATTCAGTTCCTCAAATTGCTATCTTTTAATTCACTTGGCTTAATTCATTCTTTTCAAGGAACATAAAGCAAACTTCAAACAATGCACAATGCTCACATGCTTTGGGGAAGGAGAATCAAAGTCACTTTTTGAAATAAGATGAAAATCCTCAGAAGAAAAAGATGTCATTAGTGAATCTTAGTGACACTATTCTGATTATCTAATGAAATAATGTTCAGAATCACAAAAGAAGACATGCAAATAAGGCTACCTCAATTTATTCAAGAGAATTAATTCCTATCCTGAGTGATTAGGTTTAACCTAAGAGAAAACGGTAATTTTAGAAACTTTTTAAAGATAAAAAGTACATAGTTATTTTATTACAAATTTATGACATTATCTCATTTACAGACAATATGAATAAATACGATTGTTTTAATTATCTCTCAATAATCATAAGCAACAAGGTCATTCAGCAGTTACATATTTTACTCTTTAGTCTTTAATTAAGCCTGCCTGCTAGCTTCCAGATGTTATCAAGGAAAGTAAATTGAGAAAAGAAAATCATGGTGACAACATGAAAGCCTGATAAAAACTATTATTCACACAAAGAAAAGATTTAATATACAGAGATATACACAAGCTATGCAATGACAAAAATTTTGTTTTTGAGGCTCTAGGCCAAATTTTGCATATGAGTAGAGGGGAGATAGACTAATACTCTTTCAACAATTACAAACACAGATATGTGCACACTCTTTTCCAAGAGCTGTAATAGGCTCAAAATATAAGACTGAATAAGATGTTCCACACACTTTTAGCATATGGGCCAGTGGGAGAGACTAGAATGTGATAAAATGTGGCCCAAGTGAGCTGTTGTCCAGAAACAGATACGTAAGGGACACTAAAGTATTGTTGGAATATACTGGCTATGTGTGATAGCCCGCAACTAAAGTTCCAGAACTGAACAGTATAGAGATTTTAACCAAAATAAATAAATTTTATTATCTAAACTTTAAATGTCATCTGCTTCAAAAAAATCATGAAATAATAGGAATTAAAATTACCAGAACTGAGCCAAATGCAGTGGTGCACGCCTGTAATCCCAGCATTTTGGGGGGCTGAGACAGGGGAATCACGAGTTCAAAGCCAGCCTCAGCAATAGCGAGGCACTAAGCAACTCATTGAGACCTTGTCTCTAAATAAAACACAAAATAGGGCTGGGGATGTGGCTCAGTGGTCTAGTACCCCTGAGTTCAGTCCCCAATACCAAAAAAAAAAAAAAATACCAGAACTGGGGAAATATTTTTAGAAAGTTAACCCCACAGTTGCAAGTAGGAATGAATTAGTAAGGTATCTGTTTCTGTATGGAAATTTTTGAAAAGAAAGTCAGTTTACTCCTGTTCCACTAAATACGCGTTGAGTAAATATTCAAAAGAATATTATTAGGTTCCCAGTGACCATGATTTGGCCTAAACTTAGACAAACACAGTAGCAACTGACCTGTCAATCCAGTATAACTAAGTACTTAATACAACAGAAATCCTGTGTCACTGGGGCACATAATATCCTAAGAAATCCCTTAGGAAACGAACTCCTAAACTGAGATTTCAAATAGAAGTTAGTCCAGCGGGAGGTATATGGGGAAACAGCTCTTATAATATCTACTTCAAACTTCTCAGATTCTCTGTTTGGATTCTAAAAACTAATAAGTGGCCATGAATTATCAATTTACCCATGTATCAAAGACAGTCACGCTAAAATTACTTAACCCGTTAGACATTTGTTAATTAACTTCTTGAACAAATAAATTTGTGAGGGCCAGAAGACAAAGAATACGAACAACCCAAACTAAACTAAAATAAACTTTTTAAAAAAATCCTTATTTCACTTTTGCTCTTTCTAATACCACTTTATAGCCATATGTTTACTATTTTTCCAGTCCAGAACCACAAAACAAAACTTCAGGCAACGTTACTGACATTTGGGGAAAATTTTGAGTTTCCATACCTGTGTCATTTATAGGGTGACTCAACAGATTCTAATTTTAACAGAAAAACACGCAATGGAAGATGTCTAGGAGAACACCCTACAGCAATGAAGGAATTGAACTCATGCATTCCTATCTTAGTGTTATCTTCTGGGACTACATCAATTTATGGACAGTTTAATAATCTATACATTTCCAAAGTAGATAAGTTTCTTACCCTTCAGTGTCTGCCAAATAATGAGTTTCTACATGGAACAATCATAAATATCATTTACTACACATGATGCCTTTAGCATCTATTAGGTACCTGCTCAGGGACATTGATACTTTCCTCTAAACTTTCAGGATACTATGCTGGGGATTCTGACAGCTTTGTTGTATTTCTCTCCACCCCATACCGTACCCACCCTCCACCACTGTCAGCAGACCCTGACTTGGAAGAAATGATATATAAATGAAAGCATTTTAACTGTGAGGCAATCTGTAAATACTCTGTAACTGCATTAGTATTTCGAAAAATATTCATGTTATTATTATTAGGCTCCTTTGTGTAGAGTCCCTTTTTGCTTCTCAAAGCAATGTGAGAAAGCAATTGAAAAAATTTAGATTACATAACATAACCATGGAGCTTAGGGTATTTACTTTTGGAATCAATAGTTTTTATCACAGAATAGCTTTTATCATAGAAGCTCACTGTTGTGATTATCTTAAGCAAATATCTTGCTATAGACTGAGACTATTTAAATTATTTATCTAAAATACCAGCAAATATGCCTAAAATAAGAGCAAATATACTCTGTATGTTGAACTCTGGAAAATATCTAGAAGTAAAGTTTATAAATTTGGTTATAAGAATTTATGTAATATCTTTTGCTATTTGGAGAACTTTGTTATTTCCCGGGTCTTCGCTAAACTCTACAGGGCAGAGATTGCTGTATCAATAATCGCTAGGTAAATTGAGAGTTCTCTCTCATATCTTGATCCAAGATGTGGAACAGAAGCTATCTTGGCTGCATCCAACCATCCCCTAACGACAAACACCATGGCAGTGCAGCTATGCTGTTATTGTTTAAAGTGTAATCTGTAATTCAACTCTAAAAGAATGTAATCACAGATAATTAAAAAAGAAAACAAACCCTCGAATCAGCAGAAAATCAATGGTAAAGTCAGGTTTGCTAAACTGAATATATGCATATAAACTCACATGTACATGTGCACATGCACATATAAACCTTTGCATACCGTCAATTCCTACTCCAATCCCAAACTGAGACAGTGTTCTGACAGATGGGAGAGGACAGAGCTGGGTAAATGGCAACCAGATATAAACAAATGTTTTCTCTATAAGCTAAAGATTCAAGATTAGATTTGATCCAGAGAGTGTTTTAAACTTTTTTTTATTCAGTTCAGTTTTATAAAATAACTTGTTCTAGCTTGAACTGTTGGCAAAAGTTTATTTTAAAGATTTAATGCAACTGCCAGTTTATCAAATTGGTGCAGCTCATTCAGAAATTTTATTTCAAGCCCCCATTTCACATCCCTAGAACAAAACATATTATGTGCAAATACTCTGGCCTAGACGCTGCATCACGCCTGCATTTAGCTCTATGTTCACCTTCAACTATATGAAGGAGCAAAAAACAAGAAGTTCAGAAGCAAAAAAAAAAAAAGTTATAAATAAGAAAAGTCATACATTACCACTCACAAGCTTTTTAATTCATGATCAAGAAGTCTAAATTTAGACTGAGGGAAAAAAAGATACTATCAACACACATCCTTTTCAGTCAGGATGAGAAAGTTAAAGTTAAAGCATTCAAACCACAGGAATTCAGAAACACTTAACATCAATTATTTAAATAACTACTAATCTCTCAGAGAGCAAAGGAAAAAGAGAACTGTTTAGGTCACTTGGCCAGAGGTATAAATACTATTTTATTTCCTTCCTTTTCCTTCAATAAAAAAGAAAGACAGAAAACTAATGATTCCTCAAGTAAAGCCAATCGATTACCTGAAGGATACTTCTCTGTTCAAGAACTATTTCTAAAGTGTAGATGCCCTTTTTCTAGAGTTTAAAAAAGTTTGTTACCATATTTTAAAAGTTCTTACTTCACATGAAATATATACTACATATGTATTTGTGCTCAACATCAGTGGCCAATATATAATACTTTGATAACTAAGACTTTTTACCTCTTTTATAATGTAAAAAGGAACCATGGAGAACTCTCAAATAATCTTGTCTCTGGATTAAGAAAACGTTCCCATGCCTTCTTCCTTTTTCAATGTTCACAAGACAAAAACCACTTTAATTATATTTGAAACGTTGAATTTTCAAAGCCTTCATTTCAAATTGCTAAAGGACAGCATAAAAATCTATCTTTACAGTGGCACACTGTAATCCCAGTGGCTCTGGAGGCTGAAGCAGTAGGATCACAAATTCAAAGCCAGCCTCAACAAAAGCAAGGCATCAAGCAGCTCAGTGAGACCCTGTCTCTAAATAAAATATAAAACAGGGCTGAGGATGTGGCTCAGTGGTTGAGTGCCCCTGAGCTTAATCACTGGTACCAAAAAAAAAAAATCTGTTTTTATATCTCTATGTTTGATAATATCAGGTAATTACTGCTAATTTTTAAGATGCAATAAGAGTACTATGGTTGTTTTTAAAATCAATCACTATATATTATCTTACAATATATATCTAGAAATATTTATGAATAAAATATAATTAGTGGGATTTATTTCAGTATAATCTAGGGGAACAAATATAGCAGATAGGGATACATACAAAATATTATTGGCCATGAACTGGTAACTCCTGCAGTTGGGACATGAACACGTGGAAGGTTTCATTATAATATTTTCTCTACTTGTATATGTTTGACATTTTTCATAAAAATTAACGATTTACAAAATCCCCTCAGTAAGTCGGGCGCAGTGGCTCAAGCCTGTAATCCCAGCACTTAGGGAGGATGAGACAGGAGAATCGCGAGTTCAAAGCCAGCCTCAGCAATGGCGAGGCTCTAAAGCAACTCAGTGAGACCCTGTCTCTACATAAAAACACAAAATAGGGCTGGGGACGTGGCTCAGGGGTCAAGTGCCCCTGAGTTCAATCCCTGGTACCAAAAAAAAAAACCAAAAAAAAACCAAAATCCCCTCAGTGATTTTTTTGAATGGTAAAATCTCAAAGATGGAGTTAAATCCCACACACAGATGGTCATTTAGCTTTGGGTCAGAAAATGATAAATATGCACTGTAAGATGGAAAGGCCAAGTAAGATTTTGCTGATATAAACCTACCAGAAGTCTAGAATACAGAAACAAAGTCACAGAGTTCAAAGGCAACAGCCACCTGTGAATCCAAGATTTGGACAAGTCCATAAAACAAGGAAGTTGTAACTCATGGTTCTTCTATCAATCCATGGGATCTAAAGACTTGATATAATAAAGCAGTTATTTTCTGTAAGTGATCCTGATAATTACTAATTATTCATACTAAATTAAAATACTAAGCCGGGCACGGTGGCTCAAGCCTGTAATACCAGCACTTAGGGAGGCTGAGACAGGAGAATCATGAGTTCAAAGCCAGCCTCAGCAATGGCGAGGTGCTAAGCAACTCAGTGAGACCCTGTCTCTACATAAAATACAAAATAGGGCTGGGGATGTGGCTCAGTGGTCAAGTACCCCTGAGTTCAATCCTCAGTACAAAAAAATAAAAAATAAAAAACTAGAACACTGCAACATATGTAGATTTCCTACATATGTTAAGTAACTTTTACTTTTTAGCTTATTTACAATTATTTATTAAATTAATGATGCCTTCTGTTCTTTAAGTTTACGGCATTACTCATTAAAAATGAGTATTTTTAAAAAATAAAATGTGTTCTTGAACCAAAAATCCATCTTTAAAAAAAAAAAAGAAAAATTAGAAGAGAATCAGATTAGCAATTTAGAAGGAGTCCAAGGATGCTCCCCTTGGATTCTTACTAAATTGCATTCATTAATGTCAAAGAGTGGGTTGAAAGACCTGAGAACTTTGTTCTAAGAGATAATTCAAGGATAATAATCTCTTTTGCTACTCTCTACTCCCTCTACTTTTCTTTCTTTTTATTTTTTTCCCTACTCCCTCTACTTTTCTACAGACAACTCTAAAGATAAAATCACTTCAGAAATATAAAATATCCTACAAATAAATTTTCCAGAATAATTTACAATATTTAGATAAGCTTAACAATGTCTCTTAACTCACAGAATTTCCAATGCATGGCATTTTATTGATTTTCTGGAAATTTTCAAATCAAGTCACTATTGACAGTAGTATGTTAGTGACCTGAGAAAGAGATGTACCAGAGATTAGCAGAATCTCAGTGAGAGGTCCTCAGCCTTTTTACAGTAGTGTGAACTCTAGGTTAAGAATATGCCTCAAATTCCTCATGATTATGAAGTTTTTCACTCATGGGTCCTATTATTTGAAATGGTAGCAGACATTTAAAAATATTATATCAAGATCCGCACCACCACCACCATGAGTTATTTTCCATTCTACTTTTGTTCCTTCATTCTAAAGAACTATGGACATTGTTCAAATCAATAAAAAGTTCTACCCATTATACAATATTAAACTGAACAAAACACTAAAGATATTTCAGTTGAAACTGATATTTTAGTTGAAATATCAATCCTTTTTAGCTTATTTACAATTATTTGTTAAATGAATGATGCCTTTTGTTCTTTAAGTTTACGGCATGCATATATAAAATGAACTGCCTCATCCCTAATACTATCCCTAATAGTATTTAAGAGCACCGTACACCTTCCTAGAATTCTAGAGATGTTGCACCATCACATAATAGGCTCTGGAAATAGAATGCTCTGCCAATTGCCAGCAAATGCTTAACAATCTTCAAGTTGCAGCTATCTTACCTGTAAAATGGGGATGATAATGCCCAGTTCACAGCATTGCAGGGAAATTTTGTTAATGTGTGTGAATCACTTAGAGCAGTGTTCACTTGGGCAATCAATACATGTGAACTAAATCATATTTAATTATTGAAAATAACACAAAACAAGGCGGCTTACTGACTTAGGTACCAAAAGGATCCATTATAAAAGACTATGAAATCTGAACAGTGCTTTCATATATTTACAATTTAACCTGGGTCTGGGCACATGGCTCAGTTGTAGCTTGCTTGTCAAGCATGCTCAAGGCTCTGGATTCTAACCCTTCACACCAAAAAGACAACAACAACAAAAATTTCTTTAATTTGTAGACTATTTATCTGTTTCATTACACTACATTCATCAGAGAAAAAGTCTTCCTTGTGACATTGTATATGTTTGTTTTATTAAACCAAATGCATCAGAAAAAAAATAAAATACCTTCCTTGTGACTTACCAAAGCAGTACACATCAGGATGAATTTGTATTTACTGTTTATAAATGTATTACATCATTTCATAATAATCACACTTCTTCAGTAACTAATCACATTGCTCATGAAGCCAGATATAATGTCTTTTGCAGCCATTCTGCAAAAGTTAATTGGTAGCTCTGATTTTAAAACCTCTGAAGTCAGACTGAGCTATACTGCTTTGCAGACGCTAAGGTCTGTCTGCCATGAAGATACTCTCCTTTCCAAAGGGATATTCTAACTTCTGTTGAGTTTTCTAATATTTTCTATGTGTATCATTTATTTCACAGATAGCAACATTTAGTATCCCAATAAAAACCTTTTACTTATAATACAAGGCCATATAAAAATTTTTCCTTTAATCTTATTTATGGTTTATGATGTTCCACTGACACATAATCCGAATGATCTGATTGCACATAAATCCCTAAAATAGAAATAATGATGAATAGTGTTTCTCAAGGAAGTCAGAAGAAATTAAGAATTATTTTATAAGTAGTTACCCAGTGATTTCAACAGGCCTTTTCATGCCTTCAGTTAAATTATTTAAACTAGAGGATACAGAAACATGCTCTCATTCAGGACTTTTGAGAAAGTATTGATGTTTATAATTCTGATATAATTAACAATATAAAATTGTAAATCATATATATTTATATATATATATAAAATTTGTAAATCATATATATTTAAAAATGTTTTTTACTTATTATTTACTTTTTGGCAGGTGGGAAGAGAGTAAATAACATATATACATAATTTAAAGCAAAAGTTATCTGAAAAAACCTTGTGTTCTATAGATTTTTATATAGCTACCATACACGTATTTTCAAATGTAGCATCAAGATAACGCCAAGTATTATCTGGAAGGGAGGGAGATTACAAAAGGTAAGTGCTTTTGTAAAATCAAAGAGATATCAAGTACTCCTGCAAACCTCAAATATGTATAAATTCAAATTCCTTTTTATTCTACAGAATGAGAGTAGTCTGGTTTAGGTGAGGTGTTTTTTTATTGTACTTTCATTTAAGTAGAATTAATGAACTAAAATTACAGAAAATGTTTAGAATCACTGAAACACCCATATTAGACCCTATAGAATCCCAGAAAGAGGACAGTATTTTAAAAAACAAAAATGATAACAGATAAAGTGTGTGAAAAAGGAGCATTTTTCTTTTTTTCCTTTAGAAAAAGGATGAAGACCTAAAGGCTTTTTGTTTTTTTAATGAATGAAGGTAAATTTACCTATAAAAGGAGAGTTAAATTTGATTTTTTTTTTTTTTGGTACTGGGGAGTGAACTCAGGGGTACTCGACCAATGAGCCACATCCCCAGCCCTATTTTGTCTTTTATGTAGAGACAGGGTCTGAGTTGCTTAGCACCTCGCCATTGCTGAGGCTGGCTTTGAACTCGCGATTCTCCTATCTCAGCCTCCCTAAGTGCTGGGATTACAGGCTTGAGCCACCGTGCCCGGCTAGTTAAATTTGATTTTTAAGACTTCTCCAAGTTAGAATATTTCAAAATGAACCATCCAACTATATACAAATATACTGACATATATATTACACAGGAAAAGCCAAAAGGGTAGAAAGGAAAACATTAACAGCATATATATCTAAGAAATAGAATTTTCTAAATAGTACTTTTTAAAAAATGTTTAATTATCCTATTGCTTTTCTAATTAGTTATAAAATAAAAATAAATTTAGATTTTCAAATACAGACAGATAAAATAAATACAGTATAGCCAAAAAAAAAAAAAAGGCAAAATGAGACAAGCCACATACACATTTTCCTTTAGGAAATAACTAGTCAAGAAGGTGTAGTGGTAGAGAGTACTTGCCCAGCATGCACATGGCCCTGGGTTCAATTCCCAGGACAACAAAAAAAGGAAAAATAAAATAGGAACTAACTGGACAAGTATACTGAGAGATCATAGAAAGGATAAACATGTATTTTACTATGGAGGATAAGTCAATATATCTAAACTACTGCATACTGCATAATTTGATTACGTTTCCCTTTAATAATTTACTTTTAAAAATATTAAAATTATTTAAGTGTATTTTATTATTTATCAAATTTATGTAAATTATTATAAATAAGAAATGTATTGTTATTTTATATTATTTTTAAAAAATTAAATTTTAAGACAAGGATGGTCAAATTAAGAAAGTTACTCTTCTAGCTAAAATTAATAATATATGACCACATACATACTACGATTTCAAATAGAGTAGAAGTGGATTACTACTGTCCTTGTCTATAATGCCAATATATCAATTGGGAATACCTTCATTTTACACCTGTGGTTATCCTTAATGTATTCCTCAGGTAACTATCTGTGAGAGTTTTACAACTTTCACTTGGGAAGCAAGAAAAAGGTCTTGCAATTTCAGGGTAGACTGCTGTCCCTTTTGTCCGTCTTGAGATGGCCACTTGAACTACTTCAGAAGTAGGAAGATAGTGGCTGTCTTTTTAGTGGTTTTGAGAAATTACATATATAAGCATTTCTTTCAGAAATGACTCAAATGTTGGCATCATTTAAAAAACAAAAAATACAATAATAAGCTTACATCTGCACACTCTATTATATACAACCTGTAAGTGAACCCAGAATAAAGATTATTTAGAGAAATATCTTCTCAATTCTTTACTTTTCTTGGCTGCTTGTCCAGTCCCAAAAGAGTAAAGCTGATAATACTTTGAGGAATAAAAGAGCCTTCTGATTGCTTCCTATGCCACATGGGAATCAGCACCTCCAACAGGCAAGATGTTCCTTTTAGTAAAACTGTCTTTCTCTGGTATGAAGCATTTAACAAGCAACAATGTCTCTCTCTCTCTTTTTTTCTTGGAGGGGGGAGTATCGGAGATTTGAACTCAGAGGTACTTGACCACTGAGCCTCATTCCTAGCCCTATTTTGTATTTATTTAGAGACAGGGTCTCATTGAGTTGCTTAGGGCCTCGCTTTTGCTGAGGCTGGCTTTGGATTCCTGTCTCAGCCTCCCCAGCTGCTGGGAAGAAACAATGTCTCTAAGTAAACCCTGCCTCTAAACATGAACTGAATGGTCACTACAGAACCAATAACTTTACTATTAGGTAACAGAGAAATTTACCTGTGTAAGTAAAAAAGGATCAATTTCAAAACAAAAAGTACTACTAATGCTTACTAGATTATACACAGTAGCAAAGCAAAATAATTTGACAATTAAAATGTGGGGAAAGTACACAGACACAAAAATGGAAAAATTAAGACTTCAAATAAGTAGACACACTAAATATTTCTATACCTAGCAGGCTAACATGGACAACTAAGATTTACACTACAAACACAGTTTTGACCAAACTGAACTATTTGGCAGTGTTTTAAGGCCTATATAGCCTTCACTGAAATCAAGTACACAAAATGGATTTTAGTCCTCACTATCTTCCCTGCATTATCAGCTGCTGCTAACCACCTTGCCTCGAGTTTCTCCTTGCATGGGTTTCGCTGATAACCCAACCTTTCCCCCCGCATTTTCCTATAACTGTTCCTTTTCTCACTTTTTTTTCTTTTCTTTTTTAACCTCTCTGTCCCAAACAGAGGCACTATATGTACTTTTGGGCTGTCCTCTCTTCCTTGGTGAATGCATCTAATTTCATACTGATGTTATTTTGTTTTTCTTTAATTGAATCCCCATACTCCTATCAGCTCCTTCTCCTTTCCTGATGGCTAATTTCACATTCTTACTGGAATTAAGGAGAGGTCAAAGATGACTCTCAGATTCCTTTACTACTCATTCTCTTATAAAAGGTAATTCTACAGGCTTGATTATGCGTCTCTCCGTATCATAGTAAACTAAAATCAGAGTTAAAAGAAAAACTAATGACAGCATAATGACAGAAGCAAAAAATGGATGTGACATTGAGAGTTTTGGGAAAAAAGGAGAAAAATCACTAAAAGTAAAACCCAAAGTTTAGCAATCTGGGATTATTTGTAATACAATCCCTTCTCTGTCCCCACTCTCCCCATAAAAAAGAATGAAAGAAAAGTAAGAGATCTGTGTAGTCTGTTGAAAGAATTAATTATATAAATCACATAACTACCATGTAGTTATTTTCATTAAAATTAAATATCACTAATTCAGTTCGTCCATCACAATAGCCATATTACAAGTCTCCAAAGCCACGTGCAGCTTGTGGCTACCGAACTGCACAACACACAATAAAGAACATTTCAATCATTGTGCAAAAGTTTTATTGAATGAGGTTACAAGGCTAATTCACCATCCTTTGAATATATCCTATATACTAAGTACTGTGCTAGGTACAGATGAGGCTTCTCTCTGCCCTCAAGGAGCAGATAGCTTGTAAAGTGGGAAGAACATAAAAATAATTTACAGTTGCTAAAGTACAGCTAATATTTATGAGACAGCAACTGACTCTGCATTCCTACACTGAATTCCAGATCAATTAGCTAAGATTTCAATTTCAGTTCCTTTATCTAGCTTCTACATCTCCCTTTTTGAAGACTTGGCTGTGTTCATTTAGCATTGTGATGATATAGCAACTGATGCTGACACTGACTACTACCTAGAAATTCCTGGACCATCAGAACCAAAGATGCTGACATCTGAATAGGATTTTGGTTAGCTCTGTCCCTCTGAAGTTGGTGCTTCACACTGCTGACAACTCCTGAAGGAAAAAGCCATCCTGCCACTCTGGCTATTATTCCCTGGTCCCTCCCAGGAAATACCTTTGCCTGAACTGTTAACTCTAGGTTTAGAGCTCCCAGCACGTGCAAATCATAAGGCAGTATCAAGGAATTAACACTGAAGTTGAGGACAAGTCTCAAGCACAAATGGAACAAGGAGAGGAGAGGCACATCCTAAGCCAAAAAGAAAGGCACTGCAAGGATGAAAGAGAAGCATGAAAGTCAACAGAAAGATCTGTGGATGGTAGGGGTTCACTACAACTCAAACATTTCCTACAACAACAGGAAATAAGGTGGGACTATGGCCCAACTGCCAAGAGCTTTAATGTCTCCAAGGTAAACAGTTTGGTCTACATTAGCCTGTTGAGTGATATGCAGTCATTATTAGTAGAACAGTCAGATAATTAGATGTTTCCAAAAGACAAACTTGGGAAAAGGAACAAAGATACATAGTAGTAGATGAATAAAGGGGAAAGAAATCTAGAAGGAAACCTATCAAAAGCAGTAGAAATAAAGATGAGGAAATAAGAGGAAAATAAGTAGTACAATTATTGACACAATCTAACCAGCACACTTACACCCAAAAATGTTTGCTGCCCAAATTTAGTGAGGAAGATAAGACTACTTTAGATCACACAGAAAAGCAGAAAGCAAAAACCACTCAGCAACACAAAAATGTTAAGGATTTGTAGAGGAAACAGAAATTGAAAAAAAAAAAAAGAAGAAAGAAATGAAATGAGGCAATAGTCACTAGTTACTACTATCTAGAACACTGTTCCCCAAGACAGCTGCGGGCTTGCTCCCCATTTCCTTCAGATCTTTGCACACATGTGAACATCTTAGGCTCTTCTCTGGTCACACTATTTAAAGCTACACAGCACAGACATACTCTTAAGACTCCCCAGGTCCCTTTTTAAACTGTTTTCCCTCTGTAGTACTTACTATCATCTAATATAACACATATTTATCTTGTTCATTTTGTTTAATGTCTGTATCCATATTATTTAAATGTAAGAAGCATTAAGAGAGGGATCTTGTTTCATTTATCACTATACAACAGAGGCTAAAAAAATGCTTTGCACATGGGAGGTCCTCAACACATATTTGATGATTGAGTAAAAAAATGTAGAAAAATGAAAAGCAGAATTATTATGTGTAGACTAATATGTATGGATATAAAACTATATCTAATATGAAATTATTTTGATTTTTTGAGACCTAAAATTTAAAATGTACAAAACTAAAAGGTGCTTTAAATATAAAAGTCTCAAAAATGTTTTCTTCAAATATAAATGATATGTTTGAATACATAAAATTAATTATAACAGGTCTTTCTACTTATAGTCAAAAAGTAATGAGAGAGACCTGTAGCTTGAAAAATCACTCACAATACTTGACAGCCACACAAGAAATCATCACTTCAAGTATTTAAGTCTTATTAAAAGCGCCAAATCTCAAGTAACACTTTCTTTTCTTAACTTTCATTACAAATCTATACTTTCTTTTCTTTTGGCTATTATTAAAGGTGAAACAAAGGCAAGAAGCTAAAGTTGAAATACCAGAATATTACTATAAGCATAACCATTTGCTTCAAGATATAATAATGAGGATCTGACAAAGAAAGTAAAGAATGGCTGAAAGATTAAAAAGGTAAAAATACAGGAGCACAAAAACGCCCACCTAGCTAGCTGGCTTCAAGAAAATTAACAAACATCATTAAGCTTCACTTACCTCATCAATAAGCAATTAATAAACTAGCACCTACCTACCTCATAGGCTTGTTCTGAGAGTTTTTTGGAGGATTAAATCTGTTTTAAGTAATGAGCTTAACATAGTGCCTATTAGTCATTTACTCCTTTAATCCACATTTATAAGAGCCTGCTATACAAAAATCACCATACTAGGTACTAGTTAAAGAGGCCAATGAAAAGTATACACCTATGCTCCTGCAAAGAAAAAATGAATTACAAAGTGTAATAAATGCTACAGAGGCCAATAAGGTCCTGAGACAGAAATCAAGGAAATGAGGTCAATCAACTTTAAATGTGGTCAGGAAAAGTTGTTGCACAGAAAAGCTAAGGCGGCACTGTCCATGCACACAGGGTATAAAAGCACACTGATAACTGCCCTAGGCAAAGGGTCTGGTGTGTTCAAAGGCTCAGCCCAGCTGTGGGTAAGAGCCTGCAGCTTGTCTGAGGAACTGAGAGGAACCCAGTATAACAGAAGCATATTAAGTTAAATGAGATGAGATCATCGAGATAGGTAAGAACCAGATTATGCAGAACTCTAAGAGTCATGGTAAGGATCTGTGATTTTATTCATGGGAATTTATTCTTCAATAGCAACACTTAGCTACTTCTGGAAAAGGTATTAGTTCCAAGACTAATGCAGCAGTCCAGGAAAGACATAGTGCTTGCACTGGAATGGTGGTACTATGGAGATAAAGAAAAGTGGACAGATTCCAGATATACTTTGAAAGAGATTCAACAGAGGAATGAGAACAAGAAAAGAGGACAAAGATGACACCTAGAGATGTCTGATTTACCTGCTGCTTAGCTGATGATGACACAATAATACAGTTAAGTATTTAATTAATGATAGGTATTCTTAGCTATTAGAACGCTAGGAGAAAGAGAACTAGTGATCCTACAGTACAGGACAGCAACAAATGAAACCAGGGCACAAAAAGAAAGGATAATTAAATCTAGCTATGACAGAACTGCAAAATCAAATCACATTTCCCATTGAAAACAATTACAAAGTGATACAAAACACATATACACACACAAAAGACAGAAAAAAATCCAGCAATTTAAGATAGGTAAAGAAAAAGCCAGAACATGAGAAGCCATGAAAAACACTGTGAAGATGCCCTCACTCTTTCCCCTAAGGTAGCTAACTGTTAGCAGTACAAAATAAAAGGCTAAGTGGAATGCAGCTTCCCAAACTCTTGTATCAGTCCCGCTGGGCCTGGAAGACAAAAAATTGGAATTCTGGACTACCAAAGTAGCGAGGAATTGAGGATAAAAAGGAACCTCAAAAATATAAGTCCAAAATTCTGCTCAACTTTCACCCTCCAGGAAT
This sequence comes from Geosciurus inauris, assembly GCA_004024805.1. NCBI lineage: Eukaryota > Metazoa > Chordata > Mammalia > Rodentia > Sciuridae > Geosciurus > Geosciurus inauris. The sequence goes on from PVHX01000282.1 coordinate 291,062, forward strand.
ATGCTGTGCTGAGTCACAGACAGTAGAGGCTGAAATTCTGGAAAATCCAGCAAAAAATGTTGCAAACAGGCTAAAAAGCTAAGAAGTGCTTTCATTTAGTCTCATAATACTTGTAATTCAGGACTTGCCAACGAAGAGGCATCCTAGTAAATAGGCCAAACTTTCAATTCAGACTTTAGAAGGGCCATGTACTAGGAGTGAGGCTATTAGAATGTTCTAAATTCGGCCACATGTCAATCACTATTGAATTAAAAGTTGTCAATGTTTTTAACCGCCTGCCAGAGAATATTAAACACTACCTGCAGAAAGATAACTATCATTTATATCCTCTATAACTTTTTGTCACAATATTAATAAAACATTACCAAGCCAGGTTTGATGGCACACAGCTGAAATCCCAACCACTCAGGAGGCCAAGGCAGAAGAATCTTAGGTTCAAGACCAGCATCAGCAACTTAGTGAGGCCCTAAGCAACTCAGCGAGACCGTGCCTCAAAATAAGAAAATAAAAAGGGCTGGGGATGTGGCTCAGTGGTTAGGTGCCCCTGGGTTCAATCCCTGGCACCAAAACAAACACACATATATTACCAAATATCCAAGGAAAATGGATCAAATAATCAAAACCCAAATAACATAAACAGGCCCACAGGTGATCTAGATATTAGAATCACACGGGAATTTTGCAACAATAGTAATAAATCCAAAAAAATAGATGAAAAATATCATAAGAACTTGAACTTATATAACTTTAGGATGTAAAACACAAAAATAAAAATTAAAACTCAATAATTGGGTATAAGTGGATACTGGACAGAGAAGATATAAATGAACCTTTAAATAGGTTAGCAGAAAACATCCAAACTGATACAGAGAAAGGGGAGGGAGGAGAGAATGGAAACAGTGAAATAGAACATACATGTAACTCTAGTCCCAGAGGGAAATAAGACAACTAAATAATGTTCAAAAAATATAAATCTAAGAAAATTCCCCAAGCAACAATAAGTGATAAGATAAACACAGACTCAAAACAATCTACAAACTCCATACAAAATAATTTACTCTGCTCCATTCCGGGTGCAGTGGTGCACACCTGTAATCCCAGCAGCTCAAGAGGCTAAGGTGGGAAGATCGCGTGCTCAAAGCCAGACTCAGAAACAGCCAGGCACTAAGCAACTCAGTGAGATCCCATCTAAATAAAATACAAAATTGGGCTAGGGATGTGGCTCAATGGTTGAGTGCCCCTGAGTTCAATCCTTGGTACCAAAATAATAGCAATTGTTATTGATATTATTATGTTAAGCTACATACAAGCACATCATAGCAAAACTACTGAAAACCAAGAGTAGGTAAAAAAAAATCTTAACAGTCAAAGGAAAACATATTCATTTCAAAACGACCAAACCTGACTTAATAAAAATGGTAGGAGTCAGAAGACATTAAAAAACATATTGAAAGCCGGGCGTGGTGGCCCAAGCCTGTAATCCCAGCACTCAGGGAAGCTGAGACAGGAGAATCACGAGTTCAAAGCCAGCCTCAACAATAGCGAGGCACCAAGCAACTCAGTGAGACCCTGTCTCTACATAAAACACAAAACAGGGCTAGGGATGTGGCTCAGTGGTCAAGTGCCCCTGAGTTCAATCTCTAGTACCAAAAAAAAAAAATTGTGAAGGTGTTGAAAGTAGAAACTCTTTAAAAATGAAGATAAAATGAACACATTTGGGGGATGACCATCTACTTTGATTTACCAATTCAAAGTAGATGGAGGGGCCTAACAACACTTCAATCCCATTTACTCTTCTGCTACCTTTGCTTTATTTTAAACCCAAAGACATTATTGTTGTTGAAATAATAGAAATAGTGATGATAATAATAATAAGGCAAATAAGTCTGAGATTTATACTGTAATCTCTGGGTTAATCAGTAAAGATAATAGCAGACTTACAACAAATAAACTAAGAACAGATATGGACTAACTGATTAAAAGCAAGCAATGGAAAGGAAAGTTATAAAAGAAAGAGATGAAAGCAGAAAAAAATTGTAAAATGATTAATTAAACCCAAATATTGTAATATATTCATGTAAACCCAAATTATATAGTATTTTAATGTAAAACAACAGAGATTATCAGATTTAGTTAAAAAAAATCCAACAATGTTGCTTAAAGAGATTCTTCTTAACACCAAAGAAAGATGTAAGGAAAAGGGTAGAAAGAGAAAAGGCGATTAAATAATGAAAGGACCACTCTAGCATCAAGATACAACAATAATAAATTTATCTGCAGCTAATAATTTGCCCTCAAAGTATGTAACACAAAATTTGAGAGAACTAAAAGAACAGACAGACAAGTCCTCACACAGTTGGAGGTATTAATACACGTCTCTCAACTGAGTGAAGAAAAAAGATAAAGTCAGCAGCGGGCTAAAAGGCACAGCTCAGGGCAGGGGGAGAGTGCTTGCCTAGTGAGCACAAGGCCTTAGGTTTGACACAAAGCACTGCAAAATAATTTTTTATAGTCAGCAATGATATAGTGGATTGAACATAATAAACTTGATTTAACTGATATACATGGCAAATCACACTCAATTTTCTAAAACTGACCATACAGGAGGAGTCAGCAAATGTACCCATAATTTATATTACAGGATGAATGGTCCCAGACAATAACATTGAACTAGATATCAATAATAAAATATAGCTAGAAATCCCCAAGTGCTTAAACATTAAGCAATATACTTCTAAATAACCCATATGTCAAAAAAGAAAACACAATGGAAATTTTTAAATACTTTGAATTAAATGATAATAAAAATAATATATATTTTTGGGCTCATGAGATCTAGGTAAAGTTTCATTTAGAAGAAAATTTCATATACCTAAATGTATACATTAAGAAAAAAAAGAAGGGGCTGGGGTTATGGCGCAGTGGAAGCGTGCTCGCCTAGCACGTGGGAGGCACTGGGTTCGATCCTCAGAACCACATAAAAATAAAATAAAGATATTCTGTCCACCTATAACTAAAAAATAAATATTTAAAAAAAAAAGAAGCCTGCATTTCATGGCACATGCCTATAGTCCCATGTGACTGAGGCCCTTCAGGGCCAGCCTGGGCAATAGGGTAAGACTGGGGGGGGGGGGCATTAAGAGGAGGGAAAAACACAAAAAAAAGACTGATAATTCATGACTGAAGTATCCATCACAAGAAACTTGAAAGAGAATTAAAGAATTAAGCTAATTAAATTTTTAAAAAAGAAGGAAAGAAAGATAAAGGCAGAAAGAAAGTAACTTTTAAATCTAAAAACTGGCTCTTCGAAAAGATGGAGATAAAAGTCACAAATTACCAATAAGCTGAGTTTAAAAGCAGGTGTCATTATAGTGACTATAAAATAAAATTGATAATAAAAGAATATTATGGAAAACTTTAAGGCAAATCAGAAAACTTATATAAAATGGAAAAAACCCTTAAAAAAGTAAAATTTGTCAAAATTGACAAAGAAATAGAAAATGTGAATAGTCCTGTATATATTGAAGAAATAGAATCAATGATCTCCACAAGAAAAATCCCAGATGGCTCCACCAGTGAAAATTTTTGAGCATTTATGGGTAAAGTAAAAGCAATGTTCAAACTCTTACAGAGAGTTAAACGTTTCCCAGCTCATTTTAAGAGGTCAGCAAAACCTTAATACCTTAATCTGCCAAAGATATCGTAAGAAATTAAATTGCTACTCAATCTTTTCCATGAACAAAAATGCAAACATTTTAAATGAAGCATAATCTAGCATATTAAAAGGATAATGCTTAATGAAAAGGCCAGTTTTATCCAGAAAAATCAAGGATGCTTTAAAATTAAGAAACATGTAGCCTCCTTCCACCTACCCCATCACCAAAAATTAACACATACCTTTTGGCACAGCAACTACACCTCTAAGAATTTTATCCTAAGAGAAAAATCAGACAAAGCACAGGGATATGTTTAAGAATATCCACTATACAACTGTTTGTAATAGTTTTTAAATGTCTGCTATTGTTTGAATGTGTGCCCCCAAAATTCACGTGTTAGAAACTCAATCCCTAATGCAACAGGATTGAGAAGCAAGACCTTCCAGAGACAATTAGGTCATGGAGGCACTAATGAACCAAGGTCATCATCAAGGAGAAGATTAGTTACAGCTCCCTATTCCGCTCACTGAGCCTCCCACTCTATTCCCTCTCTTCTTCTCTCCTTCACCATGTGGGTGGTATTCTGTTACAGCATCAGAAAAAGGACTAAGACAATGCTCATGAATATAAAATTAGCACATATATTTCCACTAGAATCATTTCAAAATTATAATATGATTCTATACTTGTTTGCATTGGTGATGTTCATTATTTGTGATTAAATGAAAAAAGCATGAATGTTTCTAGGGCAAAACCAATGCATTTATACTAAAGAAAATTAAACATATATCATGAGAACATTTTGTCCAGACACAAGGAATTGCCATCTTAATTTAAGTACATGAGTGAGATATAATGCCAAACTTCAACAATTTTCTTCAAGCAAGAACATTTTCTCCTCAAACTCTAGTCAAAAAAAAAAAATCTAGTCAGAAAATCACCTGTAGACAAGACCATTAAAAAAAAGCTACCAGATTTCAATCGATCAATAGAGAAGCTGTATCAGATACAAGCAGTTAAGTATAAAGACAAAAATAAAATGCCCTGAAAGCATGAAATCTTTGCAAAGTCAATTTGTTACATATTATTACATATATAAAACATTCAAAGAGGCCAGACTATAGGAAAAATCTATTGTGTAACGAATATGTACATCCAGTTCCAACAAATTTAAAGGATGCTCCCTTTAATTTTAGCAATTAGTAAGAAAACCAACTTTCATTAAAATCATTCCGATCCAGAGGTGACATGCATTATAAGGATGCATAAAATGAATTTCTACTCTACTACTGCTAGCTCAAACTAATCAGCAATGACCGCCTGCAGTAAGGTGTTTGAAAGAAATCAGAAGCATTCTACATATGAAAATGTGCTTAGGGATTCAGCAATGTTTGTTCAGGTACACCAGCATGGAAGGGTGCAGAATGTTTATCACTATGTTATCAGACCCAAACTTCTATCCTAACTAAACTTTTTCTTAGCTATATAACTTCAAATAAGTTCCTTACCCTCTCTGAAGAACAGCTAATTAATTTTTTAAGAAAGAAGGAAAGAAAGAAAGATAAAGGCAGAAAGAAAGTAACTTTTAAATCTAAAAATTGAGAAAATAAAAACAATAAGCTCTTGATTATCAGAATATGTTTGTAAGATACAAAACAGGCCAACAAAAGACCAACAGGTAACAAAGTTTCTCCCAAGGCCACCCTACAATTCCAAAAAAACTAATAATCTTTCCTTTCTGAGTGATTACCACTTTTCAACATTGATTTACCCAGTTCTCTTCATTTCTCCTGCCTCTTAAACAAAGAATGTTAAGAGACCCAATTACTAACCCACCTTTGCTTCAATCCAGGACACTGCACTTTCCCTAGTCTCTCTAATTTATATCATTCAGCATGGCCCAAACCCTAGAAATCCTCCCCTCCCCTCTGAAACTCTCTACTGGGTTCCCCTGGCAAGTGTTCTTCCTTGCTGGGAATAGACTCAACCAAATTCGTTTCATCACAAATGCATTCCTGGAGGTCTTTACCCGGTGGGCAGTAGCAGTTTCTATACTTACGCAGGGTTACTGTGAGGATTAAATAAGATGCTATCATGTAGAAAATGCCAAGCACCTGCTTGGTATATAGCAAGTACACAACGAACACTAATTCTCTCCTCTATGAGCTCAAAGTAAAGCTATCAACACGCAATTTTATTTTTTAAATCACCTACCTAGTCCTTCACTATCTAGAATCTTATATTTCCCTGGGCATAGTGACATATTTCTGTAGTCTCAGCTACTCCAGCTAGGGCCGGAAGTTGAAGCCAGATGATGGCTGGAGGCCAGCAGTTGAAGGCCAGTTTGAGCAATATAGTGAGATCCTGTCTCAAAATGAAAAAGGACAATCTGAGGGACTGGTAGAGCTCAGTATGCACAAGGCCCAGGGGGTTCAATCTTTAGCATCAAACACACAAACACAAAAACAGCAACACCTTATCTGTGCAAAACACTGCTAAGAGCCAAAAAACAAAGCCCCTACATAAAAAGAACTCTAAGCAACCAAAATAAATATGAGCAAGTTCATGAAATAGAGACTCTGCTACTATGCTATAGGGCCTTTTACTTTAGTACTCCTAAAAATCCTACTCAGACATCATTTGCTTTTTAACACACACTTTAGAACACTGGTTTCTACACCCATTGCAAATTAGGATCAACAATTGTAAATAGAAGATAGGTAAGCATAATGACCACAGAAACAAATAACTGCTCGAGGCAAAAGGGAGAAAACTACAATATCAAACACAAAAGTTAAAATGCTCAGAAATCTGAAAGTCACTAAATTTAGAAGACTTGTGGCTTCTGATTTTTTTTATTGAATATCCCAATTATAAAATAAATGAGCCCATACCTCTACTATATGCATATTCATTTATAAATCACATATTACATATGCACATTATGAAACATATACTAAAACAAATTAAGTTTTAATTTTTATCATATTATTTAAACTATTAACTACTTTAAATATAAATTTGTTTAAATCTTGCCATCACAAAAATATTATTACTATTAATGTGTTAAATGAAAGTACTATTATTGAATATACCTCTTTATTTAAAACAAAAACAAAAAAAAGCATTTTCCAAGTTTGTGAAGTTCTATTTTGATACTTGGTTTTAAGAGCTGTTATGTTAAGTTATAACTGAAAAAGTCTAGCTCTCAAAGATGTACAGATCCATAGAAGAGTTGTTTACTAGCTTACTAAATCATACTACTTTTCCATTCTATCAAAGTCATCTATCTGATATAAATGTTATTAAAATTGTATAGATTGTAAATTTTTTTGTGAACTAAATAGAATGTTTTGCTTTTTTTGTGTATTTCCAATTAATGAGTCTAAGTCCAATGGAATTCTCTTCAAGGAGAATTTTCAATAGATTGGAAATAACTAAACATGCTTTCAAAATGTTCTCTCCATAATATTACTTTCTTTTGAAAAGCAGGCACTTTCTCACTTAGGGTTAACGTGTCAGTATTGCCTTTAAAAACACAACTTAGTGTTTGTTTTCTCAAAAATAGCTGCTTGAATAACATACTAATAATAGCCTCTTATGACAGAACAGATCAACATCTAGAGCTTTTTTTTGAACTATCATTTTTTGTAATAAAAATGTAAAATTCATCTTTGAGTTCTACACCTCAAGTTCTTTGACAGAAAACTTCTCTTCAATACTAAATGTCATGGATCCTTTTAAAAATATTTTTAAAATAACTACATAATAGAAAAATTGCAAAAACTAACTCATGATGCTGCTACTGGACTCTACATTACAGAATTCCCACCTCTTCCCTCAGCAAACTAATCACTGTGACCACCAGAATGTGGAACTAGGAAAATCTCAGAGCCTCCATAAGTTAATTCAAAAGTGTTAACTCCACCCTTGGCCTTAGGGGCACAAAATAAATAAATAGAAGTTCTGATATTTTAAACAATTAAGATAGTAATCCAAAATTGTTAAGATAAAGGTGTTTCAGAACATAACCTTCATATATGAAGAAAAATCACTGATTCAGAATGACTTATTACCCAAGGTGTCCATATTACTACCCATCCCACTTCACTTTTTTCCCCAGAATAAGAGAAATTAAAAATCAAAGAGGATATTTAAGAAGTGGATATATCAGTCTCCTAAAACACACTTACTGTTTCATATTATGAAAACCAGTAGAGTCATCAGTATTTTTTCACTAATTTAAAATAACTTCAAGCTCTAATATTAAAAATATTTTTCATATTCAAATTGACAACAGAAGCAGGCATCATACACTTCATAGTTTCTAACAATACAGACCAATATTTCTTCTTCCATAACAACAACAACACTTGATGAATTAAGAGAGTCACTCAATAGTTTTTAAATGTCTGTTGTTTTAGAAAAAAAATGAAAAATATAACAAATAAAAGATACTTATGTCCATATAAATTTAACACCAGTGTAAAAAGAATGCCAAAAACACCAAAGAAAAAGTATTCACAGGAAGAAAAGTCCACTATGGGCTAGAATAAACTAAAACTATTTCACAAATGAGAGGACATGAGCTGGGTTAGAATTCAGAACTGGAAAGAAGAGCTGAAGGAAATAATTTGTTTTCTCAATTAAAAAAAAAGAAAAGAAAAAAAAAGCTAGGTGGCAAATGCCTGCAATCCCAGCAGTTCAGGAAGCTGAGGCAGAAGGAGCATGAGTTCAAATCCAGCTTCAGCAAAATAGAGACCCTAAGCAACTCAGTGAGACCTTGTCTCTAAATAAAATACAAAACAGGGCTGGGATGTGGCTCAGTGGTCGAGTGCCGGAGTTCAATCCCCAGTACCCCCCCACAAAAAAAGTCTAATTCAAAATATCAAATGTAAGGAAGGCATGGTCAAGTAAAGCAAATGAGAAGCATTCATTTAGAGATATATTATTGGTTAAGATATATTCACCTAGTCACACACATATTTGTAAACAGTGCTTAAACTACTCGTTAGCTTCATAAAACTTCCCAACTTAAGACTTGAAATAAAGAGTGCAGCAAAAGAAATAAAAATAAAAAGGAGCTATAAGTAAAGACAAAAATCTTTTGACATCAGATCTCAATGTGCTTTTCTTAATGTTAGAATTTTTCTATTCTCTGGATTTTTATGCAGCATGACATCTTCCCCTGGTGTACTCTACATACTACTTTAACGTAGAAAAGTGATAGGAGTTCACTTTGAAAGGAAATTCATTTAAGTAATTTCCTGTCCACAAGAGGGCCCCAATATTTCTTCTGTGAATGGAGGAGATAGAATTAAAATTACAATAAAAATATTCTAATATTAAGCACATAAAACATACTAAAAACAACTTGAATTGTCATTATCTCATTTAACCCCAGACTACAAATTGTTACAACTGCAGTAACTTCTACATTATTTTTAAAGATTCAGGGCTTAACTGTACTACAGTGTTTCGAATACAAGCAATGCTTTGCTATTGTCCTCAGTTTCTTTCCTAGGTATAGTTTTTAATGTAATAGATATCATAAAGTATGATTTTAGTCCAAAGCCTTCAACAGTATCCCAAATGTTGTATAAGCCACTTTTATAAATACAAGAATGTATCTCTTGATAACTTTCCCACTCCAGAAAGCAAAATTACTGCCTTATTTACCCATTCTTAGGCCTTATTACTACCATCAATGATCAATGTCTTATAGAAAAACTTACAACTGCTATCATAAGTCATACTATACTTAAAAATGAATGCTATCATTATAAATGAATAATGCCCAATCATAAACTATGATGTTGGTTGAAAAAAAATAAGGGAAATAAATCATTTAAACACAATATATTGTAATGGTACTATACTAGATAAATTTATAAAATACCAGATATTTTCAAATTTCTTTTACATATATTACCACACTAAGATATTAGGAAATTAAGTTCAAACTCAATCATTCTTAGCAAAGAAAAACGAGCATTTCATGTAAAAACACTAATAATAGTGATAGGACATTACAGAATGTTAACTAGAAGAGTACCAACTGCAAATTATTTTTTAGGAGTACTACAAATCCACTTACTACAGGGCCAGTTCTCCTTTCAAAAAACTGATTTAGTTGTTTGAATTATAAAAAGTGAGACTCCTTATGATGAACACAAAAAGTGAATGCTTAAAAACAATTTTAAACATGAGTTCCACTTATAAAACAAAAACAGATGCTAAAACAAATCAATGTTAAAGTAACAACCACAGTCATAAAAAGACTTTACCAAAAATATCAATTGATTTAGCAATTACTGTAGCTCAAGAAAGAATTAATGCTAATAAAAACATGACAGGGGTTATAACTTCACTGCCCCACCCCCGCTCCTGGACTGGATTTCCTATGGAGCTGATGGGCACCATTAAAATGTAAAAGAGCATAACATTTGCTTCTAAATAATACATACTAACTGTCAACATATAGAAAACATAACATTTTACTGCACCTAGCAAAAAATGTATATATTCATACTTGCAAAGTTAGAGGATTGTACAGCACAGATCCTAATCTATTCAGTTATGCTCTAGGGGAAATATTCGTTTGTGGAAAGATGTGGGAGTGGTGAGACCAGCTTTTCAAATTCTGAGTAGTTAACTGTTCTCATTTTAAGTCAAGAATGTGAACTCAATTGTCAATTATTGGTATGAAGAAGTGAACAAATACAAAGCATTTAATCAATAATTTCTAACCAATTTTATTATATTTCAAAAAGTTGGGAATTCTAAGCATATATCCACTGAAGCCACTTCTTAAGCAAACAGGCAAAATAAGTAATATTAAATGAAGGTTTAAAAGACTTTCACAAAGAAAAATATCTTAACCTCCAACAAGTTGAACCTGAAACATAAAAAATACCCAACAATCTAACCTGTTCGTACCTCAGTACATTAGAGCATCACTGGGGCATTATATGTTTATTACATAATACTGCTTTGCCCTTGCATATCACCTTTAATCAAGTGATCTCAAAGCACCACAGAATCATCAAGGCCTTAACATAGTCTAAAACAGATGAGTAGTTATATTTTATAATTATAGCTCTTAATAAAACCTTGCCCCTATTCCCCAAGCCCCTGATCCCAACGTTACCTTCCAATCCCTTTCTCTGACTTAGAAACACCATTCCCCAAATCATCCCAATTTGTCACTGATGCTACGCATATTCCAGCTTTTCATCATCACTGGGCCTAAAAAAAGTAGTGGCTCTGTTTAATGACACAAATTTATTTCATTACAACTTCTGTGACACAATAAATGGTACTTAGGTGAACATATCTTGTCTTGTACATGAAGATATAAAATGGAGGCTCTAGAGCAAATCTTTGCCAGAAGCGATGAGCCCACAGATCACTCATCAAACAGGGGAAATAGCATTTCCAAGCATTGTCTAGAGACCTCTCCAGGCAACTTCAAGAGCAGTGTAGAGGAAACCATGTCAGCCACTCTTAGCAGGCAGGAGACTATTCTCATGTGTGCACACAAAGAGGGAAGGGAAAACTAAAAGGACTTTGTGCGAGTTTTAAGACTCAGGAAGGAAAGTGTAAGGCTTCTGTGGCCACCCCAGAGACAGAACACCGTGGTTGCTTTGCATTTAAACAGCACATTAAAAGTGAAATCAAACATAAGCAAATGTCTTTAAACCAAGGTCAAAGTACATCCATTTGGAGTCCAATTTTTGTTATTTTAAAATTTATAAAGGAGGTTTCCTCCTACAGAAATATTTAACATTTTAAAATTTAATCTTCAGCAAAGTTTATTATTTTTTCACTGGAATACACAAACGCTCGAATGTCAACTTAATATATGTGCGCACTATTACATTAACTTCAATTCTTTCACACACAGGATTATTCATCTTCCTGCTAATTGCATTATGTTTGTTGTTAGGACTGCAAAGTGTAATTTCACACTCCCACAAACCCACCTCACATCACGGAAAGGCTACACAGCAACTGTAGTCAAGACTCAAAACCTTCACCTTTATAAACCAAAGAAAAGGCGCAATAAAGGGTACTTTTTGTTTCAAGTTCTCAATACTCAGTAGACAAAGCTCAAGAACATGTTTTAAAATATCGGTCACTAAGCAGCTCTAGAACAGTCATTTAAAAGTACCGATATACGGTCAGCCTAGATTTGAGAAAATTCCCAAACAACTTAAAATGAGTCTGTTGCCCTTCTTGTTCACCAAGACATTCAAAAAAGCTCACAGCAATACACGAGCATACTTTTTTCTTCTAGAGATCCCTGTTCCTGAAAAATATCAGTTATGTTTCTATGCATTACTGATCTCATGTGTGTCACAGAGCAAGATTCCCGTTTCCTTGTCTACCTGGGTTTCCAATGCAGGCGCCCGTCCTCAGCTCTGCCCACTGTCACTGACGTTTTCAGAAGCGTTAAAACAGAAGTGTTCAGAGGCTTCTAGCAAACAGGGAGATGTATTCTCCACTTCAAGCCTCTGCCACATTTCCCTATTTCTCCGCTGTCCTCAATGACTTCGAAAACAGCCAAATGAGAAAACCTATACTAAAAACAGTACTTTCTAAAAGGGGGAAACCAGAAGCTCCAACTTCTCCAAACCGGCTTTTCGACAGTCCCCAGCAAACCTCTGCCCCACGCCTGCGTCCTTACTGATTAAATTAGATTGGCAACCACAATTAAATCAGAGTGTCATAACATCGTTCACTTACCATATCCGCCGGGACATTACTGGACATCTTGACGTTGGAGAATATACCCAGATGTTCACGCGGAAAACAAACCAAAAAGAACAGAAGTCTTCAAGATACAGAAATAAACCTTCACAATTTTGATTGGTTCGTGATGTGCTTTCCCCCCCCCAAAAAAAGTAATGGGAAGAAGTTATTTCGAAGCCAAAGTGCTGGCCTGGCCAAGGTTCTGGTGCGAAGAGGAACAATCCCCAGGAGCTGTGTGGCCAGAGCCAGAGGAAACTCTCAGGACAGCAGCGGCAGCCCCGGTCGTCGTCGTCGCGGTCGTCAGCAGCAGCAGCAGCAGTAGCAGCAGCCCCAGGACCGGCCGCGCCAGGTGGACCGAGCCGAGTGACACACGGACATGGAGCGGGGTGGGAGGGGGTTAAATCCTCCTTCCTCCTTTCCAGCCACAGCAATGATTCACACTCGCTCCCGAGTCAAGTCCTCATTAAGCAGGAGAAAAATGCCCCGGCTTGAATGTTCATAGATAACTATGTAGCTACACATCGACGCGTGAGCAGCGAGTGCCCCCGAGCTGTGGTCGGGCGCCAGCCGCGCACCCTCGCCCAGGAGACGGCTCAACTCGCGCCGCCAGGGCGGAGAGCCGGACCGCGGAAACCCGCGCTCAAGGGCATTTAACTAGTTGGGAGCCAAAGCGAAAGCCGGGGGCGGTGACCTCGGGGCGCGGGGCGATGACCGCGGGACGCTCGAGGTGGACAGGACACCCCCAACGGCCCCTCCGGGCTCAGGCCGCGGGCACCTCCGGACAGCAGCGGAGATCGGGGCGCATCGTCTCCGGCTCCTCGGGGTTCCTCCGCTGCCTCCGCCTCCCCCGCCACTGCCTCCCCCGTCTCCGCCTTCCCCTCCCCTCGCGAGCTCCCGCGACGCCGACTTCGGCTGGTCCCCGGAAGCGGCCGGGTCCTCCCTCTTCTCAACCCAGGAACGGTTCCCTCTCAGAGCTTTCTGTCTCCTCCTCCTCCTCCTCCACTTTTCAGTTCCACACGCCGCAGCCGCCTGTCATCGCCTCTCAAACCAACATGGCGGCGGCGGCGGCTGCCTAAGCGCGAGCAGGGGACTCAGGGAGAGCGCCCCCCCCGCCCGCAGCCGCCGCCCCCGCCTTCACTCCCTCCCACCGCGGACACCAAATGCGTCACTACGGAGACCACCCTCGAGCATCACGGGAAGTGTAGTCTACGCGGATGGGGGGAAGGGGCCGCCGAACGTGTCCTCGCCAACTCCAAAACCACGCCCCCTAGCAACAGTTGCTAGAAAAGGAAAGCTCCCTTTCCTAGCTTTAGCTCAGCTACTGCTCAGAGTTAGGAGATACCTGCTGTCACGAGTACTGTGATCACGCGAATTGTTGGGGGAAGATAATTCTGCACAAAGAAATCCCCCTTTGCACAATATGCACACAGAGTAAAACAATGGTGTATCTCCAAAGAGAAGCATTCATTTTAATTACAGCACTCTCTCCACATCCTGCAATCTCAAACCATTTTGTAGAGTGATTTCATCTAGGTCTCTTCAACACTGCATTTTGAAGAGCAGAAGTAATCATTGATTTCCAATAAGGTCATAGAAGTTCAACAGGAACAAGGATCTCATTAAGCAGTGAGAATGTTTGAACATATGTTTCTTGAAGAGCAGGGCCATAAAGCTACAATCTAGTTAATTGAAAATTACCCAAAACTGTATTAGATACAATAGTGTTATCATGCCAAATCTATATCAGGAAATACAAACTGTATGTGGATTCACCAGTTTACCAGGCTGGCCTCTAACTTCTGTCTAACTCATAATGTAATTTAATAATGTCATTATTGAGAGATTTAGGTGGAAAATATGTCTACCCCAGATTTAGAAACAGAATATAGGAGCCACAATTATCTATCTGAATCCTTATTCATATCTCTCTTAGTCCTTTAGAAAGGGTAGTCTCAAAAAGGCATCTGTATAAAAAATGCCAAGGGATTTGGAATCTGAAAAATACCTGTCCACACCTATAGCTATGTGACCTCATCTGTAAAGCAGTCTTGCCTACCTTTCAGGAGTAAAGTAAGGCCACTTGTGAGGATGAGTTCATGCATGGGAAACAAATCACTGTAAATAACAATGCATCATTTGATGTGAAATGTTACTACTCACTCTCTCATTCAGCAAACAAATGTGCCGGGCACTTTGCTAGGCACTGGAGTTTTAAAATGAATGATCCTATGACGGAGCTTCGGGAGATCATTGTCTGAGAGCATCCGTCATTCCCCATAGCAGTCTCTCCAGTCAGGTTTGTCTCATCCCATGGAAACTCACAGGAGTACCTCCCTCTTGAGTGGCCTGGCTAGATAAATTCCAAGCACTCCTAGGGGCCTATATTTGTCCTGAGGAGGACAAATCAAATTCCTAAAGAATCCAAATGGTAGAGGAAACAAGGGGCCTAGTCTTGTCCTGATTAGGCTTCAGGACTTTGAGTCTGTAGTTATGTGATTTTCCAGGGCCTCTTTATAGTCAGCAGCCACCAAGCCTCTCTACCCCTCCACCAGCCCTCCAAGAAATCATGGCAGTCGAGGATGCTTCAGTTAACCAGAAACATTGAAACATATTTTGAAGACACTCACCTAACATCATTCCTCCTCCCTACACCTGACCCCAACTTTTTGCCTGCCCTGACCATGGCTCTGCTGGGCCTAAATACTATTAAAAGTGGAAAGATAAGAAGCATAAGCTGCCAGGACATATCAAAGCACCGAACTGCCCATTTTCTGTTGCTTTCCACCAGTCCACCAGGGACATAATGACCACCCACTGCCAGCCCAAGACCTTGGCATTTCTGCCACATGCTATTACTGTTTGCTAACCAGTTACTACTGTCACCTCTACAGAAAGCCACATCTTTCAGACGTTAAGGACACTGCACCTAGCTGTGTTTCCAATTACTCTTCTAGGAGAGATTGAGACATTATTCTCAATAAAACTCATTATAACTTCTCTCTGACACAGTTAAAGCATGAAGGAACATTATTGAACACAACTGCAGATTTTTCTACTCTCTTTACTCTCTGCTTCCTGGCTCAGGAGGATGAGATGGGAGGCTGCAGAAAGAAGCCCAGCTGTCCACAGCAGGGGAGGCTAACATCTTCTCCATACCTAGAATCTATTGTCAGCATCAGTTGGAAGGAAGTGAATGACACAGCATTTTTGTTATGGAAAAATAACTTCACAAGAAATCGAAAAGCTGGCTCTACCATGAATTAGTTGTGTGACCTTTGCCAAAACACTTTGCTCCTCTGAGCCTCAATTTCTTCATCTGAGGAGCTTGAACTAAGTCTCTGCGGACCCTTGAAAGAATCTATGAATGTCAGGTCCTAGAACAATAGGGCATGACACCCATAGCTTGTTAAAATTAGATCCCCCAAATGACTACTTGGGGTACAAAATGTTTGGGGGGATGGGGATTAAGAGGATGATGAAAATGTTATAAAATTAAATTATAGTGGTGGTTACACAACCATAAATATTCTAGAAACCACTGAATTGCATGTTTTAAATGGACAAACATCTTATGTTTTAAGTTGTGGCAAAATGCATGACAAAAATTTAGCATCTTCTTGGGCATGGTCATGCACACAGGTAATCCCAGCAACTCAGGAGGCTGAAGCAGGATCACAAGTTTGAGGACAGCCTCAGCAATTTAGCAAGACCCAAAACAAGTTAGCAAAACCCTGTCTCAAAATAAAAAATAAAAAAGGATGGGGATGTGGTTCAGTGGTAAAGAGCCTTGGATTTGATCTTCAGCACAAAAAAACAAGAAACAAAACATTACCATTTTAACCTTATTTATGTATACAATTCAGTGACATTAAGTATTTTGTTAATGGAGCTATCACTACCAACCATTTCAAACTATTTTAATCTTGCAAAAGTAAAACTGTACTCCTTAAACATCTCCCCTTCCTTCCCCTACCCAGCAACCACCATTCTACTTTCTGTTTCTAAATTTATTCACTATGCTAGGTACTTCATACAAGCAGAATCATACAGTATTTGCCTTTTTGTGGCTTATTTCACTTAGCATAATGTCTTTGAGATTCATCCATGTTATAGCATGTATCCAAATTTCCTTCTTTTTTAAAGTTGAATAATATTCCAATGTACTCATACCCATGTTTAGACACCTGGGTTGCTTTCAAAATCTTGTGGCTAGTGGATGGATTTTATAATATATAAATTGTATTTTAAATAAAGCTGTTTCAAAAAATATCTTCCCCATCTGCCCTAGAAAGGGTCTCTAATGATTTCTCTCTTAGGATTATTCCTTAAGTGTCTTATCAAGAAAACTTTTGAATTTAAAATAGATAGAAGCATTACTTTCTGTGAAATCAGTAACCTTTTATCAGGTATTTCCTTAGCGGATTATCTCATTATCCCATCTATTGTCATTTACAAAGGATCAGGGAGGACAAAAATGCTACAAGAAGCAGAGAAAGGATGCAATAGTGCCTGGTGGGGGACCCCAAGGACACACCAGATACTGTGGGGACAGGGGCAGGGCCATGAATTTGATGATGGCCTTGGCTATCCCCATCTGGTTTTGCCCAAGGTTGTCTGGTCTGCAGGTGCACTGTCATCTCAGGTACAGTCTGGGATTTCCTCACAAAGAGCAGCTGGCATCTGAAATCCTGTGTGTCCTGGGGACAGGGCCCCAGTGTGATGATAAGCAGGACCCTAGCCACACCTAAAGTTCTTCTTCGGTTGCAGCCAAGGAGTCACTTCAAAGGTACACTTTGTAAAATTGTGCTATACTCATGCAACATAATGACTGACCCAGAACCCACACACAAAAGCTACTATTGGAGTTCAGAAGTCTTTTTCTATCCTGTTATTAAAAAAAAAAAAAAAAAAAAAGTTTTATCAGGGCTTTCCCTAGCTCAAAACTTCTCAGTGGCTCCCATTGCTATCAGAGGAAATTGGACAACCCATCCTAAATCACAAAGCCCTGGGTGATTTGCCTCCAGGTCCCTTCTTCTGACCCCAGTCCTACCCTATCTCTCAAGCAACCACCTGAACTTCAGCTATTTTCTCTCCCTAAATCCATCTAGCCTGGTATCTTGATCCATATGTTCCTTTCTTGACCACCCACCTGTTCACCTGGACTTAACCTGCTTAAACTCCACACAACTCAAGGCTGAGGTGGTTTTATTTCCCATGCAGGAGAAAGGGCTGTCAAAGTGCCTGGTGTTTATTCTGACAGGAGTGTTTATGAACTCGTCACTTCGCTTTTTAATTTTCACCTAATTTTTTACTGCCTCTGAGCAAAGGGGAGGGCATCTTGGGACGGACTCAGACCACACCAAAAACAAGTGGATGTTTTAGTTGCCAAATGAATGCAGTGGTGGCAGAGGAGGCAATGTGATATGATTATTCCTTAAGCCACTAAGACTGTGGCCACAGGTCACCTTTAGAAACATACAATGGTAGAAACTGGCCACTCTAAAAATTCATAGGTCACCAGAAAAGTAATTCTTACGTTTGTCTCCTGCTAATGCCCCACAATGCCTTTCTTCCTGACCTGATCCCACATTTGGTGATGGTAGAGGGGAGGGCTACTGGGAATTAAACCCAGTGACTCTGAACTACATCCTTCAGCCCTTTTTATTTTGAGACAGGATCTCCCTAAGTTGCCCAGGCTGGCCTCAACTTGCGATCCTCCTACCTCAGCTTCCTGAGTAGCAGGGATTACAGATGTGCACCACCACAACCAGCCTGACCTCTCTTTTGCCCATATGATGGAGTCATTGAATTGTCCAATGCTGGAACTGGAAGGAAGTTTAGAAATGACATCATCTCCATTGGTTTTCTTTTTAACAAATGAGGAAATAAAGACTCCTTGAGAAGCAGTCACATTTTCTTGGTAATTTTGAAATGTACATGAGAATGAGTTTCCTCTAAGATGTTCCAAGAAACAAAAAGAATCATTCCTAATGGCATTATGTAATTATTGAATTATTATATAATTTACATTAAATCATAAGTATGCCAAAAGTATAGAATTTATGACTGAATTGGTATCATAAAGTATAGTCATTATTCTTGGTTTTCATTGCCACAGAAATCAGCCCACATTTTTTTTAAAAAATTAATGTCAAAAGTAATCAAACTATCTAAAACTTTTAAAATTCTACTTAAGCATTATATTCCCATTAGAGTAAGCAAGTTAATTTTCCTTAACACTAATCTCATGTTGCAAACTCTAAATCCTATTTCTCTTGTAGCCCAATAACTTCTAGTGTGATCATAGCAGATATTTTTTGCTTTTGTGTTTTGTGTTTTTGATTAATCTATAGTTATTCTACCTGTTCAAGTTGTATTTCTCTGCATTTACCAAGATAATGGCACTATCAATAAACATATGGAATATTATATTAATATTTAATAGAGCAACATAAAAAATCAAGAAGCCTGTAATCCCAGTGGCTCGGGAGGCTGAGGCAGGAGGATCGCAAGTTCAAAGCCAGGCTCTGCAACTTAGCAAGACCCTAAGGACTTTGAGACCCCGTCTCAAAATAAAAAAAAATTTGTTTAAAGGGTTGGGGCTGTGGCTCAGTGGTTAAGCACCCCTGGATTCAATCCCTGGTACCAAAAAAAGAAGAAAAGAAAAAAAAAATCAGAATCAAAAAGAAGTTTCTCCAAAGCCTCAAGTTTGCTCTTGAAGTCTTCCACATTGAAACAGGGAGGTTACCAATGATGGAGAATGAGTGATTCAGTTCTTGGGTCAGGCCTTATTCAGCAAGCACCCACATGGTTGGATTGCATGGCTATGTTTCCTAAGCTGAATAATCCAATTAGCATCACCTCTTCTAGCACGCAGACTAGAAACTTCATGAAAGAGCTGGGTCCTTGCTGTCTTACAAGGGCAACAATAATATAAGGAACCGATTCCCCCATTTAACTTGGCCTTTAGTGTAGAATGCCAGGAGCCTTCATGTCAGATTACCAGCTCATCTTTTTCAGAGGTTTCAGACAGGATTAATTTATTACAATGATAACCTTTGGCTTAATGCCATTGAGAAAAGAGATGACCTGAAATGAATTTAAATAGATTGGAGAGTGAAAGGGAGAACATATTGGGTGGACCCTAAATTCAAATCCTGGCTCTGATATTTACTAGATGTAGAAGCTTGAGTAAATTACTTATTTTCTTCATCTATTAAAATATACAAAAGGAAATGATAAAATTAAAAGTAGAAAAGCATATTTGGAATATTATATCAAAACAGAAATTTAAAACTTAGAACATTATCTAGCATAACCTCTCAATAAGCTCCTGTTAAATTATCCTAACGAAATGACATGCCACTGTTTGCATGGAATAGAAGCACTGCTAAGCTAGCTACTCTTAAAGAATGTATTTTCAATTATTTGTTCATGCTCAGCACAGATCTATCCATACCATTTGCTCTTTTTTTTTTTTTTTTTTTGGTACCAGGGATTGAACTCAGGGGCACTCGACCACTGAGCCACATCCCCAGCGCTATTTTGTGTTTTATGCAGAGACAGGGTCTCACTGAGTTGCCTAGCACCTCGCCATTGCTGAGGTTGGCTTTGAACTCACGATTCTCCTGTCTCAGCTTCCCTAAGTGCTGGGATTACAGGCGTGCGCCACCGTGCTCGGCTACTATCTGCCTTTTCTTATAGAGACCAATGGAACCACATTTACAAAAAGGCTGGCCCCACGACTAACAGAAGGCTGCCCCCAAAGTGCAACCTGGTGCTTCTTTACTTCACAGAGAAAAGGGATTAAGTAAGGAATCTCACAAATGTGTATCCATCCCATTACCTGTTGGTACTCAAACTTAATTTTATCACCCTCTGCTTTAGGGGAAGCCCTATTCCTCCTCTCTTCCAAGGTCAGCCTTCTGCCTGCCCATTAAGCACCTTCTCTGTCTCTGGAAACCCATTCCAACAGATGATCCTTCTCTCTTACTTCTGTCTTTTTCTCCCTCTCTCATGGTTCTACCTAGGGTTGACCGTAGACCTTATAGTCAACGGTAGAGGAAAGGTGACATCACTAATACATAAACAGGAAAAAATAGGTAAGCTGTTACTATTCCTATCTACTTCTCCATAGAAGCAATTTCCCCTCCTCCCCCGCTTTTCTTTTTCTTTTCTTTTTCTTTTTTGGTACTGGTGATTGAACCACCACTGAGCCACTTCCCCAGCCCTTTACTGTGTTTTATTTAGAGACAGGGTCTCACTGAGTTGCTTAAGGCCTCACTAAGTTACTGAGGCTGACTTTGAACTCTCAATCCTCCTGCCTCAGCCTCTCTAGTTGCTGGGATTACAGGCATGTGGCATAGTGCCCAGCTCTCCCCTCTTAAAAATCTAGGCTGTCTCATTTCTCAGTTCTCTTCTCCAACTCCTACCCTTTGTGTTCCTTCCCTTAACTTCAGACTTCTTCCAAGTTCAGGCATTCTCTGTATTCTTGGGTTCAATCAACCACCATAGCCAATGCTCTGATTCCTTGACACTCTAGATAGAAAACACTTGAAAAATATAAAAAACTACATCTGTATTATACCAATACAGAGCTTTTTTATTTCATTATTCCTTAAACAAAACAGCATGACTATTGTTTACATAGTATTTATATTGTATTAGTCATTAAAATTAAACAAGAGATGCTTGAAAGTACACAGGAGGACGCGGGTAGGTTCTAAATACTATGGCATTTTATGTAAGGCATTTGAACACCCGGGGATTTGAGTATCTGGGAGAGGTCCTAGAAACAATCTCTGGGGATCTGGTGGGATGACTGTTTCTGGGAGTATATCCTCTGTATTTCACTTAACCCTCACGCAAGGCCGCAGCAGTCTGCATGCCACACAGCTCCAGGAGTGGTTCATATTGAAATAGACATGAATTTTTGCCCCTGGAGCTGTACAAGGCCCATTTATGAAGGCCATACCTGGGGACCCTATCCACTTCAACGTGGCATCCTCCTTCTCGTGTTCCCTCGCACTTTGCCTGACTCTCAAGCAAAGATTTTCAACTGCCAAATGCCACGGACACCTGCCAGAACTCGTCACCCTTGGCCAATGCTCTGATTCCTTGACACCATGGGCCACTCCCTTGTCCTTGATGGACTCTGAAATCAGACTGGATTCCAGCTCTGCCATCACTAGCACTGTGGATAGGTTTACTTAATCTGGGTAAAATGAGAGCATCTCAGCATAAAATATGACTAACAACAGTATCTACTTTATAGGGCTGTTGTGAGGCCCAGAGGAAACAGATTTTATAAGGCACTTAGCATCGTGCCTGATAGAGGTAAGGTATTCTAGAAATGCTTGAGGTCATTAGCCTTTAAAAAATGATATGTGGTTTTCTATGAGACAACTCTTTCCAGATTTTTTGACCACCTTCTTGCTCCTTCTCCATCTCCTTCACTAACTTTTATATTGTGTCTGACCTTTAAATGTAGATGTTCTTCAAATGGCTAAGTTTGGCCTCTTTTTTATCTCCTCCCCTTCCTTTCTTTCTCCCTTCTTGGTCTGCACACCCTTCGCTCCAGTGGTTTCTAACACCTCACTGAAGCTAATGAGGTCCAGTTTTGTATCCTTAGCATGGGCTGCTTCTCTGGGCACCAGGTCATAACCCCAGCTTCCCATTAGATCTTTCTATGGGGTTGTGCAGCTGAACTCCAAAGCCAATGCACTATAAACTAAAGCATCCTGTGCTAGTCCACCAAATCTCCCCCATCTCCTGGTTGCACCCTCTTCTTCCTGTTGTCCAACCTTGACCTTTTCCCATTACTCATCCATGTCCTGCTCAATCTACCTTTTTAATATATCTTCAGTTGATCATCCACATTTTTACATTTTATTCACTTCTTTACAAGTTCTTTCTGGGACCAATTGTGGTCTCTATTGCCTCCCTGCACCAGGTCTTCCCTCTCTAGTAAAGTCTGAGTATCAGAGATTTCCAAGCACCAAACTAGGATAGAATGTTCACGAATCTATGGGGAAATGTTGAAAATCCTGTAATGTGTTTTTCATCAAACATAACTTTTTAATTTAAACATTCAAACATGTACCTTGTTTCAAGAGAATGTTGTTCCTACTTTGATGTTAAAATGATATCTTTGGAAATGGTTGATAGTAGACCATTTTTAATATATATACATATGTATGTATACATACACTTATTCTTTTCTTTCTTTCTTTCTTTTTTTTTTTTTGGTACTGGGGATTGAACTCAGGGGTACTCGACCACTGAGCCACATCCCCAGCCCTATTTTGTGTTTTATGTAAAGACAGAGTCTCACTGAGTTGCTTAGCACCTCGCCGTTGCTGCGGCTGGCTTTGAACTTGCGATTCTCCTGTCTCAGCCTCCCAAAGTGCTGGGATTACAGGCGTGCGCCACCATGCCCCGCTCTTATACTTACTCTTTACGTAAATGCAAATGCATTATTTGGCAGCCACAGATCAACCTGTGAGCCAAATGGTGATATCCAGGACCCAGCCTCTACCTCTCACTCTGACTCTAACAAAGAGAGTATGTCACCTTTCCGCATAAGGCCTTTCACACTGTGAATAATGGCGCAGCTGGTGTCACCCAGAAATTCCACACACACTTTTGCACATTGTTTTTGTTATCGAGTCCTGTCCAACGCCATGGTGACCTTGATGGGCTACACCTGGCTCACATCCATGATGGTGGTGTGGCAGTGCTCTCATCTGATGGAGAGGAGATAAGTTGATAGATACAGATATAAAAATAGATGTTTTAAGTTGACTTTCCTGCATTGGTCCCCCAAATTTCTCAAAAACATTTTATCAAATTGTGTACTTAACCATGTGTACCTTTTTGTGCATGAATTTATACTTCCATAAAATTTTTTTAACTTTTTTTCTGTTCATAAAACCTACCTATCAATGTCTGCTTTGTAATTAGGCTAGAGGGCTCTTTCTAAAATGTAAAAATTATGCTAATCTCAATACCGACCAGCAAAACTAAAAATAATTGCGCACTCCTTATGCCTAGAATAGGGCTAAATGACTTTGTAGGTGTTAATCTTGACAGCACATTGTGGGGTGGATTCTATTGTCATCTCCATTTCACAGATAAAGAAACTGAGGCCCAGACAGTGGCTTACAGAGTGAGTTTGGATCCAGACTTGACTGCCTCCAAAGCCATTGACTGGTTTTGATCACTATATTTTTTTGCCTCCTTACTTAAACATCTTTTAATTATATCCTGAATACCTTAGTTTGTGTCTCTCAATGTTTGGCCTCTTCTCTCTCTCCACTTAAATTTTTACCTCTTTGATGACTTCTTCATTTCAACCAAAAAACTTACAAATCTGAGAATTTGGAAGTTCTGTCAGGCCATCATATCTTCACACGAGCTGTTCTCTGTCCCAACGTGTCCCCTGCACTTGGGCACGTGAGTCCCTGCTTATGCATTCGTTTGTCTGTTGTGTGTCAGGCACCTGGAAAATACACAGAACAGATGAGGCAAAGCCCAGATTTAAGTACACAAATGAATACACAAGATAATCGTATGCAGTCACAAGATTGTAAAGAAAATAAAATAGGGCAATAAAACGAAGTGACAGGTGGGGGGGTGCATCTCCAGTGTGGACGGTCAGAGAAGGTCTTGGAAAAGATAATATTTGTGCAGAGAAAAGGAGAAATATTTATGAATGAAAAGGAGATGGTCAAATTAAGAGCTATCAGGCTGAATTTCAGATATTTCTCACTTAAAGGAAACATCATGCATTAACATCTAAAATCCTAACTTTACCTATCAGGATTTAGCAAATAGTAGTTGCTCAGTAAATGCTGTGACAGAACTAGGAAGTTTCTTTATTTGGGCTCATTATATGGTAGGATTTTCCTAACTAATGAGAAAGGAATACTTTATAAGATCCATTGTATTGTCTTGAGTTAGCAGGGAAAAGTAGAGCCAGTGAGGAATTGCTGTCCTGTTTTTGGCTTGTAAATAAAACTTGCCTGTGGCTCCTGAGTTTATCCAGTTCTGACAGTTTCAAAGTTCTATGGGGTTTTGGAGGCAAATTTATTATTTTGTTTTTGTGGGTGGGTCTTTCAAGAAATGTTCCTCGGTATATTTCCTATTATTTGCTCTATTTTCACTTGCCCATCCCTGATCTTATACCCATGACATTGGAGTGGGACTAGAAGGACTTCACTGAGCTCAGCTTCTCAGGGAAGAGACAGTACAATGGTCATAAGTATTTAAGCCCCCAAAGTACAGTTCACAATTGTATTTAGTGGAATGCATGTTCTGCCCTCTTTAAACAAAATGGGAATAATAAACTCTCCTGTTTAGCTTGAAAATAAAACACATGTAAGTTCCAAAGCAGCTTCAAAGTTGAGGGAAAAGTTTATTTCCTACTCATAGAAAATCTAATATGAGGAATTTCCCGAAACAATTTATTTTATAACTAGTTCAAAACACTGCAATCAAAGATACACTGGATGATGTTAGATGTCAGCCTAAGGTTTGAATAGTTAACCCTAGCAGTTTTCATTATGATTGATTGCAATCTCCATTGTTGGTTATCTTTTAACAAAGTTATCTTTGTCCTAAATCTTAGGGAGCTCAGAGCATACTTGACTCCAGAAACGCTGGGTGCTACATAGAATACAAGTTGAACATTAACAACAGGGAAATGGAAGATTGGGAGGCAGTATACCCATACATAAAGTTGGCAAAAGATTAAGCTCACTGAAAAATAGCAGCACTAAATATATGTCATGCCCTGGGTAACAGGCAAAGGAGGACACTGACTCCCTATGGCTGTCCTGCTTCTCCTCTGAGGAGCATGGGTCAGGTGACCCCTCTGCATCCCTTGTAGTTCTCAATTCCTGCATTGCACATTATGCCTGGGCATAATTACTTCACTCAGGGAGAGTTACACTGATTGCAAAGGCATGAAAATGAATTGATTGGTAAAGTTCTTTAACTTGGAATTTCCCATTCTTCATGGGTCTTTGATCAGGCAGCCAAAAATAGGGAAAGAACATGGAATATGGCCCACCAACCTTGTTGGACTCTACCATACATATGTTGTTTTAAGAATGTAGAAGAAGGGCTGGGGTTATGGCGCAGTGGTAGCGTGCTCACCTAGCACGCGGGAGGCACTGGGTTCGATCCTCATCACCATATAAAAATAAAATAAAGATATTCTGTTCACCTACAACTAAAAAATAAATATTAAAAAAAAAGAATGTAGAAGAAGAGAACAAAATGAGGATAAGACAAGAGGAGAAAGGAAAGGAAAAGGTGGGGAAACTAGATGACACCAACTATCCCTAGGTGATCTCCCTGTGTTAGACACCATTTGGGGCTTCACCAGCTTTATTTCATGTGACTATTTCATCAACCCCAAGAAGTCACATCATTATGCTCATTTTTATAAATGCAGAAAGGAGACTGAGAAATCAAATACTGTATCATGGTCCCTGGGATTCAAACTCACTCTGAGAAAGATTAGGGAGAAGGGAAAAGGACATTTAGAAAAGGTGCCACATGGCAATTTGCTCTAACTTACTAATACAGAGCTGAATTAAAACCCAGAACATGAGCTTCTGTTTCTAGCTCATGTGTGTGTACATTTCTTCCATATACAGAAAAACAAACAAACAAACAAACAAACAGGTAAGGAGCTTCCAGGACCAAGAAATAAGATATAATTTAATAAAATGCTGGTTTTTAGTTTTACTTTCTTAAAGGATATGATGTATCCATCAAATCCACTCTTGGGTTTATCTTATTCCTGGAGAAGTGTTCTACAAATGTGATTACAGACCACTCTGCACCTCTAAGTAGCAAAAAAAAAAAAAAAAAGAAATGAAATCAAATTTTATTTTATTTCAAAACTAATCACACCTCACACTACTAACATGTTAGTATAAAAAATGTCAAGCAGGGGATATGGCTCAGTGGTAGAGTGCTCATCTACAAGGCCTTGGGTTCGATTCCTCAGCACCCCAAAAATCAAAAACAAAAATATCAAGTTTAGACACATCTCCTCACACTATGAAATGTTTGGTGAATTGAATGGATCTAGTGACTTTTTATCCTCTTTCTTGCCAGCTCCCTCCCATTAGGACACAAGCAAGAGGCTCAAAGCTCTTTTTCTGTTTTCAAGTGCTCTAAAGAAGTGCTTGTCAAATTTCAAATTTAAATTTCCTTCCAAGCTGCCCATTGAATAAAATGAATGATGATTTTGTTGGAAGGCTGAGTGAACTTCCCTCCCACCTGGTGGTTCTACTGGGCTTCAACTGCATGGCAATTTAATTAACAGATGCTTAGTAAGATCATTCTTTAGGAATATGCCAAATAACTGTTAAAAGAATACTTTGGGAAGGGTTTTTTTGCTACTGTTGAAGGTATCCTTCTTTTCAAAAATCCAACTCCAATTATATTTGAGTATGGGCACGTGCTATTTTGTTCAAGTTCCTGCAATATATCAGATGTGTGAAAGCTCAAGTTGACAAATAAATCGTATTAGTAATGATTCTTCTGAGGCTGGGCTTGAAATTAAAATTCGTAATTATTAACCGTTGGTACTTCCATTGTCAAGGGTGTGCAGCGATTCTCGAAACAGCTGCTTGTGATCCTCTGTGCTTTGGTAGTATCGGTATGCCTTTGAGCTGGCTCTCTTTTTCACCCTTTATTTATAGCACCATGTGTGTGTTTGTTTTCATTCTTATAAAAAAAAATTTTGCTGACTGCAAGATATGAAAGAGCTTTCCTAACAAGGACAGAGACCTACCATTTTTGGAATGGATCATTTTTTACCAGATAATCTACCAAAGATTCTTTAGTTAAAGTGTATGGTCACTTTTGTTTTTAGTTTTCTTATTGTTTTTGTTTATTTGTTTTAGCCTTTGTTTTTAAATCAGATAACCCAGCTGGCTGTGGGTCTTAAATTCATTCTGCCCACATAGACAAATAAAAGAAAGAATGTTCTTGGATAAAGGGTGAAATATTTTAGTTAATTAGCTGACATGTTCTAGTGCCCCACAGAATCATAGGATCTTAAAGTGGCAACATCCTTAAAGGTTAATCCACTAGATTTCCTGCTTAGGTTTTTGGGCACAAGGAATCTGAAAATATGGTGATTGGGAAGAGCAGAGGGAGGAATCCTTGAGATACTTTCAACACTGTTAAAAAGGTTAAAAGGAATTCTGTGTTTATGACCTTGATATGGCTATTCAGGGAACTCAAATATCAGATTCCTTGGATTTCAGCTGGGCCATCTCATGGCAAAATCTGTTAGTAAAAACTTTATTGATGCAGTTCAGGAAATAGATGTGTTTTGGAAAATGGGTTACACTGGAGAAAGGTAATAAAAATTATGCAAAGTCACTGACTGATGATTGCTTTAGTATAAACCCTTGGCACTATGAAAAGACATAGAATTGGGTGTCTGGGTGACGGCAGTGAACACAAGAGACAAAATCCTTGCTCTAGTGAATCTGGAATCCTAATATAGAGAAGCGAAAAATAAACAGGGAAACCAACAAGCAAATAAATATTTAAAATCAATAAGGTCACTTCAGACTGTGCTAAGTGCTATGAATACAATGACTAAAGAAAGACAAAGTGATGGGACAAGTTTACTCAGATTGAGTGGTTGGGAAGTTTTCTCTGAGAAAGGATGTTTATGCTGAATGGGAAGCAGATGATCTGTGGAAAGAACAGGTTGAAAACTGAGGTCCAGAACCCAGATTCTGGTAAAGTTACTGAGGAAATGTCACCCCAAAGGCATATTGGGAGGCCATTAGGTGTTTTTCCTCAGGCAAGACCCACTGACTCCAGCCTCATTATACATGCTTTCAAGCTTCAAATGGTTACAAAATGCTTTGCTAAGCTAAATTTTGGAAAATATTTAGGTATGGTCATTGTTTTGAAAACTATAGTTTTAAAAAAATACGTGTAACAAAATCAAATTCAAAGAAATAAAAAGAGTAGGGGGAAGAGGTTTATCTGCAAAACCATCAGCAAGTGCTAAGACCCCAAGATGGAAGCAGAGTTGGTGGGTTCCAGAAAGAGGTAGAAAATTGAGATAGCCTGAGCTTGATAGCTATGGGAGGAAATGACATGGAATAACCTCAGAGAAGTCAGAGATGAATAAGTCATGCCTTGGAGGCCTAGCAAATGCTTTGGGTTGATGTTCATACACAGGAAAAGCATGCAGTGTTTAATAGGCAGGTGTGTTTGTCAGCTTCCATTATTGTAACAAATGCCTGAGATAATCAACATATAAAGATGAAAGGTTTATTTTGGCTCATGGTTTTAGTTCATGAATCTATTGCTTTGGGCCTGTGGTAAAGCAGCACATCATGGAATGGAGCTCATGCTAGAGTAAAGCTGTTCACCTCATAGCTGGGAAGTGAAAAAATAAAGGAAGGAAGGATAGTGGGGACTGAGATCCCATTAACCCTATCAAAGACATGCCCCCAATGACCTGAAACCTTCCCTTAAGCCCCACCTCTTAAAGTTAAATAGTGCTATTCTAGGTCCAAGCTTTTTACCACATGGGCTTTGGGGGACACTCCTATAGCATCAGGGCAGTATCAACATACGAGTCATACTTTATGTAAATTGCTCTGGCTGCTTGCTATGTGAAGAATGGATATCGAGGGACATTTGAAGAAGCACAGAGATCATCTGGAGATTTTTATAATGATCTAGGAAAGAAATGACAGTTGGTGAACTAATAGAAACAGAGAATAGAATGGTGGTTGATAGGGGACAGAGGATAGGGGAAATGGGGGGAAACTGGCCAAAGGGTACAAACTTTACTGACAAGGTGAACAAATTCTAAGGATCTAAGACAGAACAGGAGTGGTAATGGCTGTTATTACTTTGCAGTAATCATAACACAGTTTGTATATTTATGTCAAATCTTTTATGTACATTGTACATCTTAAATATAGTCAATCTTTGTCAATTAAATACTTAAAAAAAAGAAATAATGACTTGGACTAACTAGATGGGAGGGAGCAGAGGAGGACTGGTGGTTGATTTCTGGATATGTTTAAGGTAGAAGTGACAGGACCAAGCAAGTTGTCCCCCTACAGCGGTCATGACAGGAGGTCACATAGGGGAAAGGATTATAGAAGAGACAATGATGATATCACAGAGACACACTACATATTGAAATGTGAATGTTTGCCAAGACCTGCATGGTGGTGATAAGGAATGCCAATTTAATTAGCATCACTGCTTTGGGCAGGTACACTCAGGCACATGCAGCAGCAAGAGCCCTGAGCCCCGAGCCTTTGCTTGGAATTCTTGCTTCTATCCTTGGCTAAAATCTCTGTACTTCTCTCCTTTGGAGGCCACCACTGGGAGAGCAGCATACACACTGGCGGGTCCTTGCAAGCGTGCTCATGAAAACAACTTTCCTCCCGATGGTAATCGACCAGGGTGCAATCTGGCCTCAGGCAGGTGGTTATAAGTAATAAAATACAGTCAGTTTTGTTCAGGTGACTTGGATCCCAAGGTGAGGATGGCTCTGTCCAGCCACATGAGTCAAGGCTGCTTTTATCAAGTGTTACCCTGACTTCAGCAAGACTCCCTCAAACTGGGTATGCTTGACTCCTACTCTTCTTGTTCTAAATTCAGGCCAAGCTAGTCTTCCTGATTATCAGAGGAATGTTTCTGTTGGGCCCTAGATTCTAGTCCTGGCTCTGGCAGAGCTCCCAGTTAAACGTCTCTGACCCAAAAAAAGAGGTCCCTTCTAACGCTCAGCCTCTATGAAATAACAATTGAGTCTCTCTTTCGGAACTGTGCTTTGTTTTCTGTCTGTATTTCCTTTTAAGCTGTTGTTCACTAGACTGTAAGCCATCTGCTTTTTCCTGGAGGAATTAAAAAAGTATCTTTTGTTTACCCATTAAAATGTAAGACCTGATAATCAATGACAGTCATTTAATACATATGCAGTGTATAAGTCATGTGTTGCTTAACAACAGGACATGTCCTGAGAAATGCATCATTAGGTGATTTCATCATTGTGCAAATATCATAGAGTGTACTTAACACAAACTAAGATGGCTATGATGTCACTAGGTCATACAATCTTAAGGGACCATTATCACATATGCAGTCTGTCATAAACCAAAACATCATTTGGGGTATGTGATGCACTACATGTAGACAGAAACCGACCTAAGTCAGCCTTTTGATCCACACGATGTGAAACTGGATTATGACCATAATCCTTGGGAATCCATAGTCTTTGGTATTCTCTATGGAAGTGCCTAAAGAGCTTCTCTAACCCCAACCTTTGCAAAATACAAGGACTATTTAAGAATCATGGAGTCCAGAGAAGGCATAAAAGTGAATTTAGCTTTTAAAATTTGGTTAAAAATCACAAATAGAAAAATAATGCATCCTTATTAGGAAAGCATGGAAAAACAGGAAGCCAGAAAAAGCCAGAAACAGGAAGCCAGGAACCTTAGCCCCTATCATGGTATTCTTGGTTTTCATATTTCTTTTATGTATTTGAACTCATATTTTATGTACAGCCTAAAATCTTACCTTTTTTTTTTTAACCACAGGCATTTTGCCAGCATCCCAACTCCTGGTTAGTATCCTGATAAATAACAGCCTATTGTTCCATTATAAGACTATGTCACAACATTAGTATATTTTTTAAAATATGGCTCTCTCCGCCCTCTATGTAACATTTTGATCTGAGCTGGAACAGAAACTTCAATATGACTTTGAAATCTGCTCTCCTATAAAACCAACCATCCTGGGACATTCCTCAGACTCAATGGACCAGAATTCAAGTATATCAGGAAGAAAAAGAAAAGCTCCATAAATTGCATAAATAATGTTTAAATAGTCAAAGTTAAATATATTTTATTTACTTTCTTACTTGTGGAATTTTAAACTCAATCTAACATTGTTTAGATCTCAGGTCTTTGGCCTCTTGGCAAAGATTTATATTTTGAGTATGTACACAATAGAAGAAATATATTTATGTAATTGGTGATGTATGCTGCTTGCTACCTCTAAAAATCCTTAATGTCATGTACCTACCTCTCCGACTAACGTGTATTAAACTTTATCTATTTAAGGTACTGGGGATTGAACCCAGAGGCACTTTACCACTGAGCTACATTCTTAACCCCTTTTATTTTTAGTTATTTTTTTATTTTGAGACAGGATCTCCTCAAGTTTCTGAGGCTGACCTCCAACTTTCCATCTTCCAGCCTCAGCCTCCTGAATTGCTAGGATTATAGGCGGGTACCACCACACCTGGCATTAAAATTTACTTAGGTTTGTAAAAAGGCATTTCACAATATCCTTGAAGTAGTTGGAGTTGCTCTGGAATATTATATAAATAGGGTCTTGAAATGATATGAAAATTATGTTGATATCATGTCTTACATGTCAGGGACAACATTCCTCTTCTGTTTTGATGGAACAACTTTTTGAGAAAGCAACGGGGGTGGGGTGGAGTGGGGGATGCCATTGTTTGCCTGTCTGATTTTTAAGTCTCATTTTCATGAAAGGAAGTTCATTTAAATTTCATTATAAGGCAGTTTTTAGTTATTACATTCTAGTGATGGAGGAGTTTGTAATGTATTCATAGAAATAATTAAATGCTCATAATAGTACTCTTGTTCATGATTTCGGGAAACAGCATTCTTTTATACTGGGAAAGCTCAGAAGCCTCCTATTATCTCTGATTGATCTCCTGAAATGCCCTCTTGCTCAACTTCAAGCAGTCAAGCACACTGAGGATTTAGAAAACCCGAAAGGAAAGTTCATAGAGGTTGATTAAGCTGAGCAGTCAGAATTGGAGGTTTCCTTTTGAAAATGCATCACCTTTAAAGAACATTCAGCTAAAGATCTTGAGACAAATTTAGACAGGGAGAGATTGGGCTGAACATTTAGGGTGCATAGATCCCCCCCCCCCACTGCCCATTCCTACACAGCTTGGCAGAGAGTCTCAGAAAGGAACTCTTAAACATCTAGGGTCTAGGCCACCAAGGGAACATGTTCCTTATCCCTGGAGACATGACTCTAAGGCATCCTGTCTCGGTTGCAGAAAGGAGAATTCTTTTTCTGCACAACCTGCCCCCTCTCCTACCATCAGATTTCCTGCCATTTGTAGAAACTGTATCAGCATTTTGTGAAGGAGAAAGAGCTGTGAGACAAAGCACTACGTTTGCTTTGAAGGTCTGGCAGAGACAAAGCAAGATTCTTTTCCTCCCTGAGGATCAGATGGCAGCAATACAAGATAGAGGCATGTGAATGAGGAGCACAAAGGATAAATTTAAAGGGCATGGTGCAGCCTTTCTGGGTAGGAAGGAGGTCTTGTTTTCAGTTTTAACTTCTGCAGGTTAGAAAAACATGCCTCTCCAACTAGCAGTGTCCCTTTCCACCCTAGTGGTTTTGATTTACAACATCAACTTACAAATGTGCTTGCCCAGAGTCCTTATCTCTTTGTGCTAGATCCATCCACCCTTAAATTGCTACCATTCTGAACACAATCAGTTGCAAACAGATCCTCCCTTTTGGGGGATGTGGAATATTGCAATTTTGTTTGTTTGCTTTTCATAGGGCATAGTCTCCCACACAGCCTAATACATGTGAAGAGAAAAATCAAAGGTCTTCAGACCCTGGCTGCGCTGTAATCTTGACTATTCTGCTCTAACCAGCCCAGTCCATCTCCAGACCTACATTTCCTTCCTTGTGTATGTCCCACATTACACATTACTCTTTATGCAACCATCAACCTCATCAAAACAAGAGTGCAACAAGAGCCATCTTCTCTGATTCTTTTTTTTTCTTCTTTAAATTGAAATTAAGCCCAAAGTCCAATCCTTAGATTAGCAAATAAAGAAGGGTCTACCTGTTTTAAGCAAACTTGATGGATTGGATTCCAGATCTGCAAAACCCATGCATTAGGAAGTAATTATTGGCTTTGTAAGAGAATCCTTCACTTTGCAAAGGAGCAACTAGAGGATTTATCTGAAAGCTGTATTGCATTTCAAATAACTTGGATTTCCTACATTTACCAAAAGCCCTTCTTTTAGGCAAAGCCTGAAATGTCCTACAAATGACCAAAAGATACTGAAAATGCTAACCACTTACGACAGAAAGTCTGAAAGGTAGAGGCTGTAACCACTATAGAGATCAACTGAATCAGCAGTAGTTTCTTTAAAAATGAATGACAAACAGATGTCTACTACATATGCCCTATGATGCTTCCTCTTTGGGGAAGTAAAATAGTTTGTCAGTCAATGAAGACCTGTTTGACATGGGCAGATAACTACAAGTTGCCAATCTGTGATTTTGACTGAGATAACATGGTTGTTAAAGAACATAAAGGAAAATGGCTTCTAACACCAGATCTTGCTACGTGAGAGTTCTAGGAAGGGTCCTATAGAACTTAAAAACTAAACATTTTCAAATAGTTCCATCGTGCAGTTCAAATTTATACAAATGGAAAAACAAGGGATGAGTTAATGAAAAATTTAGAACACTCAATAAACTTGTATCACTGCAGATTATAGTTAGATTGTACAGATTTGTTAAAAATAATAAATTAAGATTTTCTGAGTCCCCTACTCTATGGCTGCCAGTTCAGTAGGCATTTTCCTTCTATCTTATTTAACATAAAACAATGAATTGATGAACCTGACAATTTAAGGCATATTTTAAAACAACCTTTATTTACATTTAGAATTAGAGGCGAATTCTTAGACTAGATTTTTCTTCCTTATGGCAAAAATTTCACATTTGCAAAGTAACAAATTATTTGGAACTCACGCGTAATTAAATATTGACTTTAGTGCATCTAAATTATTGCTCATTTTACAAAAAGATTAGAATTAGACATTATTATGCATAATATGCCTTGGAAGTAAGATTAAAACCTCACTTTGTTTTCACTTATTTTCCTCTAACAACTTTTGGTGGAAGTGTTTCCTTCCTTCCTCTCCTTGAATCTCAGAGGACTGAGCACAAGAACAACACCCCAGAATCTTTTCAGGTGAGTACATAAGACGGGTAAAGGTCTTTCCTACACTGTTACCTGAGTGGTTTGCCCACTCCTAAAGAAGGAAGAAGGGCTCCACATCAGAATCCTTTTAACCAGTATGCCAAATACCACAATACTGAAGATTCACAAAAGAACTGAAAGGAGATTACATTCTGAACTAAACAATTCCCTATTGGCAGTTTTGAAACCTCTCTCTGAGGTTACCTGGCTCACGTGTCTCCCACCGAACCAGACCTGTTCTTACAA
Organism: Geosciurus inauris; assembly: GCA_004024805.1. Lineage (NCBI taxonomy): Eukaryota > Metazoa > Chordata > Mammalia > Rodentia > Sciuridae > Geosciurus > Geosciurus inauris. Next base: position 325,787 of record PVHX01000282.1, read on the forward strand.
CTTCTCTGCCCACCTAGGTCCTTACTCATCTGAAATCTATTTTTAGGCATGTAGGTCATGATTTCAAAGACCAATTTACAGCATGACATCATTGCTAATCATCTTCAATTGGCATTGTTGTGTAGTTGCTATGCCCATCTGCCTCCTCTCCCACAAGACGACAAGCTAATTGTGACAGTCATGGCACAAGATGCCTTATCCTCCCCCACAGTGCCTAAGAGAGTGCTGACAACCGGCAAGTGTGTTCCAGCTCTCCATCGTGTGTGTCCAGGGACTTTGATCTCATGAAAGAGTCATTTTAACTTGCTGAGTTTAGAAGATAGGGCTTAAAACAACAACCAAAATTATATAGTAAGGGACATTTAGGAAGGGGAGGGTAACTTAAGATATGAACTGTTAAAGTACGTAAGAGAGAATACATGCGTGTGTATATATCTATACCATATAAATGATCTCTATATGTAATATATAATATATAACATAATATATATTATGCATAGGTAATATTTATGGGATATATATGTATACATATATAAAACCTCTGTGTGTATGTGTATGTGAATCTTGACATAAGACAAGTGATCTTTCATATATATGTGTGTGTGTACATATATATATACACATATATTATTGTAAGTAACAACATACTTTGATAGGCTTTTAAAATGCATTTCCTGCCAGGAGTCTATTTTTGTAAATAGCAATGGGATAAAAGAGAGAAAAAGAAGAGGAGGATACGGGCATTGAAAAGAAGGATACAAGATTTAGCATGAGGTTACTTGCTTCCCTAGTTCCTAAGACCAGCCTGCATTTCAGGGCACTGCTATCTTTAAGGAAGTTGGTTTATAATTACACTTCTTTCCTAAGCTGCTGTTGTGGAGGTCTGGGTCACAGGCTCAAATTACTGTATTTCTACTGGAAGTGATACCAATGGAGGCTAAGAAAAAGTAGATGTTTATTCAGGCAGTATTTGATGACCCAAGTGATATCCACTGTTTCCTTATTCTTTCTTTCCTTGTTAGCTGACTATGAGTTATGATGTTGGAGAAAAGTCCATTAATATAAGCTACTGAAATAACAGCAAACTCACATTTCACGAATTATTAGTATATCTGGATTTGATGATTTGAAGAAGTAAGAAATACTATATTATGTCAATCAGTGGTTGCCTACAATTTCTAAATGGAAGGGCTTTGGGAGTCCTAGTTTTCTTGGAGGGACTAAATCAAGGGACTTGTCTGGAAACTGCATGTCTATGTGGAGCACTGTTTCTACTTAGATTGCAAGATCATTTGGAGTGGTTGATGGATAACTGGTAGAGATAACAGGGAGCCAAAGACTCTCTAATAGGCAATGTTGTATTGAAACATGGGGGACTTTTTGCAAATACTGTTTCTAATTTATGTTAGGAAAATCAGAAAAATATAATTTCTGGAAACTTAAGCAGTTTCCCCAACTGTCAACTTCCATCCATCCTCTTATCAGAAACCACGTACCTATTTTGAACAACATTGGTATGATTTTTCTCTAGTAAGCAATATAAAGAGAAAGTTGAGATAAGTATCTAGAAATCCTAATTGAATCTGGCATGCTATGTATGTAAACTTGGAGCTGTCTGACAGTCTGCCAAACTGTATTTCTTGTATCAAATGTCAAAAAGTTTGCCTGCCTGAAAATTCCCACCATAATTACCTTCCAGGGTACTCATGTTAGTCATTCCTTGAATCTAGTCACCCAAGTCCTTGTCAGAATGCTATATTGGAATAAGAACATCCATTATTTTGCATTCATCTGTAAATCTGAATACAAGGCAGATGATTGAAAAATTGCAGAGGGCTGAGGGGGATAACTCAATGGTAGACTATGTGGCTAACATGTGCACAGGTCTGGGTTTGATCCTCTGCACAAGAAAAAAAAATTGCAGAGCATGGTAGCTGCATTGGAGGAGGGCATCAATACAGAGACAGGCAGAGGACATCATAAGGGTCACTAAAGAGGACCCAGAAGATGATAAATCAATTCACCTAGTCACTATTTTGACTATATTTTTAGTGTGTAGTTAGAGTTAAATTTGACTGTAACTCACATATAAGTGACAGTGATTTAAACGAGAAAGAATATGGTTTCTTACTTTGGTAAGTCCAGAGGGGCGATTAGTTCTTTGCTAGAATGTACTCCATAGCGTCAGGAGAACCCTAAATTAATTAATTAAACAATTAATTAATTTTGCTCAACCTCATGGATAAGTTGTGATTCCCAGGTCATTTCATGGCTCCAGCTAGCTGCTGGAGTTCCAGCTATTTAATTTACATTTTTCCCCAATAGAAAAAGGGAAGGGGAAAAATGGGTATAACCCTTTGCTTCCATTTCCATTTATATCTTACTGGCCAAACTTAGACATGTGCTCTTACATTTAACTGCAGGAAAAGCTGGAAGCTGTGTTCTTTATTTGGGTAGCCATGTGCACAGCTAAAATTATGGGTTCTATTATTACAGAAAAAGGGGAGTAAGCATCCTAGGAGACATGAGTCTCTGCCACAGGATTACAACTCCCAAGTTGGTTCCACTGTTGGGGTTAAGTTACACCTCAGCATTTCTACTGATCTTACAGCAAGTACTGGACAGCATTGTATGATTTCTGTCAATGAAGGATGGAACCCGGGAGACTTGAGTTACCAACAGAGCTGGTAAGGTGCTGCAGAGCCAAGACAAGCATGGCAGTCCATGGGGGAGGGACAGGACCAGGAGCAGGGAGCCTGAGAAAAGAAACAACATGACAGCCGTCTCTGAAATGTGACGGGGCTTTTTGATGAAATAGCATGGGAACCTAGAAACACATGGGGACAGGGAAGGGGACTCAGGCATCAGCATGAGTTGTCAGGGTGAAAGTAAGTAAAGCATTGGCTACAAATGATTAACTTCAACAAATCGCAATTTAAAGCGAAGCTCTTTATGTGTACTTAGGATATTATTTGGGCAGAACACAAAGAAGTATTTTACTTCTCATGAGAAAATGTGTCTGTTCTCTGGCTGAAAAACTCAAAATAAAAAAATTATGCCCAGCTGAATGTTAGGAGCAGGTGAGGTCCCTTCTTGACTCTCATGGGTATTAACATCAGTGTCCACAAACTTTGTCATTGTGTCACACACATTGACATTTTCTAATCTGCTTTCTTTCTTCCCTTTATGCATAAAACCGAAGACATGGAATTATTTCACAGTTATGCTCTAAAAAATTAGGGTTCTCATGGTAACATTAATTTATTTCCCCATTTTCCATGTCTTGGTCTAAGATTTTGCAATTAGCAGGATAATTGGAAATGTAAAGCACCATGGTCCATATGAATAGCTTAATTTTTTTATATATATATAAAAACTTAGATGTTCTAATTCCACCACTTCTAGTGCTTTATGACTTTGTTATTGCTTTGGCGAGGGTTTTTGTCTTCATATACATGAACGTTTATAATAGTCATGCCTACTAATATCCATTTCATTCCTACTTTACAACAACAACAAAAAAGCATTCAAAAGATGAGATTAGCACTTTGCAATAGATACTATGAAAAGAATGTTGGTGATGTGAATAAAGTCATTCGAGCTTAATGGCTTTTGTTCTCATTATCAGAGGGCATGGATTATTACTTTTGCCTCTGTAGGTAGCCTAGTTAGAGGACAGTCCCTCAGGCCCAGCATGTGGTAGGTGGCAGACACTGCTAGATGTCTGCCCTATTGTCTATTCTAGACTTTACTTTTGTATCAGAAGCCTTATGGGAAAAAGATGAAATTTCCCAACCTCCGTGGCAGCCACAGGACTAAGTTCTGCTCAATGAGAGGAACGGAAAGCCTCTTAAAGGGGCGAGAAAATGATCTTCTCTCCTTTTCCTTCTTTCTGTCACCTAGAATGTAGATCTTTGAAGGGATGTACCATGACTGGTAAAACAAAACTGAAAGAACCTGGATTTCTGAGGCCATTATTTTTAGGGTTTCCTAAATTAGGCACTGTCTTAACCTCTTTTCTGCTGTTATAAAAGAATACCTGGGGCTGGGTAGTTTGTAAAGAACAAAGATTTATTCAGTTCCTGGTTCTAGAGGCTGGGAAGTCCAAGAGCATGGTATTGTCTACTAGTGAAGTCCTTCACATTTCATCACAACATAGCTAAGGCCTCACATGTCATGCATGTGCACATGAGGTAGGGAGGTGTGGGAAGGGAGGTGGGGGCTGAATTTATCCATTTATCAGGAGTCCATACCTGTGATACCTAACCCACTCCATGATAACGGCATTAATCCTTTCATGAGCTCTCTTGAACTAATCACCTCTTAAGGTCCCACCTTTTAATACTGTCACAAAGGCAATTACATTTCAACATGAGTTCAGAGGGAACATTCAGATCATGGCAGGAACCTAAGATGAATTCTAACTGATAAGCTGGGTTTCAGGAACTGAAGATGGTGCGGGCGAATCAGAGATCACGAGGGTCAGGAGTCTTCTATTCTAGAAATTGCAGGTCCATATTGGGATTGTACCTGTCAAGGTTCTAGACCAAGGGATACTATTCAACTTTGTATCCTCCATAGAGGATATCTATAATTAGATATCTATAATATCAGATATCTATAATTAGTCCATTAGTTATGTGATGAGCAAGTATGGACCCAACACTATATTAGGTATGTAATTGGTAACATTTAAAAATTGTTTTTCATTTATGATACGTATATATGGTAGGGGGCCGCTGAGATTTATTCTTGCTCTGTCTTTCCCATGGAGCTATTTTGTGGGAAGAGGGCAGTAAGTCAATTGCATAGAAGCAGCAGAAGCCATTTTGTCCAGTCAACGACCCTTTGAAGTCCCAAACTCAAAATCCCCCATGCAGAACAGTAAGACAATGTGCACTCCATACCTGATAGTTCCCTTTCTTTTTCTATGCCCCAACTGGTATAGTCCATGTATTCTCTTCCAGTGTGGAGAACAAAGAGGATACTCTAAAACTGAAAGAAATGAATCTCTAATAGTGGAATGTTAGAC